>VZTU01015219.1:16127-57737 GCA_013400835.1 Zapornia atra
AAAGTCAAGAGTGCGAAGAGGCGAGGGGTGGGGGGAGAAGGAGAAGTGATAATAGCTGAGGAAGAAAAGCAGCTTGTGAGGGATCGCCGGAACCCCACTGCCCATTCCCTGCCCCTCCCCGCGCCATGTTGGGGGGGAAGAGGGAGTAAGATCGTGATGAGTTTTAAGTTTGCTAAGAAGGGAGGGGTGGGGGGAAGGTGCTTGAAGACCTGGCCGCTTCTTATCCCGTTCTGGTTCACTGGGTGTAGTAGTTGTAGTAAGTAGTAATAAATCGCTTTTTCTTTCCTTTATTCTGTGCTGCGTCTGTTTTGCCCATTGCACTAATTGGAGAGTGATCCCTCTGTCCTTATCTCAAGTCCTAAGCCTCTCAATATCTATTTTCTCCCCTTTTCGGCTGAAGGGGGGAGTGAGCGAGCGACTTGGTGGGTATTTGGTCTCTAGTTAGGGCCAAAACCACCACATGGGGGAAAAAAGAATAAAGAGTAATGTGTCTTCTTTATGCAAACATATGTCTGTAGGTAGGTATGTTCAAAATCATGAATGTTGACATTGATTCCCATCAAAGCTTTTTGTGCGTATCCTTGGAAGCAGGGACACCTTAAATAAGTCTGAGGGTATCACAGGAAACCTGAGATCCTTTCCCAAGGCCACAGGATCTCAAGGACAGATGATACTGCAACGCCCCACAAGCCCTGCCACTCTTACTTCTTCTGTGTGAGGAATGTGCTTTCATTCCCCACTATCGCTACTAGATCAGAGAGAGGGACGACAGGTTTTTGCAAATAAACTTAGGAAAGACTCACAGGAACTGATAATTCAATCTCTCACTTATTCTCTTGTTGTGGCCATTGGGTACTACTCTTGTAGTAAACAGCCACAGAAATTTCAGTGGGCTGTACAGCACCAATTTCAATAGCTGATCAAAGAGGTGGGTAATGGTAACCCCACCTTATGTTTGCCTTGAAAACAGCTCACATTTACTGGCAGGTGGACATGCCAAAAATACCTGTCTGTCAAAGGGATTGTTAAAACATTGTCAGGATCAACATGCTGTTGCAAACAGACCGCATTAGCTAAATGGCTCTACCTCCTTAAGAGATAGGCTATTCTAATTTTCTCAAAGCACAGCCAGTGCCACAGTAACCTTGTAATAATGAAAGAAAATGGCCCCAAGAACCAGATGGCAGGCATATATTCTGCTTCTCCTTATTTATGTCTGACCCAAGAGAGCGTGATGAAAAACAGAAGATGAACTATGTCAGCATGTCTGAGTCAGAGTCACACGATCCCGTTCACCCTCACCTTAATGTTATTCTCAAGGTTTGCTAAAAATACTGAGCAATGAGAACAGACCAAAAAGAATGGCATACTTACGTACTGCTATGGGACTAATTAGTCTCAACTATGCAAATTATAATAGGAAGCATGTAAGGCTCATCCATCCTCAAGAAGCTTTTCTGCTGCTTAGTGATTCTGAAGTGAGAAGCATGATCAAAGAACCCTGTGTACCAGGAAGCCCTATGGGTCTTGCCAGCCAAGAAGAAAATTTCTCTTATGCCTCATTAAACTTTTCTGTTCTATTACCCAAACAGTTTATAACCATAATATTACTAAAGTCACAGAACGACATTTTAGCATCATTACCATTAATTGTAGAAATCCCGTGTGTTTCAGCAGAACCAGAACTTCTATTATACATTTTCAGGGCAGAAAAATTACAGGTTTTAAATATTCATAGAATCATAGAATGCTCTGGGTTGGAAGGGACCTTAAAGATCAAATATATTGTTAGCATATCAAATATATTGCTAGCATACATTATACTATATTGCTAACTCTGTGGCAGCATAGTTTTACTCAATATACTCACTGGCAGTAGTAACTTGGTGAGATGAAAGGGTTATTTGACTTCAGTGAGTCTTACAGCTGTTCTTTGCACAGCAACAAAGGTGTGCAAAGAATGTATCTTCTCAAGCTTCACATATGAAGCAACAACACAGTGTTAAAAGTTGTGTTTGTGTCTGGCTGTTAAACTAAGCACCCTTGGGCCTCAAGAACTCACCACCTGCCTGCGCCGGCAGCCACAGCCACAGCAGCTGGATCTGAAGGGACGTCCAAAAGAAGAATGAAGAAACAAACCTTAAAGAGAAAGCCGGGTGGCATTGCTGAAGCTGCGTCTTCTGCTGGAACAGACTGATCCTGAGCAGGTGCAGCCTGTGTTTCTTCAGTGGGTTTCTGCTCACTTCCCACCTGGGAAGCTTCACTGGGGGAAGCGTCAGTGCCCTGAGCACCCATCTCTGACGCGGCGTCTTTGGACTCGTTCACCACGACTTCGTGTTCTCCCTCCCCTTCATTGTTTGATGCTGGCTCTATTACTACTGAAGGGATGCTGCTGACCTTTTCCTGGGGGAAAAAAACCCAAACAAAACACAAAACCACTGTAAGAGTATTTAGCACTCTATTTCAATGAGGAAAACACAACTGTTTATTTACTGCACGGGGCAAATACAGGAAAGAAGATCTTTCTTCTCCACAGTGGATTCTTACATTAAGACAGAGCCCAGTACTTGTGGGAGAAAGTAAAGGAGTAATCACATCCCTGTTTTCACTGTTCCACTCAGTCCTCCTAAATCTGCTTTCTGTATTACCACAAATTATTGCAGTAAATAGTAAAAATGCTCTGCAGGTACTTTGTGTTTCATTTTCAGTGTGCATGGAAATTAACAGACCTTTCTCTTCCTCCCTGCTCTTAACTTTGTGCAGGTTTGGGTCAAGCCACAAGTTCTAGGAGTCACTGTCCTATATTTCTTTGATAATTCAAGTCAGTGGGACAATAGTGTTATAAAGCTAATGAAAGCAGGAAAGATGACCTATTTCTTTGACTGATTGAGGGGATTTCTCCAAATTTACAGCAATGCAACTAGGAGCAGAGAAAGCAAAAAGGCTAAGTAGGTAACATCTGACTAATCATAAAGCCTAGAATAAAAACCATTTAATGTTACTTCTTGGAGCATCCAAACTGAAAAGAAAACATTCACCAATACTCTGCCAGAGCATCCTATTCTGGTACACAGAAGAAATACAACTGCAATGACAGGGGCTGGCAACCATCTGCTCAGCTGCAGGGTCTGCTCTAGTAGCCATTCCCCAGCTTCTCAGAGGTCACAGAAGGCAGCAGGCCAGATGCAGGTACATAGTTTGACCCCTGTGATTTACATAGAACAAAGTCATGCTGTTGATGGGACACTGGTTCCAGGAGGTAAGAAAAATCCATTATTTTCTCTGCCTACTCCTCTAGAAGGCCTTACCAGGTTATGTGAGAAAGTCTGCCTCCACAGAGGAGCACAGAGACAGCAGCGGGAGGGAGGAGACCAAACAATACCCTGTTCATACTGCTCCCAGGCCCATCGCAAAAGCCGTGTGCCCATTAAGTCCCACCTCCACAAGCCTGGTGGAACACAAGAGCATAGAGGGAGGTGAAACCCAAATTAAGAATGGATACGCTACTTAGACCTCTCCCAGGACTATCCTAGGACACTCTCACCCTTGCTACTGTTTGGACCTGGGAGCACAGAGCTGCAGCAGCCTTGACTCTCTCAGGCCACTGGATATGTCCTAACACACACTCCCATATACCAACACGAGTTACCTGAGACACATCAGCCTCCTTTTCTTCTCCCTGAGTTTTGTCACCTTCAGCAACACCCTCCTGCTCAGCAGTAGCAGCGCCGTCACCAGCTCCTGCTGCCACAGCCGCACTGTCTTCTGCTGCCGCAGCCCCCTCAGTGACAGGCACCCCCTACAAACAAGAGGAGGGAGAAATATGATTATCTGCTCGAAGCATTGCAGACCAGCCTCTGCTCTGAGGCCTCCTTGAGTGGTGCCAAGCCATGGCCTTGGTTTCACTGGGGTTTCTCCTGATCTGCAGGAGAGCAGCGCTGGGAGCGGCCCTCCTGCCCTGATGCACCATGTGGGGAGCGTAGAGGTGGACTTGCACGGTTGAGATGATTAACAGGTGGCAGACACACACTTATGGAACCTCAGTAGGCACATTTAGCAGAGTACTCAGGTGTTACTGGTGGAGTAACAGTTTGCTAAGGCTCTAGTGGTTTTTTCTTCCCTTGTCTTCAAGCTGTATTGTGGAAAAAATTCACCACGGGTTTCTGAGGAGAAGGAGCTTGCAAGCTGTCCAGGGGTCCACAGGACCCTGCTAGTGGAATCCACTCTTAGGAAGATGCTACAGGCCTTCTCCTGCTACTATCACCTACCTCTAGACCTAGGCTGGCTTCAAAAATATTGCTTTAATTACACATTCCTTTCTAATTGAGAGACTCACAAATCAGTCTATATCAGCAAGCAAATATATTATACAGATGGATAAAGATCAGAAATTCACAGATTCCACCACATATCAGAAGAAAGTATACCCATAAATTCTACAGCTAGGTCAGTATAAGAAAGAGAAACACACATTAATGCTCATTCAGTCTGGATATGACTGTGATCAGTCCATGTGGAAAGTTAATGCGTGTTTTGTTCCAGGATCCAGAAAGGGGGATAGAAAAGTTCCTGCCTATAGAGCAATGCTGAATGATTCGTGCAACAGAGACTGCTGTTGTAACCTGTGTATCACCCCAATACCTGCACTGGTATTGGGCGTATCCTTACACTACCGTACTGGGTATATGGTTACAGTGAATCTTAAGGCTTGGTGGGTGGAAGGTAAATGGCAATCCAATCAACTTCAACTTGGAATTTTTAATGTATGGCAGATAGAGAGGGAAGAAAAATTATTTTCTAAGTACCAGTGTCAAGCTGCAGTTAGCAGGAATATCTTTGATCTCCAGTTGATATCTCCAGCCTGATCCTCTTTGTTTCCTCCGTTTGATCTTTCCCCCACCACTGATGAGGCTAACACAGCTATCTGAACTCAAACTACCTGCAGTTGCTCATGGGCACTCTTCAGGCATTGGTTTGTAGCAATATTTAATATTCAGCACTACTCCTTTTCACGGCTGTTAACTGATGTGATAAAATTCTTCTGGAGTCCTTGAGGGCAGAAAATACTGTAGGCTTTGGTAGAAATCACTGGAGAAGCTTTAGTTTAAACTGAAAATGCTGCTGACAAAGGATGCCCTGTCGTAAAAAGAAGTAATATCAAATGGCACGGGCAGAAGTTGACCTCTTCTCCTGTAACTTGTAAGGTGTGAGAGCCTGCTACTCATAGCATTAACAAATTTTTGCAGCCTTGACCCAAGAAGATATTCAAATAAAAGATGAATGTAAAAGCCCTGGAAGAGGCTAGCAGGAAAGAGAGGGGAACAGAGTGCATATCAGATTGATTTTATACCATGTGCGTCTAACAGCATGCTGCAGAAATTGATCTTGCTGTCTGTTGTGATTAGGATCAACACTTCTTTTCTATTTATTGGATTTGCACAGCCCATTTTATTTCACTGAGGAGGGGAATACTAATTTACATGAATCAGCTCTCAAATGCCCTGCAGTGAAAGGGTGACGCACTCACAGGCTGTAGCCATGAGTCACTGAGTGTATACCACAGCTCACAAGTGCATAATAATTTTTTCTTGTGCCTTATTGACTACAAAAACAATGCAAGCTAGATGATTAAAAAAGCTTTTACAAAAGTGCAGGTGAGGTAGCACAGAATGAACCTATTGGCTTCAAATATATTGGATTAGTACAGAAAAGAAAAAGAGGGAAGGTCATCCCACTGAATTCACATCCAGCTGTGGAGAACCACATACTTGCAGACACAATTACCTGTATTACCTTACTTCGTATTGACAACCAATCCCACTAACCTCTTTTCTGTAAGTCATCAGGGCAATGAGGCTGGAGGGCAAATCACATGAGCAGCTGAGGGAGCTGGGGTTGTTTATCCTGGAGAAGAGGAGGCTGAGGGGAGACCTTATTACGACCTACAACTACCTGAAAGGAGGTTGTAGAGAGGTGGATGATGGTCTCTTCAGCCAGGTGACAGGAGACAGAACAAGGGGAAATGGCACAAAGCTGTGCCATGGCAGGTGCAGATTAGATGTTAGTAAAAAAATATTCACTAAAAGAGTTGTCAGGGCCTGGAACAGGCTGCCCAGGGAGGGGGTTGAGTCACCATCCCTGGATATATTTAAAAGATGGGTAGATGAGGTACTTAGGGATATGGTTTACAATAGGACGGGAACGGTTGGACCCAATGATCTTGAAGGTCTTTCCCAACCTTGTAATTCTGTGATCAATAACATTAGACCTAATAGCATTCCAAATTAGCTCTCTCTAAGAGTACTGCTGACATGTGGCGTTGTCCCATTGTACCGACCACAGAGGAGACAAAGAAAGGGTCTCGTGAGGGCTGCCACAGAAGAACCTCTCTGCTGTTTCAGTCGCAGCAGATGGGAACGCTGCTTTACCCGCGGTGCAGCCGATTCACACAGCTGCACTCTCTCCTTAACAGCGCTGGCAGCTCCACACCACACCACCGGTTTGGGAGCAGCAAGAACAAGCCCAGGGAGAGGAGAAGGAGGGGTACTGAGCCCGATGCTGCAGGGTCTGCCAGAGGAGCTCCCTTGAGCTATGCCGGTTTTCCAGAGCTGAAGATCTCGCCCCATGGCTGGATTTAGAAAGGGACTGGGTAATCTTTATGACAGTTGGTTATAACTGCAGCTAAGCTAGCTAATATAAGTGACAAGAAGAACTAATCATCATGCTTTAGGGAATACATCAATTGCTTGCAAAGTCTTGGAAGACTTTTGGGGTACTACTGAACAATTTGTTATAAAGGTTACAAAGGGCCCATCCTCCACTGGAGGCCAGATACCAGCTAAGCAAATAGCTTGATCTCTTATGTCAGTTCTTCTGCATACAGTAATGCTGCTATTTTAAACAGAACATAGGGTCAAACTCACCAGATAAGAAAACTCAACTTTATAAGGACAAGTGGTGTTAGAAAAAAGGGGAGAGATTTCAAAGACTTAGCCTTGGTGCTTACACAAAAGTGAGGAATTTCTTAGACCAGAGTTGTTTGGAGTAACAGGCCAGTGCTAGAGAAACAACCCAACACCCTCTTGCTCTGTGTCTACACCAAGCTGTGCTTGATGTACCACTCCCACCCTGTGCTTTCTTGCTAATGTACTTCCACTGGTTTCTGTGTGGATATGGCAGGGCTGGTGAGGAGTGCAGCACCAGTGAGATCCAAACTCACTTCCCAGTGACACTGGGATACCCTGGAGGCACAGATATATCCTTGACTATAGCTGAGCTAATGCTGTTTGATGGCAGGGTAACAAAGCCAAGCTTGGACAGCTGGACTTACCATGTTCTAAAACCAAAGCGATGGTTTTATATACACTGTGGCACCAAAAGTAGTGACAACAACAAAGGAGGTTGTCAGCACCTTGAGATGCAAATCCTCAGTGACTAATAACTAGGAGTTACAATCTCTGTCCCAGCCCCTACCTCTATCCCTGCATTTAATATGCAGCTATTCATCATGTGCTGCTCTCTGTGCACATTTGAACACATTATAGTTACACTTTAGCATGGAAGGATTCAGCGTGTCATTTTATCACCTATGAAGAAATATAAGCAAAATACAGTCATTCAAGTCCACACATGCACAGCTTAAATTATGCCATCAAGCTTTTCAGTTGCTTTATAATTTGATTTTTACTGCATCTGACTTGATGCTGGATTTATGCTTCAGCAAACAAACTCATAACGTGATTATTTTCAAATATCTTTTTTAGTTCAGGGCATACTGTGCTAGGAAAAAATAAATGATTTATCAACTTTTTTTTTAATAAAGGTGCTTGGAGGAAGGCTAGGCAAACAAATTTATACAAAGTATAAAAGCTGCTGGGAATTTATGCAACATATTTCCAAATGTCAATAGAAACAATATTATAGCTCCCTCCACCACAGAGCTACTTTGTTTGCTGCCCCAAGATACTTATCCCTGTGCTGCTGCAACAGGCAGTTCCTAAGGCAGGCCCTGCACTGAATGAGAAGTGCTGTGGTGTTAGAATATCTCTCTCAAATACAGATATACCTGCGCAGAGTTAGAATAGATACCACAGCTAGATCATGGGTGCATTGTATCAGCCTGGATGTTGGTAACATGCATATGATAAATGTGCTTTTTGCCACGATTCCCTTGAAGATATTAAGGCATAACCATGGTCTTGAGGCCGTTTGTATGTACCTCGCTTTCTTTCTCAGCAACTCCAGCTGTCTCCTTATCCCCTGCCTCGACACTGTCCTGTATAGAAAGGAAAGAGGGTCATCACCTTAGGCATGCTGAGGCAATGGCTGCAGAGAAATGGGCGTTATTGAAGCTTGATGGAAGCACAGCGTGTACGGGATGCAATGAGATGAATGGCTGGGGCTAAATGGGATAGTACATAGCAAGCAGAACGATTCTTACTGCCACATATAGCCTGAAATAAAAGTAGTTATAGGCTAAAAACCTACAAATTAAGCCTTTTATGTAGGTCATCGTCATCACACTGCAAGTGCTAAGGACAATTTCATTTGCTTTTATTCACATAATAGTACCAGACTGGAAGAATTCTTCAGTAAGCGACAACCCACAGCGCTGCTGACTGCGCGGCTTCCAGGAGGGTCAAATTTATCCCACCCAAGTCTCAAACTGCTCCCGTTATAACCTGCTTCTGCCCCTGCAACTCACCAGAGTTTCAAGGCAAACTCTCTAAACCACTTCTTCTGCTTATGCTGGACTGCAACTCGTTTAAAGGGGCTCTTCAAAAGAGGTGGGTCACAAAGTTAATAACTCTGTTTCAGAACCACCTTTCTCTAGGTGGGTATTCAGTGCACAGCAGGTGCCTAAAACTGAATGACATCTGACACCCATTTAGGTGTTGGAGGGGTAGAGTGCACTGTATGGTAATTAGGCCCCCCAAACAGTACTTTTGACAGCACAGATAACATCTAACACTAAGTCTTTTTCTACAGAAGGTCAACAGTCAAAATCCCAAAATGTAGGCCTGGTTTGGAACAGTTGGAAGTGCTTTTTTCCTGACTCCCTGCGGGGACAGGCTGTTTCTAGAGATGCTCTGCTGAGGAAAAGCAATTCAAAGCCTCATTATGGAAAAACCACTTTGATAATAAATTGTGAGGCTGCTTTGCAAACACAGCTAAGTCAGATTTTTCTAGAGAGCTGTAAGGGTGAAGTCAAGTTATGCAAAGATATATCAGGGCATGGTAAATTAGACTGTCTGCTTTAGCAATCAGAAATTAGGAGACCTCAAGTGCTCAGTGCAGCTGCCTTCACACGCCCACAACTGTCACTCCAGAATTTCTACAAGTTTCAGCTAAAATGGTTGCATGTTTCTTTTTTAATATGAGGATGCTGAGTTATATCCAAACTTCCTATCACTCATGTTTTTTTCTAATCTAATCTAATCTTCTGGTATTGCCTGCAGTCACCGCATAAGCCCCAAACACATCCAGATGCCAGCACAAGGTAGCTGCTGACAGTGGTGTTACCATAGAAACCTCTCACAGCTTTATCCTGTTAAAGTTACAGTGTTATATAACCTTTTATTTTACTTTTTTTTTTTTTTAAATGATTAATCCTTCTTTTTTTTTTTTTTCCCCAAACTGCCAAGCCTCTGCTGTGGACTCCTCAATTTTATAGTTAAGTTTGAGGAGACTGCAGAGGGTCTTAAATAGAAAAAGCAAACATCAACAGCAAAATAGAATTATTTCTTATTCTAGAGATGTACACATGCATGCAGCCACCCACAGAAGCATCACTTTTAATATTTTTGACAAGAGATGTGCACAGGTATTTCTATTGCCCATAAAAGCTTTATGCCCAACTGTAAGGCAGTAAATACATTCCCTACTTTTACTATTAAAAAGTGCTGAAATTCTGCCATCAGCGGTATTTGCAAGTTAATTTGCCTTCATAAATGAGCATCATCCTGCATTTATAGTCAGCAATGAGCCAGCCTCTGCCCTTTTCTTAATAATACCCTGGCAATATTCTCTAGTAAGAATCTCATTAGCACAGCTTTGGGCCTCTTTGCAGAGGAAATCTAATATAAACATGTACATATTTTAAAATGAGGACTGTTTTCCAGGCTAACTGAAAGCCCAGTTTTGGTGGGAAAGGGGAAAATGAGGAGAGCTCCCTTTGCTTCTCAAAGCTGGGGACTTCCCAAAGCTAATTTGACTACTGTGCACGAGTCATATTACTAGCGCTTTGCTTTTGCTTTTTTGATTAGGTGTAAACTGGGATTTTGGGGTCTGAGGGGAGGGGCACGGCAGCGTAAGTGGTAGCATTTTTAGGGCATGAAAGACTAGTAAAAAGGATGACTGAAATACCATTTGAGTAAAGCAACACTCTGGTTCCACAGAGCGAAAAAACATCTGCTTCTTCAACAACGTGGCATTACTCCACATCAGTTCCCTCCTGTATAGAAGAGCCATGTATTTTTAATGGCCTCGTGCTCCAACTTTGCACCTGTGCTTAGTTGCATGGTCAGAATCTGGAGACAGTTGACAGCCTTCTGTATCTAACCAAGGTATTGTTCTCCCAAATGACATCCTCTGCCATTTGAGTAGTACCTACAGTGGGATTCAACCATGATTAGACACCCTCAAAGGTGCAGGCTGTCTCCTGGCCTCTGCTGTACTTGCTCAGTGTCTGCAAAGAGATCATCGGGGGTAGTTTCCTCTACGCTTACACACAACGTCAAACACCACAGTGTTTAGCTGAGTGACTGCTTTATTGGGAGAACAGCAGACTCCAGCAGGCATCAGACCCAAAGCACTGAAAGGCTCTTTCCAAACTAATGGAGCATAACAAAAGTCAAAAAGTTGAACTCAACTGGTCTCAAAAGCTGATCTCAAGTGTTCTTAATCCCAGTGCTATGCTTCACATGTAGAAGAAGAAAGGGAAGTAACGAGATTACATAAGTTTTTGCTTTATTATAATGAACAATCAGGCCATCCTTGTTTGAATGTGAAAACTTGATGTGGTGAGAGTAGGTAGTACTGTTTGGTTAATGCATTAAATCCTATAGCCTGTATCCTTTGGATTTTACAGCTACCGTTGGGGATGCTATGGAAATAGAGAAACAATTGTTTCAATGTGCAGAAGGCCCATGCAAGGTCTTTTTACCATAATTAACTTTGTTTCTGTTGGTGTACATGGTCATTTTCTCTCTTTAATTCCCAAATATTTTGTCCCCTGCCCAAAAAGGTTCAGCTGTTCACAGCTACTAAAAAAACCTAACTTCGTTCTGTGACATTTGAGACCTGAAGGACCAAGACAAAAATATGTAATGAGATCTCACACAGCATTTCTGATGAGCTCTTGTAATGAAGTCTGGGCAATCTTGTTGACTATGAAACAGCAAGTAATTGAAGCCGAAACTCCCTGAGCAGCAAGTGGTACCCTGTACCATTCTCTGCCTAATTTAAATGAAAACCCTACCAGAAAATTTACTGTGAGTCTCTTTCAATGAAGAATGCATGCCATAAATCTTCTGGACTAATGGAACGTGGACAGAAAACTAACAACAGAAAAATTAAACTGATTGGTGGCTGTCACTCCAAACTGGAAGTTACCAAACTTGATAACAGACTTGCAATAAGAAAGTACCTATCAGAATTTCACAACTTCACTTTTAAAGTAAACCGTCACCCATAAAACAAATGCAGAACTGCTGTTGAGAAATGACACTTTCATAGTTTGAAACTCAGAGTACTTTTCCTTAGCTTTGATCGTATTTGTTTTTAATCCTAAACTTCAAAACTCTTCTTTGCAAATCTTGGAAAACACTTTCTGAAATAACATCCCCTCAGAGGCAAAGTACAGAATCACTCCAATTAGGAATTTTAAAAATCTATACTTTTAGCTTATTTTCCCAAATTAGCAAGAAAACTTCATATTCAAAAAGAAACAAAAGCCCAAGCACAAGCCTAATCAATACTTGTATTTAATGCCTATCGTCTTCCTCTTGGGTTGCTCTTAACTTCCCTAGCTCTTGCACTATGTTTCTCTCTGCCTCTCTCCCAACAGCTCCGCAGTCCTGTGCCTTGGTAAGTGCAGCTGCTGAAAGACTGTGGATCCAGAACTCCTAACAGACAGTCAGGCAGCAAAATGGATCATCTGAAAAGGTTGTGCTGGCTGAGGAGCGGACGCGCAGTGCTGCAGCCACAGACTGCTGTTTAGTTAGTGCTTAAGAGGTGCAAGAGGCTTCAGAGCATTGCTTTGTCTTAGTGTGAGACAAAAGGAGCTGGCTTCCCTTCAGAAAAACAGTGAACTTCTTTTACAATTTTTTTCTTCACTAAATCCTTACAGATAATCAAAATAATCCTTACAGATAATCAAAATAAACCCACTTATAAGCCACCTTTTCAGCTTCATTAATACCCATTCTTCCACGTTATTCCCCACCATTCACTCACAGGAATAAGTGTGCTCCAGATCAATGACTGATTTCCCATCCCTCCTCTCCCCCACTTCCCTCCCTCCTTCTTTATTCCAAACCATAAAATTTACTCTGACTAGACGTGAGGCATTCTGGACAAGAGCTTGACAGAACAACGTGCCTCAGACAGGTAGTTCATTCTTTGCCTTATTATAGAGCTGACAAGTAATTACTGTAATTTATACCAACCGAAAACAGACAGGATGGGGAGAGCCTGGTCTCCAGAGACTGTGGGGCTTTCTTTGTTCAGTTACGTTACTGAAGAGGGATGATCCTGAAGTCACTTGCTCCACTGTATAAATACTCAAAATTAATGCAAGCATTATATGAATTAAAGCCTAAATATAGTTCTGGGGAACACACCAGACTGCTTCCCTCCAAAGCTGCAGTGCTTCTAGGTACCCGCAGAGAACAGCAAGGGTTTGAGAGAGACAGGCATTATCCTCCCTTTCCCTCAAAGTCCCCCAGAACATCTCACCCAGCACTTTGCCCCCCTCCCTCCCCCCCCTTAGGAAGATGGGAGCAAGGGAAGAATGAATTAGGCCAGTGCTACAGCTAAAGTTCAACCTGCCTCTTTGTATCATTTCTGCTGGATACCACTTTTTAGTCACATGGTACAGACAGCTGGAACCACACAGACAAATTTGGGATTAATGCTACTCCCCTAAATTAATGACACTACCCAACCTGGAGTCATTGACAAATCACAGAACCATAGAATATCCTGAGCTGGAAGGGACGCAGGAGGATCATCAAGTCCAACTCCTGGCTCCAAACAGAGCCAGCCAAGTCAGAGGATGTCACTGAGTGCATCATCCAGACGCTTCCTGAACTCAGCGAAGCTCAGCACTGTGATCACTTTGCCGGGGACCATGTTCCAGTGCCCAGCCACCCTCTCAGTAAAGAGCCTCTTCCTAATATCCAACCTAAACCTCCCCTGTCTCAGCTTCATGCTGTTCCCTCAACTTCTATTACTGGTCACCAAAGAGAGGAGATGGGTGCCTGCCCCTTCGCTCCCCTTCGGCAGGAAGGCACAGACTGTGATGAGGTCTCCCTTCAATCTCCTTTTCTCCAGGCTGAACAAACCAAAGGACTTAGGCCTCTCCTTGTAAGACTTCCCCTCCAGACTCTTCACCACCCTTGTTGCTCTCCTCTGGACGCTCTCCAATAGTTTTATGACAACTGTCACAATTAGGCTGGCAGTGCCTGAGCCACTGCCATTAATGAAAATATTAAACATCAGCTCCAGAGCCAGATCCATGAGATGCTACAGTAGCTGCATATCTGGTAAGTCTTCTTTCCGTCCATGCTCTGTGCTGCCACATCTATAGGTGCCATCTACATCCACTTTCTTCAGTTAATTTGCATCTACATCAGCTTAATATTGCTTCCCATGTGGCAGTGTATGAAATGCTTACTGAAAACCACATATTTTTATGATGAATTTGGTATCATCATTGCTATTTAGCAGAGGAAGTCACAGAGGGACTCACCCAAGGCCAAGAGCAGTTCAGCAAGCTCTTCTGAGAACACCTATGGCACTAAACCGTGGTCAATGGTCAAAAAAGCAGAGCTGTACAACTGCCACTGGCTTCTGTGGCAGAGGAACCGACCCACAAAACAGCCCCTTTTTCTGTCCAGATTTTCAGTAGGAATCTGCACATTTTAATAGTGATAAACACTCATTAGAAACTTTGAACATGCTATTGTCTCAAGGAAAGCATGAAAACAGCCTATTAAAAAACACATGCATTTTTCCTCTAGGGTTTCTTAGCTTGTTGGTATCACTCACTGCCAAGACCCTCTGACAGCAGTATGTATAAGAGGAACATCAGTTAGATGAAAAGGATAATAGTCAGCAGAAAAACCCCACACCTACCTTCTCAGACCACCTCTGAGTTTGTAATGATATCATGGTGCCCTGCTTTGCTGTTCTTGCAGAGCTGTCGTTTCTTCTCCTGTTGTTGTTTTGTGAATGCTGACATGTAAAAATCTCCAAACTGGTGCTTGGAGTTCCCTCTTCAGCTCAGGGCTGGCTTCTAAAACCATGAGCTTTCTAGACATTTATATCACAGTCACTTGCTTCTGGTATTTCCATGCCCTAGCAAGGACCATACAAGATGCATGTTGGCTTAGAGCTCAGCTTGAAATTAAATGCAAAAACTGCTAATAAGGTCATTTTAAAATTGCATCGATTGTTTTCCCTTCTGAAGTTCAGCTGGAATCAAACAATCTGTGAAATCACAACCATTCAGCTGAACTTCGGTCTAAAATGCCAGTCCTGAGAGGAATGACATTTTAGGGGCTGAAAGGAGGGCACGGCTGGAGAGACATGCTGTGACAGAGCTGGGCGCTGGGGAAACCTGCCACAGGGGATGGTGATAATGGGACAGATGGCTGTAATGAAGCAGGCACATTCACCATGACGGAAGGTGGTTCTGATGAGGCCCAGGGGGTGGCATGGGGGACAGGTCACTCACCACAGCTTGCTCTGCTGGCTCGGCAGGCTCAGCAGGGACGGCCTCCTTTTCCACAACAGCAGCAGCAGCAGGGGTTTCCTCAACCTTGGGTTCCCCAGGTGGAGCTTCTTCAGCCTCAGTCTTTTGTTTTATTGATTTTTTAAGCAGACAGTGAAAAAATTGTTGAAGAGTACATGGCAGTGGGAGGGAGGAGGGGAATGGAAACTGTACCTGCCACGGTTCAGCTTAAGGCTTAATCTTGCTGGGCTTTGCCAGGGAGAGGATGGCAGTTCTTGGCCTTACAGCATCTAAAGGCTATTCTCATCCTCAGTGTTCTGTATGTAAACTGAGGCAGTCCTACATCCCTCCCTCACAAGGAAAGAAAGCATCAGCTTCCCAAGCAGCGGGGGAAGGTGCTCAGTTTGCTCAGAAATGCTCCAGAAACCGGTGGCAAGGTCAGGAGTTGAAACTGACACTTGTATGTACCACTCCTGGGCTGCAAATAAGTTATAAAAATCACCCCCTATTCCCTAGTACTGTTGGTTCTCAGATGATACAGTCCCTTCTCCAGTGAAGGTAAGAAGCAATTAGAAGAGACTTAAAGAGTTTTTTTATGTGCACAGGGCAACTCCTGACTGCTTGAATTCTGCCAGCATGAAAATCATCTGTAGTTTCTTATTAAAATGCATTCCCTCTTGAGCTCTCAATCACCTACAAGGCAACCATTTATCAACCCACTATTGGGATTTCCACCCTTTTGAATTCTGGCCTAAGCTTGGTTTTTAGCAAGACTATCTATCAAATATCATCAGCCCTGCGACTCGGTCAGTCCCGTGGCAAAACAGCTCGCAGCAAAAGTGCAATCCCCAAAGGAGACATCACTTTGCAAATACACACAAACAAGAAGGGGAGGAGATGCAAGCTGTGCTCAGCATATTCCATTTATAAAGATGGCTGACTCAACCAGATAAAATAACCCCAGTAGATTAATTCACCATGAACAAATCGCTCAGCATAATATGAAGCTGAAAAGCTGTTTAGCAGTTGATAACAGGCAGCTGGCTAGAAGGTCTCCTGTGATGAAGAGACAGCTTCCATGGAATTCTTAAAGATACCAAAAGACTTCTCCTCTCTGATACTTCTCAGGAAAAAAAACCCATAGCCTCTCACTTCTTTCCTCACATATCCCTTAAGGAGACTGATTTTTAATGAGGTAGTCTGCCTAAGCAAGACCTTCAGGATTTGGTACAGCATAAAGAAACAGTCATTATATTATACCATGCTGTGCAGTAATGTCTCTGTGTAGTCTATTAATGCCAGCTCTAGGGAATTTCACAAAGAAGAAATAGGACTGAAATGAGAAACACAAAGGAGATTTATCCCAGGTAAGATGACTAATGAGTTTCCTGAGGTTTAACGCTGGAAGAAACTTTCAGGCTTAAACTCACAGGCAAGGTTATAATGCAGATCGCATTGCTGTGCTTCAAGTCACTTGTTGACAAGCAGTCTTCAGACTACTTACCACATTTCAGCTACAAGTAAAAACGCTCTCACTGTATCCAGTAACCATGATGAACATAAGCACCACCAGAGGCATTATACAAAAGCAACATTAAATAATATTATCACTCTGCTGCTATTAATTAGCTATAGAATGCATGCAGCAATGTTGCTATTCCACATCCTTACTCCAGGCTAACCACAGACTGTAAGAAAAGCTAAGAAACTGTCCCAGTATGATCATTTCCCAAAAGATTCTCCAATCCTTCAAAGTCGACTGTGCCTCCTTTTGCTACGTGGAGAGTGGATAAAACTACAGCAATACTGGAGACATTAAAGAGCCATCATGTACTACCACATACTTGCTCTACGCTGGACCGTAGTGCTTATTCTTGCCATTCTTTAAATACAATAAATGAACAAAGCATTTGACTCCAGCTTTGAAATGTAAATGTTATCGTAGTATATCTTGATTTTCTTTTTCCCTGTGCTTTCTTTGTGAATGACTGTTTAAATGAGTAAAGATTTCCAACTGCAATGATAGCATCCACCAGCTTTTCCAGATTAAGGTTTTGTGATTTAGGGGATGGAAAACACGGAAACGTAGAAAGTTTCACTACATTAAAGAAAAGTGGTGCCATTATTTTACAAGGCATTTAAACAGGAAGCAAAATCCACCACTTACCAATGGCTCTGTCACATTCTCATTTGATTGCACTGTAAATGCAGAGGTATCCTAGATATACAAATGAAAAACAATGCAAAAAGTATTTGAGATGTAATGTTTGCAAGTATCTATCAAGACCTGATTTTTTTAATGGTTTATATGGATAAAATCGTAAGAAAATTCACATAGAATAAAATGACAAATAGATAATCTAAATAGATATTAATAATTAATATTAAAGAAATTCCTTTTAAAATTATATATTCCATGCTTCTAAACCAAGATATGTTATTAAAGGCAGTGAAATACCCTTCATTAAATACATGTGAATTGCAAGGATTTTGTTTCAGATATGAAGCACTTCTAAGTTGTGAAAGTCCGTTTGCAGTCCCGTGTCTGGGGAGTAAGTACATCACCTCTAAGCAGCTTTCACATCGTCTTCATTCTAGGCTTTTATTTGAATAGTAACTAGGGCAAATTACAGGCACAAAGTTTTGCCTGCATAAAGAATGTAAAAAAACCTGAGACGTTTTCCAACATCTTACTCAGAACCAATTAATTTGCAAAATATTGATGGTCCAAATACTCTTCCTACTGCAAACATTTTGCCTTAATTATTAGAGGTGCATGCTGTGTGGCAGCCTTGTGGTTTGCCCCTTCCTTCTGGATTCTTTACTAATTTAAATGTCCTGGGGTTAAAGCGCTGGAAGGTTCATTTCCATCCTTGTATATGCTCAGATGCTTTTATAAATGGTGAACAGAATATGCTGTGGATGAGCTAGTCTCTAAGTGGGTGCTCGAAATTTATGAGGTCCCAGGTTATCCACCTGAAATTTTGGGTCTTGGCATAGCCCTGAAATTTGAAAGGATTAATGTGGTATCTTCACACTCTGTACCTCTGCGATGCCTAACGTAGTCTTATCATCAGTACATCAGCAAACAAATAATTTAGGTTTAACTTTCATATTAAAATGTATCTTAAATTAAAATAGAGATGCAGAAACAAATAAAACTCACTTTATGTATACACACAGAAAATCACCAAGGGAATGTGAAACTAATGAAACCACTCTATATAGGATTTTGGAATTGTGAAAAAGAATTCCACAAAAGAGAACAAAAAAAGCTAAACCAGTAATTTTTGGAGGAAAAACATCAGTCCCACTAAGGAAGGCAGAATTTTGCTATTAAATTCAATCAGGCCATGAGTATCAAGAGTATTAGCATCATTCAAGTAACATCTACGAATGTCAGTCAGCAAGAAATTGCTGTGCAGCTTGTCTGTAGAACGGATTTCCTGAAATTGTACATCCAGTCCTAATCCCTTCATAACAGCATTGAAAAAAAAAATAATCTCAAAACATGTTTATTCCTTACCTGTGCAAATCCGTTGAATGCTGTGCTGGATGCCTAAGTGGAAGTGAAGATCAGAACAAATTATCATTTGCTTACTAAATCAGTACATGAGTTAAAAAAAAGAAAGGAATTTATTTGAAAAATAAAAATATAGGCCAGACATTGAAAAAAAAAAAGTAAAATGAAGGGTAAGGCAGCAAGAAATTTTACGACGGTGCTACTTGGTAACAGGTGTCACAGGCTAAAAGAAAACAGCAAAAACGAAAGGCAGAGTAGCTCAAATAGTTTTACAAAATGATAATAACAAAAAAAGACTAGGTGCATTTGACGTTACACATATAGAAGACAAAACCTGTGAGACACAACGTGCCTTCACAGTTCAAAGCTTCATTCACAGTTTTGAAACACGTTTTTGTCAGCCCGCTTCATTACACGGCTGAGGGGGGCACCACACGATGAACAGCTGCATGGCAGTGTTTAAAAAACAAGAGAATAGCAGGGGCTTAGGAGGGGTAGAGGGGAACACACAGATGGATTGTTTTTAAATGACAAGGTTATGCATGGCCTAAGGAACTCTTTGTCTAGACTAGGCTACACACTGGGGTAGGTACCTCTTCTTTATCAGCCTCAATTTCCTGGTACAACAATCCATATCTCCGGTTAGCAATTTCATCTTCAGATAAATCTGAGTTGTTGGTCTCATTGTCTTTAGGACTAGTTGAACTCTCGGTGCTAGCATTTCTGGAATTTCCCATTTGAAACAGAGCCAAGGGTCTAGCTATCTCCTTGCTCGGTCCGGGATTGCTAATGCCTGCCTGCTCCCCAGGCAAGCCTGGTTTTACTGGTGCCTCCTGACTTTTATTGCTCGTGCTCACACCTGCTTCTCCCCAGCTGTTATGAGTCCCTCCTAGGTCTTGTGTAGACCATTTCTCACTAATGCCTAACCAAACATTTTCCATGTTACCTTCCTCTGAGTCTTGTTGCTTGGGGAAAAAGGGCCAATTATCCAGTCCATTGGCTTGGCCATCTGACAGATTAGAAAAACCCCAGGAATCGTTAGTAACTGTTGGATCCCAGTTTGCCAGCCAGGGGTCTGTTTCCAAGGCTTCAGGAACACCACTGCTACTAGGATGCTCTTCAGTGACTGCTGCTGCGACCCTACCTGTCACTTGGTCTTCTGCATTATCTAGGCAAGGATTACCGCAGCTTGTGCCAGCAGCATCAGCTGTCTCGGGCAGCAATGCACACTCTTTCTCAGCAGCAGCTGGGCCTTCATCATCAACACTACCATTTGGGAAGAGGCTGATGCTATTGTCTTCAGTTCCTTTACCAGACTCTTCTGCACTGAATAATTCAGCATCACACAGAACATCTCCAGTATCTGTAGGGTCCTTTTCTGTGTGGTCAGTTACCTCTACGTCAACGTGTGCCGTCACGTTTATACACTCCATGGATGTACTGTCTCCAGTACCACTGTCAGTTTGGTCTAAGTCATCCTCAAGTGTCCTTCCATGGTCCTGATCCCAGACACCAAAAACTCTCTCAAGTTCAGTGCCAGTGTTTTCTACAGTTGTACTGTTGTCCACTACAATTTTGTCCCCACCTTCCAGCTCTGTGCTCAACAATGGTATTCCTCCATCTGCCTCATGAAGGGCACCGAGCCCCTTGAGTTCTTCTTCCCTAAGGTTTTCTAGCTCAGCAGCACTAGTTCTCCCAGGATCCCCATCATTATCTTCCAACTTATATACATTTTCTACCTCTGCACTATCTAAAATGTCAAGATCTGATTTTGCTAAACCCATATGAAGATCTGCCTCGCTGTTTCCTTTGGTTTCAGAACTTTCCTCTTCCAGTTCCTCTGTACCTTCTACCTCCTTGTAGTTAACAGCTCTGGTCTCTACCTGTTCACTTGGGTTGACACCTGCCCACTCGTCTTCCTCCTGCTCTTCCTCTGCCTTTTGCACATCACATGGGAGGGGTTCATCCAACAAGCTATCAGTTCCCAGGATGGGTGTTTCAAAACTGGTTATGTTCTCTAAAGGCTGATTGGTCACCACATCTTCCCATGGGACATTTTTGGCATCCAACTGGTCCTCCAGTGAAGTCCTCTGGTTTTCGTTTACAGAAGCTGACCCTGGTGCAGCATCCTCCTGCTCACCTACAGCAGGCCAAACGCTAGCAGGCAGAGTGCCCGTGGATTCGCTTGAGGTTTGCTCTGCCCCAGAAAAAAGCAAAGAACCGCCCGCAGTAATCTCCTGGCTGACACTGGGTGTGCTAACATCTAGGCCCCAGTTGAGTGAACCTAGATCAGTTTGAGATCTGTTAATATCTTCTGATGACCCACTGTTTGGGGTTTCCTCCATGATCAGGTTACACAGGGAAAGACTTTTTGAAGAATCAGGCTTTAAGCAGACAGAAAAGCAAAGAAAAAACACAAGATGAAAAAGATAAAGGCGGACTTGATGAGAAAACACAAAATTTATATTTTACTAGAGCAATTTTAATTTAAAGAATGAAAATGGCTAAATTAAGCAGTTACAGGAAAAGCTATGTGGTTTGCAGCATCTGGAGGCAGTAGATCACAATGTAAAAGAGCAGCACTGATAGACAAAACCAGAAAACTATATATTACACCACACTGATCAAAGCATGTCTCTAGACTGGCTGCAATTTTGTGGGGAGGTTTGCTTACCGGCTGCACCAATTCGCTGCTTGTCTGTATGGAAGAAAATCATACACAGAAAACATAGAAAATAAGAGCATGTCATACTTAATTACAGTAGCATTTCATTAATTATCAGTTCTCAAACTGGCAGCAGTTATGAAATTGGCCTAGGGAAGAAGTGGCAGGCCCTCTCCCCCACACACCGCAGAAGACTAATCCCAGGCCTTTGAATAAAAGCTACACTTCTAGTCTCTGGATTACATTATAAAAGAACGTTCTACGTGTATGTTGAATATTTAGCACACTTTGCTTTCCTCTGACAGCCACTGACATTTTACCACAGGTACCCTACTATGCCTCAATTGAAAAGGGGGAGGTTGCTCTGCGAGATGTGAACATGGAAGGAAGCAACCCAAGTGGGGCTTACTTGTATTCACACTGCACGGGATCCTGAGCACGCAGCTCTGATTCTCCATCACCCTGCACCATCCAGAAGCACTTACAGTCACACAGAGTAAGGCATCGACTCACAAAGCCACATATCTACACTGCCACACTGACCACATAAAATGCTACAAGGAAGATCAGCAACTACTCTGTGCTCAACTCCATTATTAAGAGAAACTCAGTAAAAGGGTGAGTATCCCTAATTTAAAATGTTTAGCTGTGAAGTTCACTAATTATTCTTTTTTTAAAAAATAAACTAGAGCAAATAGGAAAATAATTATAGTACAGAACAAATATATAATGCTAACATGCTATAAATAAAGCTGTGTGAAAGGAAGACTATGACAAATGTATCTAAGTTTAGAGCAATAAATTTGAAACATATCTGGGTTATTTTAGCCACTCTAGATATTGGCAGAGTTGAAATTTTGTCTAGCCTCCAGACATGACTGTTTTTTTCAGGCCTTATTTAACTGTTCCCAGTAGAAAGAAATGAACATTTAATATACATCATACAATTAATAGATATCACGTGTTCATAAAACAGTGCTTCAAATCAGAATGCACAAGAAGCATCTACAGATTTCTGTGCTGGCTGAAGCTACAAAAGGTAAAAAAATGAGTGTACCAGGCTCTATGCCAAATCAACCCAGCTATCTCCATGACATAATGTTGAAAGAAAGCTCACAAAAATTAGCTGGTTTAAACCTGCAGATCACCGTATCTGATTTGGGACCAGGAGGAAGAAGGAAGAACTTGTGCAATTTCCTAAAGCAGCAGCTTCTTTTGTGACTAACTCCAGTTCACTGTATGCCCACACAGAGAAGGTAAATTCTCTCTTCACTCCTGAACTTTGAGAAAATGGCTGTCCATTGGGTTAAAGTCCTGAGGAATTTCATTTTCAGATAATCCATTCCTGTCCTCTAACAGCTGTAATTCAGGAGTGAAAATAAAGACAATGTACCCTGAGCTATAATGATTGTGAATCTTATTAGCCCAGATTTCTAACATCATTCTGTTTTGTAGGCCAAGCAACTCAGATTATTTTTTATTGTTGTGTGTTTTGCAAGATCCTCAGTGGCTTCATATACTTGAAAGTGTTTGTGACAGTCTGTAAATTCTTTATCTTGGCTTTTGGTAAAAGCCATAATAAATCTGAGTTTAGGGTGTAACAAAATCAGAAGCACAGAAATATCCCAATTTGCAATGCTAAATGTCAGGCTTACCGTCCATAGATCCCATGGCAATGTCTGAAAAAAGGAGCAGAAAAAAGCTTTAGGAAAAATACTATTCATATACTGTATGTTCAACGTGCTACATAATTGTATGCATTGACTAAGGAGAACTTATTTGTATTCATATTTAGAGTACGTATACATTTTATGTATTAGCACTTGTATGTGTGCATGTGAGTGGGTACATATTTGTGTGATAGGCAGCAGGGTGGGCTGCATGCATTGGGCTGTGGTATTTCCCACTGCAAAGCGGCTGTTGATTGCCAGCAAACTCACACCACCACAGGCTTGAGTAACAGCCTGATTCTGGGATGGTGACTGAATGACTTTCAACAGGTACAGGAGTCTCTGCAAGGTGTAAGCTTTAATGAGCTCACATGGGTCAGAATTTTTTAGCCAGTTAAAAAAAAATCCAGTTATCCACTAAGAACATGTGGGCTTTCTTATAACTCTTGACAGCAGGAAGAAAATCACATGCTTCCTTGGAAAGAAAGTAAGTTGACCAATGTTTTCATCTTGTCTGAAGAAGGAAGTGCAGCAAACTTCATGATAAATATTAATAGCCCATCACATAAGAAAGAACTCTGGTGATTGGGCCTGAAAGCTGTTGGAGGTGCTTCAAAATAGAGCTACTATTTTCACACCGTCTTGGGTTCAGTTCCTAGGTTAAAATCCATGAAAAACAAAACCTAAAGACAGTCATAAAGAAAAATGTAAAACTGTTCCTAAAATATTTGTAAATGTTAAATGTGACACCTAGTATTTGCCTGGGAGAAAGGATTGCTAAATTTAACTCCTTTACTGTTTTTTGTTTTATAAAGACAGAATGGCTCTCTGAACAACTTCTGCTTTCACAAACAAAAGAGACAGTAATAAGTCACCACTCAGATTTACAGTAAACTAACATCAACAGATATTTCTCAGTCAGTTTAATTCTCTTTAACTCCAGGTATGTGCTTTGTCAGTGGATGTAATTCACAAGAGTACCTGCTTACTCTCACATAACATTATTAGCTGAACATTGAGCCTTTAAGGAAAACCAATAGGTTTATTCTTAATAGCACTAGCCTATACAAACCCTGGTCACCCTACTGACTTCCATGGAAGGAGAGATTGCTCATTTTTCATGTTTTCATTTTCCTTTCATTGCTCATAAGGCTTTGAGAATGAGGCAGAAGGAACAAACTAAGGGAAAGGCAAGGCAGACCACAGATAGCAGAGGAGAGGGCCACTTATGAGGGTGAAACATAGAAACAGAAAAGCAAATGAGGAAGGGCAGACTGGGGCTCGCTTACTGTGGTCTGATCACCTTGGCAGAGCAGTGGGGGGAATCAATTAATGAAATCAACAGGCAATCCATGCCAAGCCTCCTGAGGCATCCTGGCACAGAAGACAACTCCTGTCTTCAGGTCACTACTTCAGCAATTTGTTGGGCATAATATTGATGACTGAGGCAAAGACTATACACATAGGAATGCCACTTAAAGCTCTCTTACTATCTCCCTGCAGAGTAACATATGGCTCTCCAGAGACTGTAAGCACAGGTTTCATTCTGTTGGTGCTGCCACAGGAATGATCCAGTGAGACTGAGACCCAGACTGCAGGGCTATCTTCCCTCCTTCTAAAATTGCGGTGCTCTGACTCATCCACATGCTCTTGTGGATGTGAACCATCCTTTCTCACATACATGTGTTGGGAGGAAAGGTGAAAGGAGAGGATGAAGGTGCTCAGGGAATGCTTCCTATACACCCTGATGAAAATGTAAAACATACTTTTCTATGCTGAATTATATTATGTACTTCATGGTACAGTTGAATTTAAAAGAACTCTTTTCACTAGAGCCCAAATGTGCTCTGTCACAGAAGTTAAACATGTTTTTAATGACCTCACTGCCCTAATAGGCATTATGACAAGACAAGCTGAAAAGGTAGATTTAGCAAAGTCACAGATAGAGTTTTCTGTCACTACTGAATGCCAAGGAATTTCTTTCCCTTTCCCTGTTTAGAGGGAGCAAGAAAAATATCAAGCATGATGCACAAAGCCTCTGCTGTAATTAAACACTCCTCCTAGCAAACCTCCTAGCAAACCTCAATGAGAAATTCCAGCTAGCATCTGGAGAGCTGATGATATACTGTTTGTCTAGCAGTACATACGCCATCGGAGAGCACTGCAGATCTCCTTATATAACTAGGACTGCACACCAAATAACAGAGATCAGCAGAGAGCCAGAACTATCTCAGCCTTAAAGCTTCTTGTCTGCTCAGTCTTTTCCCAGCGCCGCATTCCTACAGAGCTGATTAGTCCTCTCAGGTCTCACCGTACCAGCCAGGTTAGTGATGGCCACAGGGATAATCGGTTTCACTAACAGTGTCCTAACACTACTGGCCTTGTCTGTATACAACACACAGCTCCAGTTCTGCTGGCCAGGAGAACCTCCCTACTGTGCTTCCAGCCCTATGGGTAATGAGGGAGAGTTCTGGATCTTAAAATAGCAGGTGCCCTAGGGTAAGGCAATGAAAATCAGCAACTTGATACATCAGGTTTTTTTTTTTCTTTCTTTCTTTTACTTTTTTTTTTCATATTGCTGCAAGAAACAACCATAGCAAACATGACCATAGAATGCAGAATTTCTTTAACACAACATCCTGCAAGGAAACATCCCACTCCATCCTCTCATTTTCCTCGAGGTTAGATCCAAAACAGATTTATAAAACCAAAACCACTTCATTGGTATAGAAACTCCATCATAGTAACACAACTGCATGCTGACTCTGTGAGACCTGGGTCCCCTGAGGCATCTCTCCAGACATAAAAAGTCAAAGCCAGGTCAGAAAAATTGTCAGGAAAACAGGCACTGGAGAATTATAATGTTGGCACTAAGCGTTATTATATAAAATGGAAAATAATGGCACAGAGAAGTCAAGGCCAAGGTACCAGCAACCATTCTCACTGGTGAACATCTCATTTTGACACCTGACAACTTCCTCTACTTCCAGCACATCATTAAGTGTGGGTTACTGAAGGGGAAAGGTAGATGGCTGTCAAGAGCTGCTCAGGAAAATTAAGTTTTTCAGGCACTGCAGATACACCACTCATTAGTACACAAGGCAAATCTTTGCTGCAAAACACACCACTCTGCATTCATATGCTTTGCCTATCTCAAGGCAAAGAGATACCTGAGACATGGGTGAATGAGTAACTCCAGTTGATACAACTTCGGGCTTGAAAGGGTCAAAGTCCAGGTCTAGCAAGGATTCCTCTTTCTTAGCTTCAGGAACTTCATTCTGTCAGAAGAGAACATATATAACTCCTGAAAAACTCATCTTTCAAATGCTGCCCTCAGCAGCAAAATATTAGGAGGGCCAAGGGAAAAAAAATAATAATCATATCACAGACTTTCTAGCTGCAGTGCAAGCCAGGAGGGGAGGAAGCTCTCAAGACTTTCCTGAGCTTTAGTGTAACTTTTATGAGCTTCACTCTTATGATGTCTTTGTTTTCTCTGTAGCACAGCTTTGCCTTTTTCAGGCTAAATAAATTGCAGCCCACAATTGCACCCTCTTGAAAAAGTGCTGAGTGTTCACAGTTTGACTGTGAAAGCCCTTTTAAAGTGCTTTGAGTCAGACACCAAAATTAAAAATGGAACCCTATGTCCATATATTCTCATAAATGACTCGCTCCCCAAGCACAAACATTAGTAACAGGCCATTATAGAAGGACATAAATGTATTTAAATTAAATTTCAATTCTTCAGATGAATAACAATTTACATTTAATGCTGCCCTTAGTTCCAAACTTTAGGAAACATTTCACATAACACTAACTAATTCTTCCTATACTTATCTGCTCTTACAACCTTTTTTTGTTTGCAGTTAATGAATTAGCCAGGTCCTCTGAGGTCACTGCAAATATATATATCGGTTCAATAGGCTACAGGCCTTTCTCTCTGTAATGTACCATGAACAAATAATTGGTGTGCTTCAACAAACATGAAACCATAGCTGAGATTTAATTATCACTAATGATAAATATTCTAGGCAAGCATCTTGGTTTTTGGTAACAAGGCTAGCACTGCCTAATGCCAGTTCCCCAGTGTTTATTAAATAGTGGGAGAAGCTTGTCTTTTGAAGTAATTAGCATGCTATTTTGAAAAGAGTTCAGATTGGAAATGACAGCATAGGAAATTACTTGCACCCATACACTCACATAGAGTCTTATGTAAGAATGGTAACATGGGGTCAGACCACATAGCCCAGCTTCTTGGCCCCGACTGTGACCACGTGTATCCAAGTCTACAACAACGGGGCTGTTCTAAGAACAGCAAAACTAGGAGATAATAGCAATGATGACAATAAAACAAACAGTCTTTCTATTATTGAAACATTTAAGAGTGTAAACTTTCCAAATTAGTGTTACTATTGGTAAACATATTCAAATCCAAGTAGATGATGGCTTCCTATGCCACAAGACATCGGATCTCTCTGTGTCACCTGGAAATACAGTGAAAATAGCTCCTCAGCTTCCCTGCTAGGAATGACTCAATGACCTGGAGCTCTTCAGTCTGGAAAAGAGGCGCTAGTGGGGATGACAGGCTTCTCAATGGTTCCCAGGACAAGGGGCAATGGGCACAAACTGGAACACAGGAACTCTCATGTGAATATGAGGAAAAACTTGTTTACTCTGAGGGTGGCAGAGCACTGGGACAGGGTGCCCAGAGAGGTTGTGGAGTCTCCTTCTCTGGAGATGCTCAAAATGCACCTGGACGCAACCCTGTGCAGCCTGCTCTAGGTGATCCTGCTTTGGCATGGGGGTTGGCCTAGATGATTTCCAGGGGTCCCTTCCAACCCCTACTGTACTGTGATCATGCACGGGGTCTATACAGGCATTTGAAAGGAGTTTGACAGCTCCACAATTCCTCCAGAGCAAGAAGGCAGGTGGCAGTGAAGTTGATGGAGGCAGCACTCTGAATCTGTGAAAAGGTGGTGGTTCTCCATATGGCACACAGTTCAGCTGGGGACCCCCTTGCATTGGGTAGTGTGAATATAAAAACTTAGATGTACTGAGTGACCGAATGAATTTGTGGCAGAGTAGTCTGCTGATGATTACTAAATAAGTAGAAACCATGCTGAGGAAACCCCTGAACTGCAAATGGCCAGAGGCTGGGAGACTACAAAAGAAGGGGGTATAGGGAGTATCAGTTTTATTCGCTTTGTCTTCCACTCTTCCCTTGGTATCTGCTTTGGGGAACCAAAACAGCCCTCCTTACCAGTAACTAGCACTACATTCATTCTGTCATGCCTCTCATCTGATGCATTTAGATTTCAACACATATGCCATGAGGCACTAGCACTTATACGGTCATATACCTTGATGAGACAACAAAGCATTGGCTAGCATATAATCAGAAATGGATGGAGATGGAAAAGTTAATTATCTTTCAGTGAGGTTTGAAAATGAAGCTGTTATTTATGAGGACTGAGTCAAATGCACAGGCCTTGCACGGTATCTGTAGTGACAGGGTACTGGATCCCTGCAAAAATTGCCATTACCCGTTACTTCAGACCAAAATGAATGGAACATTTCTCATAAATTCAGGAACAAAGGCCCAAATAAGCATATAGCATAACTGAGATATCTAGTTAGCTGAAAGTTTAGAAGAAACAGGAACCTCAGAAAAACCCTTGATAAGGGACAAAGTTGTGACAGGAAAGCCTGCCAATCATCCTTTGTTAACTTCACTGCAGGACAACCAAGTATCCATAAACGCCACATTTGAAAGAGGTGGCTGTGGCAGAAGCAAAGCTGTACCTCTCAGAGGACCTGTACACACAGGGGATGGAGAAGGCACAAAGAAACCTGTAAGGACCACCAAAACCGCCACCCTCTGTCTGCACACAGTCTGCACAAGCCTTAAAATAGTCCCAGCAGATATGGGCTGTTCACTTCAGAGCTGTCGGACACACTCAGACATGTTAAATACCTGGAGGGGGCATAATAAAGGCCTACAATGCCCAAGCTGGTAAGTGGACATTAGGGAGCAATGTGATGTGAAGGAAACAAGAACTAAAGCAAGGAACACTCATTTCTAAATGTTCTGTTTCATCCTGTTGCTGAGGCATCACATCTTCTCACCTCTTTCTTTTACTTAGCAGTAATTAAATCCTCTCTTAACAATGAATAAATTGGAAGTGTGACCTGTTTTGCTGAATCAGGGCCAAAATAATCCAACAGCGTCAAGCAGAACTGTCTTAGAGGATCCTGTGCAGCCCTGAATGCATTAGTACTGCTCAGTAAAGATGAACAACAAGTGCTGGTTATTTGTGTTCTGGAGGAGAAAAGTGTTTGGCCTGTTCATAACCCTCCCTGAAACATGGGATTAAAGCAGCAAAGCTCTATTCATCGGCTTGTTGGGTTTCGTGCCCTTGCAGGAGGACAGTGCCAGGGACAACAGCAGTGGTCCTTTGGGAAATCCTAAATCATTAGAGGGCTCTGCAGGTTCAATAGCTTTCTCCATGCTGCCCAACAAGGGCTCTCAGAATGTAGGAGACGCTGTAAACATGGAGAGGAGTAAGTCCTTTTTCCTGTCAGTTTCTTGCAATACATTTTCAATAATTCTTTCTCTTACAGAAGGATATAAAAATTATACATTTCACTATTTGGGTATGTCTGTACATACTCTGAGATCTCAGATATAGTAAGGATGATTTAGGGATGGGGGGTGGGTTTTGTGGAGGGAGAATTACGGATGAATCATGAGAAGGTGGCCAGGGAATATAGCTTAGGTCATTCCTAGGTCATTGACTGCAGAGGAGGGAGGGACATAAATCACTCACTGAAGGGAGATCGATTTTTCCTTGAGAGACAAAGGAAAGATTTTAGTTCTCAGGAGCATGCCCCACCTTCATTATGCCATTCCATTTTTATACCAATCTCACAAAGATTCTGGAAACGTGACTTACACTCATTTAAAGCCCTGTTCCAGTGTCAGCTCTTAATGGAAAAAACAAATCCATTCCACTTCTGTTTTCCCTGGTTGGCCTGACAAGTGAAGGTTAGGTGCATGCAGCATTTAATTCAGGGGAAAACTTCTAGCACAGGATACACTGACTCTTCCCACTGATGTCAACCCTCATGCTGTCAGAGTGGTAACTTCCATGGAGTCAGGGTACAATGGTGCAGCAGACCTGCAACCTTTCTTCAGCAGGAGGGCGCAGCAGCAGCTGTGCACTGGGAGCTGCCACTAATTCTTTAATTGCATGGGGACTTAACTATAAATAACTCTTTTCTCTTCCAAATAGGTCCCTCTGGACAGCCAGTGCCTTTTTCTCCCCTCCACAGGAAAACAAAACATCACGTGTTCACATTCTCTGCAATAATTTTGTTTTCCATTGCTGTGCCTACATGCTCCTGTGTTGTCAAATGAATTAACACAAAACCAGTAATTCACACGAAAACAAGAAATTCATAAACATTCTGCATAAGCTTCAGATCTGCATATTTCTCCCCAGTCTATCAGACCCAGGCTCAGATTTCTGAGTTGTAATTACCATAATAGAAAGGGTCCATTATTGAACAACGAAGCAGCTATCATAACTGCATGAAAGCTGAATAAATGAATACAAATTAGACAGACTTTGTTTTACACAACTCTGGCTTTTCTGTTTGTTAGATGCAATTTTAAAAGAAAAATCCATTTCATAATAATGAGATAAAAGTAATTTTGATCACTTCTCTGCTGTGTAACTAATGTTTCTATGAGTCGAAACCAGGTGAATGAATACTCTAGCTGAAGCACTATTCATACCTGCAAAAAGTTGATTAAAGCAGTCAGGCCTTTTTTTCTTTTTTTTTTTAAATCACTCAAAAGAAAAAATGAATACTTTTTATGATTTTGATGGAGAAATAAAAATAATGAAGGATCACTGTAAAGTGCCACTTAGGACGCTTAGGATTAGAAAAAAGCACTGTAGAGATGGACTCTCAGCTTGCAATGTAACCTGAATTCAGTGAAATATCAAACATGGCTGTGTTTCATTGTGGTTTTTGTCAGGCCTCTTAGGAAATCTCTCATTTTTGTTCAATATATCAGCAGTAATAGGCCTTTTGATTACGTGTGACCTATTCAAAAACACTGTATACGTGACCCTTTCAAGATGACATAAAAAGGGTAATAGCACCTCTGATGCACCCTCCTCCTCCCTCCCTACAGAGATCAGTGCCAAGGACACTATCTTGGACAAAGTCATGGTGACTGTAAGGTTGGATCCATACACCATCCTCAGAAGCTTACCTGTGATGGGGTCGTCACATTGATTTCTGGGACAAAGTTGTCATCAAAGAAGTTAATGATGTTCTCCTGCTGCAACTCCTTCGTGGGTGTCAGCTTAGGCAGCGGTGGGACTGGTGGACCTTTCCTTAGCTAGGCAGACAGCAAAAATATCACAGACTAGTTCAGGGATAAAAGACAGACCTTTAAGCTAGACTTAAACAGCTTGTGTTAGGCTTTTATCTCTGTTGTTTCACCTTAAGTGTGGTGATAGGTCATGAACTGAAAGGAATTGAACATGTGTTGGCCACCAAATGCCTAGGAATAAACATTATGGGAACAGCAAAACAACTCTATGTTTCAAATTCATTCCAATTCAAGGCTTAAGATTTCATATGAGAGCACTTATTGGCTGATTTTTTTCTGCTGTGATGGGCACACAGCACAAGGCATTTTCTTTCCTACGCAGCCCATAGTTGGAAGGGCGATACTGCACAGAATCAGGCCTCTGCAGCTTTCTGGCTTCTTAAGTTCATTTCCATTTAGCTCTGGGATTTCACTCCTGTCCACCTGTTGCTACCTTTAAAGCCTACTTAACTCTTAAGAGCATATCACCTCTGGGAACCACCACAGCACCTCAAAGGTGCTTAGGTTACTAATTCCCCCAACTCTCCAGAGATTCACATAATTACGTGTGATGGTTTGGGCTGGGACAGAGTTAATTTTCTTAACAGTGACTGGTACAGGGCTGTGTTTTGTGAGGTGAAAAGTGTTGATCACTCAGGAATGTTTTTGTTACTGCTGAGCAATGTTTATGCAGAGCCAAGGCCTTTTCTGCTGCTCACACCACCCTACCAGAAAGGAGGCTGGTGGTGCACAAAAGCTGGGAGGGGACACAGCCAGGACAGCTGACCCCAAGTGACCAAAAGGGCTATTTCATACCATATGATGTCATGCTCAGCATATAGAGCTGGGGGAAGAAGGAAGGGGGGAGTGTTCAGAGCAATGGTCTTTGCCTTCCCAGGTCACCGTTACATGTGATGGATTCCTGCATTCCTGGGGGGGGCTGAACACCTGCCTGTCCATGTGAAGTGGTGAATGAATTCCTTGTTTCCCTTTGCTTGCATGAGCAGCTTTTGCTTTATCTACTAAACTGACTTCATCTCAAACCACAAGTTTTCTCACTGTTACCTTTCTGGTTCTCTCCCCCATCCCAGCACGGGGGGGGGGGGGGGGTGAGAGTGAGCAAGTGGGTGGTCATTTGGTGCTTAGTTGCCAGCTGGGGTTAAACTATAACGCTGATAAACTAATTGCTTGGAATAACACCAAATACTACCAGGTAATTTTAAAACCTGTCAAAATAGCAAAAAGAAATCCACAAAATAAAAAATCTTCATGTGGTATAGTGATGTAACACCATTGGCACCAGTAAGGATAAACTGAGTTGTACCAGATGAATATTCAGGCAAGAAGGTGTCACATTTAGAGATACCAGAGAAAACAAGTTTGTTCATATGTAAAATAAAGACAAATTCTGATGTGCTACCCCTGTAGAAATAGTAGTCAGCAGAGAAGCTATCCAAATTCTGGAAACATCGGTAACATCAACACAAGCCTCTGTTATGTTCACAAAGTATCACATACAACTCCTATGCTACAGATGAAACTGATGCATGAAACTCATTATTTCACTAGTACTGGTGAGAATAGAGATTACTCCAGTGACTCCAACAATGTCAAACTTCTCAGCCAGTGATAATAACAACCAATATGCCTTTAATTATCAGTAATATAGAACAGAAACACATACTGAGATTCACAAGGAGGCTTCTGAAATAGTTTTTCCAACTATCACAGCTGGGATGCGGGTCCTTAAAGACTATGCAACTTTTAAAGAAGTGTTTTAGTCACCACAAGTCCTCCCAGTTCACTGGGCATCTTAAATTTTCTTCATTCCCCCTTATATAAAAGCTACTTTCCACCCATGCTGACGACACAGGGATGAGCAACCAATGAACAGAGAGCAATGGAGTCAGTGGCCTCCCTCTCATTTCTCAGTCACTGCCTAGATGAAAAACCCACCCTCTGCAGCATCTCAGCTATCTTTTACTGCACAGCAGGCTGGTTTCTCCTGTTAGGTTTTCACTTACCTGTGTGGGTGATTTAGGCCGGGCTGGTGCCGGAGATGCTGGTGCCAGCATATGATTGGGACTAGCAGTGGGGCTGGGCAGGGGAGAGGCCTCCTCTGGTGGTGAGGGTGTTTTTGCAATGCGGAGTGGACCTGAATCACTGGACAGGAACAAAGCAATGGCAAGGACATGCGTATCATGCTGACTTAGTACCTCAGCAGTTCGATGCAATAGCTCAACTGCATCCCTCATGCAATACCAGTGACCAGAAACAGCAGTACACACTGGGGATGAACTGAGTAATTATAATACCTACCAAAACTAGAACTGCAATTACATTACATTAAAGTTCAGACATCTTCAGTGTCAAAGGAAGTTTTAATTTTGAGTGATGATGATTTTTAGAACATCTGTTTACCTGATCATTATAACTTTAGGGAAACAAAGTACCTGCAATTTTTTTCAGATATTGTATTTGAAATAATATTTCACATATAAGTTTGAAGCTTTCATAAAATGTGAGATGGAATTATTTTCATTTCACACAGTTCTCAGGATAAAAGGCTCTAAAGATAAAAACCCCAAGGGTTTTTAATCTGTTCATAACAATGAATAATAAAAATAATTTTAAAAAGCTCAGCAACTTCAGAAAGGTTTCAATAAAATAAAACACAACCAAGATTATTACAAAGATACTCACTATTTAGAGGGACAACTCACCACAACTATAAACAAGCAGTAGTCAAGTGACTTCAACAGAACTCTGCTGATACTAAGAAAAGATCTGGTGAAGTCTCGAGAAAGGATCTGCCCTTCTCATGAAAGGACCTGGTGCAAACATCAAGACGTATCCAGCTACCTAGAAATGCTGAAAGCTGGCAACTCAGAGAGACTATAAACTACAGCACTCAATGACCACAGTACTCAGTAAAAGAAGAGCAAGTCCTACACATCTTCAGGGAGAACAAAAGCACTACCCAAGGAGACCACACCATCAACGTGTTCCTAATGCTAACACAAGAAAAATTAGTTCTTTGAAAAGGACACTTAGCTGACACTCACCACCTCTTTCTGTGGAAATATTAAAAAAAGGAAAAAATGAGCAGTTATTAAGAAATTTCTTTCCCAGGTACAATATTTGCCTTCAGGATAGAGTATTCTTATAAATTTTTAAGATGTTTCTTTTTATGCTGTTTTTTAAAGATGAGGTACCGTGCTTGTCTCCTATCTACTTCTCATGCATGTAAAAAGGGGGGCTGTTTTATCTTACAAAGACTCAATATTGAGTAGTCATTTAGAGCACCATAACTAATAATGGAAGTAAAAATCTACCCAGGTTTTCAGATAATGCTCTGTGAACAATACCGGGACAGCAAAATGGTAATTAAAAAATAATGGATTTTTTAAAAGCATTTTAAAAATATGTTAAGAAGATCACACTGAATTAACCTGTGCCTACTCATTTGCAGCTAGAATAATTATTTTTTTATCTCATTGAAAAGGACTGTAATTCAGTGGGAAGGAGTATGTGCACACTGGACATGGTCTAGGAGACACGGGTGGCCAAAATGCCTGTTTATTACAAAAACTGCTTGAAGTTTTCCAACACTACATCCCATGAAAGTATTTTACAAGTGCTTCACAGAAACACTGTACAGCTCATGAGTCCATCCAAAAGGGTCTGGAAGTGGTGATATATGAGCTAACAGCTCCATGGAGGCAGTATGTAAGTATATATGAGTACTGATTAACACTGAACTAATTGAAAACAAAAATTTTGGACACATTCTTAATAAAGCAGTTCTGAAGTTTGCATTAGGTCAGAAGGCTTGATATTCTATTCTTTGTTCTTTCAGAAGTGAGATCAAAACAAATGTAAAATTATGGGCCATATGTTTGAGGCAGACTTTATGTTGCTTGGTCAGTCTTAATTGTTGCTAATCTGAGTCCATCTTGAGGGCAAATTAGCAGTAGCTATAACATTGTCTGGATTCCTTCTGATGAGCTGGGATTGACTGGAAATTCAGGATTTGTGTATGCCCTCCAGGTTTCATTGTGTTTTTGTAAGTCTCACTGCTTCATAATTTCAACCTCTTCTGCCTATCACTATCAGAGTGCCAAGAGATCAAATTATGGCAGAAAAGCTACATTTGTTGCAGGCAAAAAAATAAGAAATACTGCACTGACATCGACTGACCTTAAGAAAGCACCATCTGATTTTAAAGTTTTTTGGCTTTTCTTTATGTTAAAACACAATTTCTCTTGAAAGTCATTAAAAGTATGGTATTTTGTGGCATTCTGTTTACTTCAGCTTTTATGATGCACTCTCAGATCACATTTCTTGACTCTTCCCCATGAGCAGAGGAGATAAAAGCTGACTTAGAAAGGTTGGGGTTATCACCTAATCACATGCCCTTGGGAGCTAAAAACACATCTAAGTATTTCAAGGCTTTAAAAAAAAATCAGTTACCAACACTGCTGTAGAGTAAGCATGTAAGAATAAATGAGCTATATATTTGTAGCTGGTGCAAACTGGTATAACCATTTACAGTAAACTAAGCTAAACTGCAACAGCTGTGAACCCAGCCTTTATTCTTTTTTAAAAAAGAAGAATAGGTGGTTGATGAGTGAAGTGTTGCACCTTTATTCATGTTGAGAACAACCTTAATCCAAGCTACATTTATCTACCATCCTAAACAAACAGACCCAGTGACCATGTTGTGCAGAAATCACTACAAATATGGTGAAACCCAGAAAGCCTACTGCAATGCAATTCATGAAAAAAACCCAATAAATTCACCTTGGTGCCCCTTGAATGGTGAAGGCCTTGTCTGCATGCTGATCTCCCAGCTTCGTCATCACTTCGTATAGTTTGTGACATAGCTGAGAAAACAAAACACATGCCTGAGTTTATATGAGGCATTATATTCATGATTAACAACAAAACCACAGGTGATAAATCTGGTCTGATTACTGATAACCTTAAATCAGATAACTTTAAAATGGCATATAGATCCTCCCAAAAATACTCAGTGCCATGTATATCAAAAGCCTAAGTAGAAAACTAATAAAATACACAGAATCAAATATAACAGCAGTTCTTCAAAAACATAAGCTGGTTTTCAGGGAACAAACATGTAAGTGTGACTGACTGCTGCCTGATGTGATGAAGGAGGTTGCCTAAAGTTTAAAGCAACATGGGTTGCTGAGAAAATTAATGTTTTCTCCTCAAAAACCTAATCTGCATTTCTGTGGGACTTCAGTCAAGCGAGTTTTCCATACCATTTTTATTCCTCTTAGTAGGTTACTGCAGATAAGAATACGCTACCACTTAGCAAGGTATATTCAAAAGATCCTCCCTGAAACTGCTTTGTTTGCCTACCAGTCCCAGATATAATGTTGCATGATTATCAATGTGTACAGCAGTCTTGAAGGGACTGCTTGACATATTTTTCTGGTACTGATTAAAGCAAGGAGATGTTTAGCAATGGGACACACTGAAAAATACTGAAGGCGACAATATGCTAAAAGGAATGGAGAAGTTATCAAAATTGAAAGTGAATTTAATGCTACATCTGATAATGCACTGTAATCCAAAATTGTTTGGGATACCCTTTCCTTAAGGGAAGTACAAAATGGCAAGTAGAAACCAACATAAAGATCATACTACAAATCTGGAACTAGGGCAAATTCTCACGTGTGCCTCTTAGATTTTTATTGCTGCATCACAAGATGCTTGCTGCTATACATATCACATAATCCATTATACATGAGATATTAATTTTTACTCACTAAAGCTATTTCCTTGTGAAACTTGGCTTCCAGGCTGGACACGTTTTTGAAGGTGTTCACATAGAAGCCAACTCGTCTGTAGAGGATGTCATGAAGAAAAGAAAAAGAGAATAAAAGATAGGGGTGTGAGGGTCACAAAGGCAAGTTAATTATTTTTTTTCCCAGACTACAAGCAACATTCTTGACTTTTATTCTTATCAAAGCAAGTAATTGGGTTGAATGTCAAAATTTTGGACAAGTTTGTTCATCATTATTTTTGTTTGCGTTAAGAACCATCATATTTCGCTCTGCACAGAGTGAACCAACTTGAGACTACTCCACACAGGGAGGCTTCAGCTTGTATTAGAGAAAGGGAAGATGAGAGAAGGACTGGTTCAAGTGCAGCACAAACACATGGCAAGCAAGGGGCTCTGGGCATCCCATCTGCCACCATACAGCAGGAAACCATTCTCTGGAAGGAGAGAGGTACCACTCAGGCTCTGCAAGTGCCTGCACTCTAGATGCCACTGCAGGCCCTAGGCAATGCAAGTGTGCCTGAGGCAGCTCTAAGGTAAACAGCTCAGTACAGTTGGGGGTGGGTGTCCCAGGCTCAGCCCTCCCTAAAGACATCAGCCCTGAAATACACACATGTGTATGTAAAAGAATTTCTAATATAGACTAAACATGCAGTCAAAAAAATCTGCTTGCTTGCTTACTTGGGGTGAGCAATACATACCTCTTTGTATACTTTGGAAGTAGAAGGGCATTTTTACATTTTGAATTTTATTATTATTATTGTTATTTTCCTATTTGAAACTTGCATGTGTAATTTCTCCTAACTTTTATTAACAGAAATCATATTTGGCTAAGGAGAGGCCTGCAAAATGTCAACTCAATGGATCATTTTCTTCCTGAAGAACTGTAGTAACTAAAAAATAGGACCCTGAGAGCAATTGCTCTTTTAAATGATGACTGTTGTTCAAAATAAATTCTACCTTTCCCTGAGACTAGATAGTGGGCAACACACATGTTGAAATAAAAGGGCCCTTACTCTAAATCACTCATATATGGTTTTACTTTTAGTAAGCCCATAAAATAAATATTGTGAAGTCCTAAGAAGCTTTTCAACTGAAATAGGCAGAAACATGGCAGGAAAAAAAACTCTATTGATCTGAAATTTAACAGGAATTAATTTAGAAGGCAGAGAAAACAAAGGGTACTTCGGTGACTCACAATGTACTTCCACTCCAGCCAGTCATTTGTTAAAGAACATCGCACACTAATGAGATGCTTATTTTCCTACTGCTTTTGTTCTCTCATTCATTTTGTCTGCATTTTCTGTATAAACAGAGTCTATGATTATACATCCCAAATGAATGATCTATGCCATCAAATGTTTTTACATCACAGAATAGTCAGCACAAAACCGTATTTTGAAGTAGATACACTATTATTTTTCTCTTCTGCTGCTGCCTTGCCAGTATTTTATTAGAACTGGGAAACAACAACTGCCATTAAATCTTTATACATATGTAAGGTTCTTCATGTCAATACCTTTTACAGAAAAATGACCAATAAATAGACCCACTGCACATCTTCAAGAAAAGTTTGTGGCTACCCTTTATCATTACTTTTGACAGTGGAAACATGTGATCCCTTTTATTAACAAATGGCATTTCTTTCCTTGAAATGATCGAGTATCTACTACCAAGGTTTCTGAGAAAGGTGACTGAAGCAGTTGGTCACAGTCAGAATCTGCTGTTATTTGCTCTGTCACATTTTGTTATCCATACAACGGAGACCTTTTGCACCTCAGAAGGAAGACATGATAAAAAACTTAAGTGCCAAGATACACTGAAAGAAAGAAGCGTTACAATAAATAAAATTTTGGGTCATTTTCAGGCATTTTCCCTGTTATTATTTTAAAAAGACAATGGATGGGATCTTCAAGAAGCCACTGAAACATTTTCTTATCAGCTCCTTAAAATTCCCTGGTTCCCTTCACTTAGTCCACCATTAGCCCTTCCAGACAACATCTGCCTAGGCTTACCGTGACCACAGAGATGGCAACTCTTCTTGTAAATCAGTGTTAAACTCTTCAAAAACTTTCTGTGCTTTCTGAAACTCTTCTTCTGCCTAAAACAAAATGAAACAGGGTGACTTCTGCAATCACTGTGACATATCAAAACCTGCCAAATTTGGTTTTGTAGGTTTTTAAATGTTTTTAACAAAGATCTGACTCAGTTCCACACCGTGGAGACCAACACAGGACCTGCTGTCCCCTAAGTCTCATCAAGAAAGAAAGTTAGGGGTCAAACAGGATTCAATAGGATTCACTCCTGAAAGAGGTTTGGCATGCCTTCCCCATCTACCAAAATAATCCATACAAATTTCTGCTAAAGGATATTGCTAGTGAATGCTAATTTACGAGAGAGGAAAAAGAGGAGAAACTTTGTGCTCAGCCTCTGCACAGAAACAAATGCCACCCAAACTCTCAAAGTCTTCTACCAGCAACCTTCTGATTGTGCTACCTTGGTAATTCTGCCTTCATCTTTTCTTTTCGAGCTCTGCAGGGCTTCTAGATGATGCCTTGCACTGTCGTAGTCTACCAGCTTTCTGCTTCGTTTTGCAATGCGAGTCTGTACAGGGATAGAAATGAAAGTCAGGACAAACAGCACTTTAAAGAAAAGCTATTATACCTGTGTTGTCATTTAAGTTGTTGACATATTCTCCCTTTTCTGCTCTCCATATCAAAACTACTATATCATGCAAGAACATGGACATGGTAAAAGAGGTGAACTAATCACCTGATTTTAAATAGGGAATTAATTTACAGATGGTTTGGAAGGGGTTTTGTGGGTGTAGGGCTTACAGGCCTTGGAAGTGAGATATCAATGTTATGTAAGACTTGTCTCCTTCTCCAGAATAAGTGAACCTGTTAAACTCATGGTATCATCACCTTTTTCCCTTATATATAGTGTGCAAGTTTAATGAATAATTAACTTTTTTTTTTCTAGAGTTGGAAAAATGCTTAAAATATATTTCTCAGGATGGTTGCTCTAACACATAACGAAAATAACTGGAGTTCAACATACAATAGGAATTCTGATTTACCTGCTATAATTCTTTGAAAGCTAAAAAAATGTCCTTTGATATATACTGACTTTACAAAGCTATATATATATATATTGCCCCCACATGGTGGGAGGACATAAGCATAATTTTATTTACAAGCAAATTTAAGACTGAATCATAGCATCATTGAATACCCTGAGCTGAAAAGGACTCAAAAGGATCATTGAGTCCAAGTCCTGGCTCCACACAGCACCAGCCAAGTCAGAGCATAATATTGGGATTTTTAATTATTTTTTTTCTTTAGTCCCTGGTGTAAATGACAAAGGGGATGACTGACTGATACCTAGTCAATTTTAAACCATCACAAAGTATTTCCAGCTGTGTCCATACAGTCCCATTAAAATATAAATGTATCTACCTCTCGCTTGTAATGACTCTTTATTCCCACACAATTCATTTTGCAACCATCTCCCTGGACTGTACACCAGACAGGCATCTGGGAAAGGCTAGAATCTAGATGACAGTCTCTCCTCATGTGTATTACAAAATCTTTTTAAAGCCAATTGAAAGACAGGAACCAAGACTTAGTTAAGAGAAAGGTATTTAGAAACCCGCGGGTGCATCTAGTCAATAACAAGTGGCCTGCTTTTCATATCATAATTTGTCTGACATTTTAATAGCAGAAGAACTTAATGTGTCCTTGTTGAAATAGGTGAGAAATTGTCTCATGCCAAAGAAACAGGAGCAGGGAAATACGTAACAGTTTTATCTACAAAGGCTAATTTACTTCCAAGTACTACTGCATGAAAACCAGTTTTGTTCACTTGGAAGATCAGTACAGCATAATGTCAGGGATTTACTTACAAAACAACATCATCTACATTGCAGAGGAGAATGACTTCCATTCCCCCTCCCCCTATTTTATTTTTCTTTGCTTGTAATATCATTTTCTATTTATTTTATGACTCAACAGTAATTTCATAAATTGCCCTTTATAGGAAATCATTACTGTACTTTGATATCAGGAAATTGTCCTAGATATGTATCCAAGGTCAACAACGACCCATCCACCAGTTTTTGATGGAAGTCTTCCCAAAGTTCATCACATTTCTGTAAAGGTAGAAAAGAGAAAACTTAGTAGTTTAGTTCCCCTCCAAAAGTAGGAGAAACACAAACACAACTGGTAAAGATTAGTCTTTTTGAAGATTTAAAATGTTCTTCATGGTAGTAAATCAGAGTGCGCTTACAAAGTAAATGAAAAGAAGTACTTGACATTGCAGGTTTTAATTCACAACAAAAGATTTAGTTTAGCAGCTAGTTTGTGCTTTCGTTCTTTCAAATAGTAACTGCTCTGTGAAAATAAGGATATCAAGGATTCAAGTTCATCCTCAGAGTTTCAGGTCCCTGAGGGCCGACAACGCAGACTCTGAAGCTGCCCTAGTTCTTCCGCCTAAGTATGTTCACTGATGATGAAAATTCCTTACAGAGAAAAGGAGTACAACTAAAAATAGAAGAGTAGAGAAAATAAAGGGTGGGGAAAAAAAGGGAAAAAAAAAAAAAGAAA
>VZTU01015219.1:59650-70169 GCA_013400835.1 Zapornia atra
ACAAGTACTTGCCAGTAAGCAGTTGTCCCAGACAAAAGGACTCATACATTTTCATTTTCTTCACCTGTGGGAAGGGGAATCTGCCAGACATGCAATGTGTGTTACATTGTTGTGAATAAGGCGCCTTGGTTGAGCCTGTAAAATCCACAGTTAAACAGGGCAAGGAAGTGAAAAAGTTCAACCTAAGGAAGACTTTGAGCCTTCATCACCAAGACCCCTGGCGACCACTACCATAGGACAACACGCAGACGCGACTGGGAGGAGTTTATGGAAATCGTTTCTTAGAACTCACACAAAGGGGGACAAGTGATAAATATGTATAGATGAATGATGTAACCTAATAATTTCGGACAAGAATATGGTATAAAAAGGCTGCAGGCTCTGACCAAAAGTGTGCTTACTTTTTGGGTCACCCACTCTTGCAAGAACGTATAATAAATTACTGCTTCACTAACGTATCTACCTTGAGTCCTTTTTTCTAGGACCTTCTGTCATTTCTAACAACTGGATGCTGGGTGGTTCAAAGCTGTACACACTTTGTTGTCACTACCAGCATGCTTGCTGACAGACTCCTCCCAGAATTAAGGCTGTTTACTCTAAGCAGGCAATTCTGAGTTAAGCAATGTCCTCTACAAAAGCCTGTTTTTCTCTGATCACTGAAGGAACCTCAGAAAAGCTAAAATGAATAGTGCTCTGTAGCCTAAACTGGCCTTAAATTCTATATTCTTGTCACAGCAAGGTGAGCGTACCATCAAGTATCCTGTTTAGCATCAGGTTGGACCCGATGATCTCTCGAGGTCCCTTCCAACCCCTACGATTCTGTGATCTCTGTCTCAACAGACATTAAGCAGCACAAAAGGCTAAGCAGATTTTATCACTTTCAACATGCAGTTGAACTGAGAATCCTGGCTGTGAAACCACATGTAAGACACCGAGCAGCAACATGCCAATGGGTCGCTGTCAGGACACAGACGCTGACCTCAGTGGGAGCTTACGCAGATGGTCTGTAAAACAGACACTGCAAACGCCACATGTGGTCAGCAGGAGGTGCCCTTCACAAGACCAGTAATTTCTATGCTCAAAGCAGGATTTAATGAAGGATGCAGAGAAATTTTAGATGTACACTTCTCAATAGCTCAGCTAATCCATTTGCAGCCAAAACACTTTTTCTACTCTTTCCACATATCTTACCTCTCCAATCATTTTCACATCTTCCCGTCCGTACCAATCTGGCTCATAAACTTCATGAAGAGACTCTGTAAGCTTCTTTGAGGCATCTTGCATCCCTGTAATTAGACAGGAGGAGAAACATATAACTGCAAACTACAAAAAATAGTTGCCAAATATCTTTATTTTGATCCCCATGTACTGACTCTACTCTTCCCTCTGGCACTTTTTTCCAGAGCTGAAACAAAACCTTTATGTTCACCCAAATCCCCCAGGTTAACAAGAAATCTCCCTCTCAGAATGATTAATCCATACTTATACGCAGGAAAAAAGTTTCTATCAGACTAGGGATTCCATTTTCTATTCCAAATTTGAACATGAAGAACAACTCAGAGGGTACTCCTGCCCACTAAAGAGATTTAATATCTACCTGAAAGACTATCATTGAGAAGGTAGTCAAACAGAAGCCTGGCAGTCCCCAAGTCCAGGGAAAAAGAGATTCCCACACCTGGGGAAAGTGCTGTAACAGACCTGGGTTTATGAAGAATGATTATCTTGTAGGCTCACCCAGTAGGTTAAGAATACGTGGGGCCCAGTGCGCATTTACACGTGCAGCAGAGGGTTGTCTACAGAGAATTGCACAGAGCTAAACTGCACCAGTCACCTTTGGAGCTCTTGCTACCACAGGTGAAGCAAGAGCAGAGGTTATTGATGGCTGTCACTGTCATACACAGAGGAGCCAGCTTAAATGTAAAGTAGCTGCAATGATATTATGAGAGAGCACCTCAATCTATCTTCAATGAGATCAGTTTGACCTCAGTGAATAAATTACTAGCCTCAGTGAAGGCACTAGGATTTGCCTTTCCATTTTGATGGAGTACTAATACATTAAATGTTGATTACAGTTTTGGCTCCAGAGAAACCAAACTGATCTCACCTAACATGCTAAGAGTCAGTATAGAATCAATAAGCTTAAAATTACAAATGTATTTCAACTTCTTTGTAGATCCAGGCCTGGAGGTTGGTGGCCCTGCCTGTGGCAGGGGGGTTGGAGCTCTATGATCCTTGGGGTCCCTTCCAACCCAGACCATTCTATGATTCTATGAAAATCTGAACAACACTACTATTTTCTTTTACCTAGCACTAATTTTTTTTTTTAAAAAACACATTGTTTCCTCCAGCCAAAGTCAGTTTGCTGAAGCCAGTTTCCTGTAGCACATCTGTGATGCCTTGAAAAGATCTCTAGCGTGATCTTCAGATTCAACTGCTCAGTGTCTGGATTTAAGAATAACATTGATATTTCTGTTTTCTGCACAAAGATACGTTCAGTAGTAGAAGAGAATTAATTTGAAACTGGAATGCCTAGAAGAGCAGACTTGACCTAGACAATAGCTATTCCACGTTGCACTCCCAAGCACACACACTTGAGGCAGAGAAATTAATGCAGCAATGCACACTTCCTGCAGTGGGCTGACCCTGGATGGAGGCCAGGTGCCCACCAAGGCTGCTCTGTCACTCCCCTCCTCAGCTGCACAGGGGAGAAAAGATAGAACAAAAGCTTGCAGGTCAAGATAAGGACCTGCAAGAGATCATTCAGCCATTACCATCATGTGCAAAACAGATTCAACAAGGACTAAAATTAATCTAATTTATTACCCAATCAAAATGTACTGGATAGAATAATGAGAAATAAACCCAAACCTTAAAACACCCCTCCCCACCTCTCCCTTCTTCCAGTGCTTAACTTTACTCCCGAATTCCCTCCCTCCTCCCTCCCCAGCAACACAGGGGGACAGGGAATAGGGGCTCTGGTCAGTTCATCACATATTGTCTCTGTCACTCCTTCCACCTCAGTGGGAAGACTCCTCACACTCTCCCCCTGCTCCAGTGTGGGGTCCCTTCCATGTGAGACAGTCCTCCACAAGCTTCTCCAATGCAAGTCCTCCCCATGGGCTGCAGTTCTTTGCAAACTGCTCTAGCATGGCTCCCTTCCATGGGGTGCAGACCTTCTGAACCAGACCACTCCAGCATGGGATGGCAAGTCCTACCAGTAAACCTGCTCCAACATGGGCTCCAATCTCCATGGGTCCAAACATCCTGACAGAAGCTCAGTCCAGTGCAGGTTTCCTACTAGGGCACAGCATCCTTCAGGTGTCTCCACCTGCTCCAGCTTGAGGTCCTCCATGGGCTGCCGGTGAAATCTCTACCCCCATCATCTTCCACAGGCTGTAGGAGAATCTCTGCTCTGGTGCCTGGAGCACCTCCTCCCCCTCCTCCTTCGTGGAGTTAGCTGGTATTTGCTCTACTTGACGTAGGGGAAGCTTCTAGCAGCTTCTTCTAGAAATGACTCCTGTAGCCCTCACCTCTACCAAAACTTTGCCATGCAAAGATGCATTTTTTCCTTTTCCCCTTTGTGGTTAATGCTTAGGATGATATATCACTAGCTAAGAATGGGCTCCTGAATGAAGGAGGTCTTTTTGCCTAGAATATGATAGATTACAGATGATCTTCACATATTTTTCCAGGCAGGACCCATCTAAAATCTCCATTGCCACTACAAATTAATCAACTCAGGAGGTAAAACAAAACCTGCACAGTATTGCTGTGCTTAAGAAAGCTGCTTCTGCCCACTCAGGGGCAATGCACAGACCAAGAAGGCTGGCATATCCCTGCTCATGCTCCACCCCTTCTGATACCTGAACTTCTGCCCTTAAGCAGGCTGCCTGCTAAACCTGCCACGTAGTCTCTGCAGCAGGCAGGCTAACAGAGATGCTTGCTAATCCCTCCTGCAGCTTACATTCTGCTCCATCACAGACCAGGCTAGGGCAGAGCACCTTTTTCCTACGCAGACTTTCTTTTTTAAGTGTTAAGAGGACTCAGGCTTAAGAGGCTAAGACACATAAAATCCCAAACTTCAGTCACAATAAAAGTTGCATCAACTTTTATACTTTTTTCAATCCTGAGAATCTGGTAACCACATCCCTGTTCAAAACATCAATCAAATCCAGCTGCAGCATGTGGCAAGTAAGTGTTGCAGTGCCTGGCTTCCTCCATCAGGGGCTTCTGTCTGAAATTTCCCCATGCCAAGATCACCCATCCTACTCTCCCCTCCTACTGTACCTATACTAGGTTTACTGCCATACCCCAACGGAGTGCGTAGGTTAATGTCAAGCTGGTGGCTTCCCATTCTTTTTCATGCTCGTGGGCACAAACTCACAGCACCCAATGTTTGGGGTTTGGTTTTTTTTTTTATTTGGTTGGTTTTCACATAGAATTCTTTCTTATGCACTGATACCCTTTATGCATTATTCAGCACTAGAGTTAAGAGGATTAGTGTCAGCCATAGACTGCAGGCTGTCTCTCTCTCAGCTGTTTTTAACTGCTATCGCTGAGAAAGATGAATTGTTTGAAAGCAAGTCATTAAAGCACTAAGAAATGTGAGAAGATGTTTTACTGCTGATGAACCAGTTAGAAAGTTATATTTAATATCAATTGTTTCATTTAGCACTGCTTCTTCTTGGTAATTGGGTCACTTATTTAATAACTATAAACGCCAAAATAATTGAATTGCTTAGGAAAAATCGTGTCAAATAAACCAGCCACTGAAGTCTGAGGCTCTTCCATGAAATCTTCCTGCTTTCTATGGCAAAGAGCTCCTGTCTTCAGAACCCCAAAGGACTCCTACAGCCCCCCATGTGGTAAGGACCCCAGGGCTGGTGGTGCAGAGACATTTCCATTAAGCACCCTAGAGATGGCAGAGGGGGGGGTGACTCTTTGCTATCACAATGCCATACGTGCTCGAGCTCCCATGGAGATTGAGACTGACCTTGGATGCTCATGTGGGCAGTAGGACCCACATATTGTAGGGTCACTCCCCAGCAGAGAAATCTAGGCTGAATCACAGATAAAATCCCATTTTCCTGATGGAGAGAGGCACCTTGACCTGGCTTTTAATATTTAATTATTTGAATGGGAAAGAGAGCTTCATGTGCAATGACCTATCCTGCCATAAGGGTTGTATTTGTTGTTGCTAGTTGCCCATTACAGTTTCCACTGGAGCAATTAAATCATTTCATAATTCATTGCAAAATTTTACAGAGTAATGATGTATAGTTTTATGGCTTCTAAGAAATCACATCATTGATTCTAAGATTTATGTATCTGGAGAATATGTGCAGTTCTGTAAGCCACAGGCTGGCAACTAGGCAGCAAAACTGCTTACAGCCCTTCAAAATCTCCTCCTTCCCTTCCTGTAGGCTGGTTATTATTTCTCACTAAGTTAAACTGCCTGAAAAGTATGGTGCTGCTTTTTCACAATGCAGGATTCATTTTAACCCCTGCCACCCTGCTGCCTGCCTATACACAGGTCTGACATGCCCATCTGCACTGGTACTTGCAAAAAGCTTAGGGAAGAGAATGGGAGGCTGATTTAAGTTTTGTTTAACAACTCGCCCAGAAAACTGTTAGTCACCTACAGCTCTCAAAAGCTTAAAAAAATAAATCATGAGGAAGAAAACCCAGATACAGGTTGCCAAGGAGACTGGAAGAGACAGAATACCGAGACATGAGATGACTATAGCTATGGAGAACAGTACGCAGTCTCGTTAGTAGAAGCACTACTGATACACAGCAGATGTTAAACTATCATGCAGGTGAAATAAAACAGCACATAAGAACTGGTCACAAGTTCAACGGCTTCATGACATGGTTCCTCTGAGGCCTTGAGTAACCAGCAGTAAAGATCAAGATCCAGCCAAGACTAAGAAGCCCCTCTGAGCAAGAGGAGGAGTTGAAAAATTATTTTAAGAATGTGTGATACTAACCCTCAAGCTGACAAGGATATTGAAATGTAGGGATAGAGGGCCATAAGAATGCTCAATCAACCATTCCTTGCTTAAATCATGCTCCGATCTCGTACTTCCAACTTCCAATACTCAGTCAGAAGTCATGCAGCAAAGTGAAACTTATTACTAGAGTTCACAGCATATCAGATTCATTAAATGATTTTCAAGTAAGCTTGAACTGCTTTTATCACACCTGGAAGAGTACAAGGAAGTCAGTATTTTCCAATGATATGACCGATGTTTTTCCCTGCAAAATGACCCTCTGATAACAGCCTGCCTCCAAGGCTCAGATGTCCTAGGTGCTGAAATCCCACTCCAGTGCCTAAGATTTGGGGGTTCCCATGGTTTTGTGCATAGCCACGCAAAAATATTTTAACAATAGCAGGCAGTCCTTCAAAGAACAGCAACAAAGAGACTGCAGCAGATGCTTGTTTTGCTTCTGCCATTCAAAATCTGGAAGGTGCCTTTGCCACTGTGGATTTAGTCAGCTTTGGGGAAGCCCCAGCCAGAGCTGTGTTTGCGGACTACTGTTTTGGCTGTCCTCCCACTCCACAGCATGAAGGTGTGCCAATACGTGTGCCAAGGATGCCCACTGGTGGCTTGCTGGCTTTGAGGAGTAACATCTTTAAGGCTTTTGTGAGCTGCTTTGTGGCAGCTGGGTCTTTTTTAAGACATGTAGTTACTGAGGTGTTAGCGAACACTCTTCACTCTCAGTAAAAAAACTCAGCCCAAGCTCTTTTCAAACATGGGCTTGTAGGCTGCAGCAAGGGGAAGATGCTGAACAGAAAAGCGCAGCTAAAAAGACAAAAGATGCACCATGAAAAGTTTCACACCAAGTTAAAAAGAAAATTTGGTGTAAAGAGTTTAGCTAGACAGTAAACTAGCAAAAGAACCACGGATGCACAAAGAACTGGAAGAGAGGGAAGGAGAGAGAAAGAAAATGCAACACGGAGGGGAGGATTGTTGTCACCAACACGGAAATCAAAGCAGCATGTAAACAGTCAGCCTACGTGACAGAAAAGCCATCTGCCCAACAAAGAGCTTCATCACGCTGCTTCTGAGTATCCATCTGACAATGTGTGGGGGGAAGGGATGACTGAAAAAGAAGAAAATAAAATCAGTGTCCAATGGGATCCTGTAACAGACTGATGCTGAAATTTCCTCTAAGAACAAAAGGCATTGTGCAAAGCCCTACAAGGCAAAACATCTTTTGCCTCGTACAGGATTTTCCTTGCCCAGCCCATACAGCATAACACAGACAGTCAACAACATTATGTTACTGCTTTGCTCCCCATTTTAAAATTCCCATCAGAAAGAGCTTTCTTCCCTGCCTGTCAACAGTTGCTGAAGCTTTATTATGACACAGTGATTTCCTTGGATGCTAATACTCCTTTGTAAAGTTTTTCCTACTGGACAGGAGGCAGGTTAAAAATATATATTCACGCACATATATTTATCTCAAGAAGTCATCACTGTTTCTCTGTTAGTTACCAACTGCTGTTCCGTTCCGTTAGCACCTGGCCTCCAATTCCTCCAAAGAGAGGTGGGCATGAGAAAGAGAATGCTTTGTGTATGGTGCTAAATTGAGTGTGCTGGATTAACACATGTCCAGTAGGACTTAAATAGCTGTTTACTTAATCTCTGATATGTAAGCGCTGACTTAAATACCAGAAGCTACTCCAGTAGCTTCTGCTACTTGAACTTTCAATGCAGTATTGAAAGAGATCACATTTGATTTTTAAACATGGACAAAATGGATTGAGGAGTCAGAAAGACATAAGAAATCACATTGTCACAGGGAGCATGGTTTTGGAGGGAGGAAATCATCGTCCAACTAGTAATACCTGGGAACATTAGTTGTGGAGATCAAGTAATCCCTTGCCTTGCACAGGGTATTATCACATTCCAGCATTTGCAGATACGAGCAAGATGAAGCGTAGATTTTGTGAGTGCTCAAAATGCATGCAATGTGAGAATCTGGGCAGCAACCCTGCATACAAAGGACAGCCAAGGAAGACCCATGCATGCAAGACCATACAGGCGAGTTGACATCAAAGGCGCAGAATCCCTAGCAACAGGCTAAAGAGCCTGTGCTGGATTCAAAGCAGAAAAGTGGACAATTCGTGACAAAAGCAATATTATTTGTATTTGTGTTTCTATACCTTAAACAAACCTACTTCTCTCAATTTTTAACAGAAGTTTACTTTCTGAAAACATGACATAAAACTTAAAAATCACCTTTGATAGCTGCTAGATATCCTCTCAGCTCTCTCTGGAGCCTGGAACCCTCTGCCTGGAAAAGAAAAAAAAACAAAAACAAAAAAAAAAAAGAAAAGCAAAGAAGTGAAAACACATTTCAGTTGTATTTTATGTCTTAAAACATGCGTACAGTATGTCATGCTTAACAACAAAAAGCAGTTTTGGGAGCTATCTGATAAACAGCATCATACATTGCAAGCATTCATGGGCTCACACAAAAAAGGTGGCCTGGCCAAGATGGTATACAAAGTGTACTCTAGGCTAAAACTTCTGGTTCTATTTTATCAGTCACCTGCACAATGCAGAATTCCAGCCCAAGAAAGATAGGTATATTTTATGGCCAAGGCCCAGCTCAAGTCAATCTGGCCAATGTCCTAACCTGAAACACACGGTACCATCAAGAATGGCGTACGTTCACTTCAAACCAAAGGAGGATAGTCTAGACTTGCTGAAAATCCATGCCCTCACAGAAATGGCTTACTACTTTTGCAAACAGTTTTTCAAGAATTTTAACATTTTAATATGTTGCAAGCAAATAACTACTAAAAACCAATAGCATTCATTATTTTGTTTAACTTGGCTAGGGCATCTTGCAGTCTGCTGGGAAATCTTAACCGTTTCTTTGGTAAATACATCAAAAAGATCTCATACCAACAGCCTTTGAAAAGCTCAGAATAGACAGCATGGGTTGGTTGCTTTATCTCTTGACTATCTCAAGTTCAACTTTACAACAAGGATTTGCAATAAAATCTGTGCTACATTGTTCAAAAGCTATTCTCCAGGACACCTGCAGTAGCCTGAAGGTTCTGGAAACACTGTGTTTATCAGTTCCCAACATCCTTTCAAATTATTTATTTCAGCAGTGGGAAACTATAGAAATATCAGCTTGCAGTTACATTTTGTCACATATACCATATGGAAAAATCAGCTGCAAAATATGACTGTTTTAGAGTTTTTCTCTCTTTTTTTCTTTTTTTGTGTGTGTGTGTGAAAGTTAGACTCCAACAGGCCGTATGTGTGAATACTTTAGGAGGCAGAGTCTCAACTGGTATAACTGGCTAAAATTCCACTGAAGTCAGAGGACTTCTGACATCAGTATAGGATTTGCCATCAGCAACAGTGATGTCAGAACCTTCAGACACAGAAGAACGTAAGAAATTCAGGTTGAAAGGTACCGTCTGGATCTTAGATTACATCTACCTGCAGCCACATTAAATCCAAACGGTGGTTCTCAAAGAATGCCCATTTTCCTAGCCAGTACCCCTACCAAACTCACTTGCCTCTTCCAGCTCCCTGCAGGGAACTGAGGGCCTTTAGAACTGGATCAAGAGCCCCCAAATTTCATTATACTGTAAGATGAGAACAACTGTTTTAAGATCCTGGAAATATTAGAGTTTAGAAGGTAAAAAAATGGCTGAGAGGACTTAGAAAGCCAACTGAAATCACTTTATGGATTCAACAAACAGAAGGCTGCTTTTACACTAACTTGATCTGAAGTAAAACTCCTTTCTGAATATAAATCCATCAATCAACTAAATTCTGAGCACAGGGAACAAGGCAATACCTGAGAAGCTGCTGAGTAACAGTTAAGAGCACAAGCAGTACCCGGACCCCAAATATGTCTCCGGTTTGAGATCATATTGAATTTGAAGGCAAACCCTTCCCCTCCTTTGGGATAAAGCTGCCTGTCAAAGCAAGGGCCAGACAGGCACACGTTGAGTAATTACTGGATTAAACCTCAGCTTAATTACTCACAAAACAATGGAAGTTCTGAAAGTAGGGGTAGCTTGCTGTTGTGTCCCTTAAGAAAACCTATGCATGTACATCTTCATACTGCTTTTTTAGCAAAAAGTTCCACCCTAACACAACCTAACAACACACTTTATCATCCTACATAACATGGTAGCATCCTAACACGCTTCAGAAGTGTAAGCATGTGGGAGAAAGAGGAGGAAAGTTCTCCTTTTATGCACACCCATCTCCTCCTGGGAGGATCCCTGGTACTCTGAGGAGTCACATGAAGGTACAGAAATGATCTTTCCAATTCCTATCCTCTCTGTCCTGAGCAGTAGTATAGTCTTTCGGCTTGTGGTGAAAAGGGGAAGTAGATATGCACAGCAACTCGATTCTTTATCATGATGTGGCTGTGTGGAAAATGCTGGGAAGTGTTGCATTTGCAAATTGAAAAGGGTTCCCAATTAGAATACACAGCTCTATTATACTTACATCCATACACAGGACAATTATAT
>VZTU01015221.1:7735-19441 GCA_013400835.1 Zapornia atra
GAAGAGCAGCGGTAGGGGTGGGATCCTTCAGCAGCTCCCCTAGGGCTTGAAACCCCACCGACAGCCCATGGCGAGCTTGTTTGTGGCTGTTAAAGGCCTCATCGTGGCGAATGGGTCACGTCTGTTGGTTTTACCAGCGTCTGCTGCGGGGATGGAGGCAGCACCGCGTGCTCCAGCTGCGTGGGGGCACGTGCCTGGCCAGGGCAGGGTCACGTCCCTCCCTGAAGCCAGCTCCAACCTCCAGCCTGGCTTTGCCCACTGGAGCACCAGGTGCTGGGCAGCACCGAAGCGCCACAGTGAACTCGGCACACGGCCTGGAGTGACTGTGGCACAGCCACCAGCCCACCAGAAGCAGGTTTAATCAGGAGTGGCATTGCTTCCAGCACATTCCCCTGATCTGCAGCACGTAGCCCTGCACCCCCAACCTCACGGGGTTTGGCAGGAGGAGATTCAAACCCACCAGGGCCGGCCCATGGAGCAGCTCCAGCCTCTGGTGGGAGCACATCCCCATCGCAGTGCTGTCCTGTCCCATCTGTTTTGGCTCTGCCACACCAGGGTGGGGTCCCCTGAAGTGGGGATGCTCAGGGGAATGTCCCCCTGTCCAGCCAGTGTCCCCAAGGCAAGGCATCCATGTTGGGCTAAGTGTTTCCCTCCTGTCTTCTGATTGGGGTCCCCTCTCTGCCCACAGCACAGCTGTTGGCATCGGCTTCTACGGGAACAGCGAGACCAACGATGGGGTGTACCAGCTGCTCTACGCCCTGGACCACGCCAACCACACCCTGACTGGCATCGACTCCTTGGTAGGGCTGTGGGACAGGATTGTCCCCCCCATCCAACCCCCTCCACATCCCCCAGGGTCACATCCATCCTGGCTTTATGGGGATGAGGCTGAGCCCTGCCTGCTCTGACCGAGCCCGGGGGCAGCCACGCTGAGCTGAGCGCGGGAGGGTGATGTCACCCCACAGAATGGGGCCTTTGTGGCCGGGAAGGGGTGGGGCGGTGGGCAGTGGCATCCCATGGGATAGATCCATCTGGAGCATGGGGGTGGTTGTTCATGTGGGGCTGCTCTCCCAGAGGGCTGGCATCCCCTAGACGGGGTGCAGGGCTGTCAGCGAAGCCCCCCCCCCAAGTGCCATCCTGGCGGGGGGTTGACCGTCCCACTGTCCCCAGGTAGCGGGCACCACGCTGGAGATGCAGGTGGGCTTGGAGCAGCACCTGGCACGGCTGAACGAGCTCCTGGCCACACGGGGGGACTACCTGCAGACCCTCAAGTTCATGCAGCAGTTATCTGGCAGCATCGTCCAGCAGCTCTCGGGGCTGCCTGTCTGGCAGGATGCCAGCGCCGACCTCACCGTGCTGGCCGGCCACGTCGCCTACATCGAGTATTACCGGTGAGTGGGGGCATGGCACGGCGCTGGGCTGCAGGAGCATCTGCTGGCAGGGCTGGGGAGGGTGGGCACGTGCATGACGGAGCCCTCTTCTGCACCCAGGTGGTTGGCTTACCTCCTCTTCTTCATCCTCGTCCTCACCGTCTGCCTCCTGGCCTGCCTGGGGCTGGCCAAGCGCTCCCGCTGCCTCCTCACCACGTGAGTACCCACGGCTGGGCTCGGCACTGCCGGAGCTGCTGGGACAGGGGGCAAAGCTGGACCCCCTGACACACTCTCCCACCCCTCTCCCCGCAGGATGCTGTGCTGTGGGCTGCTGACACTCATCCTCAGCTGGGCCTCCGTGGCTGTGGACACGGCAGCGGCGGTGGTGAGCGGGGCTGCGAGGAGAGAGAGGGGTGGTACCGGCTGTGCCGGGGCAGAGCCGAGGGCTGTGGGTATCCATCCCATCCTTCCCGGTGCTGAGCACGTCCCTCTCATCCCCACAGGGCACCAGCGACTTCTGTGTGGCCCCAGATAAGTTCATCATGAACCAAACAGAGAGTGACATCAGCGCAGGTGAGAGCAAGGCATGGAGATGAGCTCAGGGCAGGGACCCCCCAAAACCTGCTCAGGTCAGGAGGGTGCCATGCTCTCCACACCCCCCTTCCCCACCCTGCACCCCGGGGTGCTCATACCAACGTCTCCCGTTTGCTTTGCAGAGGTGGTTCACTATTACCTGTACTGCGACCAGAGCCTGAGCAACCCCTTCCAGCAGGTACAGAGGAGCTGCCACCCCGTTCCGTGCTGCCCGGGGTGGAGGGGTGTCTTCAGGGGCCTCGCAGCTCCGTGACCGCTCCCCACTCCTCCCTTGCAGGCTCTCACCATCTTCCAGCGCTCGCTCACCACCATGCAGATCCAGATCCAGGGCCTGATACAGTTTGCGCTGCCCCTCTTCCCCACTGCAGAGGTACGGGTTGGGGGAAGCCGGGGTTCTGTGTACACCCACCCCCTTCTATTCCCCATCCTGCCCAGCGTTGCCCTGACCCCCACCCACCCTTCTCCTGCAGAAAGACCTGCTGGGGGTCCAGCGGCTCCTCAACTCCTCGGAGACCAGTCTGCACCAGCTCACAGCCATGCTGGACTGCCGAGGGCTGCACAAGGTGAGGAGAGGGGGGACCAGGACAGGGGTGAGCAACCCCGGGGGTCAGCCCCCGCCCCCACCAGCCCTGCCCCATCCCTTCTTCTCGCTGCAGGACTACCTGGATGCCCTAATTGGCATCTGCTACGATGGGGTGGAGGGTTTGCTCTACCTGGTCCTCTTCTCCTTGCTGGTGGCCGCCTCCTTCTCCACCGTCATCTGTGCCACGCCGCGCGCCTGGAAGCAATTTGTGGGCAGGTGGGTCTGCCCGTGGCCACCCTGCCTTCAGCGGGGTAGGGGGGGCACAGGGCTGCGTGTGGGGCACGAGCTGGGCACTGGAGCTGTCTTTGGAGGCGGGCAGGGGGTGAGCACTGGAGCCTTGTCCCCTCAGGGACCGGGATTACGATGACATGGATGAGGAAGACCCCTTCAACCCGCAGGCACGTCGCATCGCCACCCACAACCCAGCGCGGGGGCAGCTCCGCAGCTTCTGCAGCTACAGCAGCAGCCTGGGCAGCCAGAGCAGCCTGCACCCCCCGGCGCAGACCATCTCCAACGCCCCTGTCTCCGAGTACATGTGAGCTCCCCCCTTTCCTCAAGCAGCACTGAGCCTTGGGGGGGTGTGTGTGTCCCCTCCCCATTTCGGGGGTGTCGCCGTGCCCCTGGCTCTGATGTGCTCTCCTCCTCCAGGAACCAAGCCGTGCTCTTCGGTGGGAACCCGCGCTACGAGAACGTCCCCCTGATCGGCAGAGGCTCTCCTCCCCCCACGGTACGCTGGACAACCGAGGCCAAATCCTTCTTGTGACACCCCGTGGGTCGGGGTGGGGGTTAGCTGGGTGGCAAGCAGCCCCTCTGCCTGATGGAAAACCCCTCGCCCGGGGCACCCACGAGTTCTGCCAGGGTGGGGATGGGGATAGGGACGGGTGAGCTCGCCCACCCCCCCTCTCCCTCCTGCCCTTGCAGAGGACGTGCCCCAGCTGTGAGCGCATCCGTCTCGCTAACCCAGATCCCTGCTGTGGGGAGAGGTCACCAGCCACGTGCTCAGACCAAAATAGTTCTCCTTTCAGCTGCTCTTCTCTGCTTTATTTCTTACTTATTCTGACTTCCACAGGACACTTGTCACAGCCCCCCCCGTGCGTGTTTGCATGCCCCCATTTGTTTAAACACCCCCCCACCATTAACACCTCCTTTATTTCCTTTATCTTTTTAATTTATTTATTTTATTTCATTTTTTTTTGCATCAATTATTTTGGAGCTAAGTTGTCCATCAAGAGTAAGTTCAGCCACTTCCTTCTCCCTCCTGGTCCTTGGGGGCAGCAGCTGGGTTCCCATCCTCCTTCCCCTCCTGGGTGCCTCCCTCCATCCCCATTTCCCCATGGGACTGGTTTGCTTTTGGGAGGAGCGTGGAGGGCTGGGGGCCACATTTTGCTCCCTGAAGGATTTGCAGCTCCTGTGTGCTGGAAGTGGTCCCCATCCCTTTCTTGCCTCAGTTTCCCCACCCCTACCCAACTCAGTCTTTGTGGGTATGGCCATGGCACCATGGTGGGGGCCAGTGATGTGGCTCCAGCCACGCTGCCAGGGCAGGGACACCATGAAGACTTTTGCCATCAGGTGAAAGCACAGAGCCATGCTGGGAGGCTGTAATCCGATTGCAGGGACCAGGCAGCTGGCAAGCCTCTTCCTTCGGGGGATGGGGACAGAAAATGGGGGGATTAATCTGAGCGTCTCTCAACGCCCTGAATGGTCTCATTTAACCAGGATTCAGATCCCTGAGGAAGGACTTTCATGGTCCAAAATAACAAACTAGGAATAATCTTCCTTAATGCCTGGCCAAGCTGCCCCTCCCTCCCTCCTTTTCTTCCTCCCTCTCTCCCTCCCTCCCTTCCTTCCCTCAGTCCCTCCTGAAGAGTGCTGGAGAAATTGAGTTCTGCACCGTTGGTGGGGCAGGGGGGTGCTGGAGGGTTTGGCCCTTGCCCTGGGCTTGCTGCTACCCGCTGCCCAGGTTCAGCCCCCCCCAGCATTGTGGGCACACAGTGGGTCCTGGCACAGCCAGGGTTCAGTTTGGTGTGCACAGGGAAGATCAAAGCTCAGCTCTGGGGAGACACGGCTGTCAGGGGTGTCCCCGATGTTTTTGGGGCTAAACCCCATCCTGCTCTGCATGCCAGCTATGCGGTGAGGGGAACTCGAGCCCCTCAGGATCAGACCCATCCTGGCTCGGTGATTCAGGCTGAATCTGCTGGAGTCGGAAAGGTGGAGGATGGACCTGGCTGAGGGAAGGGGCAAACCAAAACCCACAGTGCTTGAAGCATCTTGGGGCTCACCCCACAAGGTGGGGGGCTCCTTCCAGCCCACAGAGAGGCTGTGACAGGGTCTGGCCCCCACCCTCTGGACCCAGGCAGATAAATTCATTGACAACCACTACCAGTGGAAACAGGAGGAGTCCTCGGGGGCTCAGCAGTGCAGGGATGGGCTGGTGGGGTGCGGCCTGTGTTTGGGGCAGGGGGGAGCACTGATGCCATGTCATCTCCCCGCAGTACTCCCCGAGCATGCGAGCCACCTACCTGTCTGTCACGGATGAGCACGTCAGGCCGCACGGCACCGAGTTCCCAGCCTAAGGAGCCGGCCCCGAGCAGCTGGCGGGAGGAGGAAGCGCCGCCGGTGTCTCTAACCCAAACCAAAGACCACCTGGCAAAGGACAGGCCCCAGCCTTGGGGAGCCCCACACGCTCCCTGCACCCTCCTCTCCTCCTCGGTAGCTTCTGCTCGGTCTCAAGTCTTCCTGCCTTATGGCTGACACCGGGCACTGGGGCTGAACACCGGCCGACAGCGGCGCTCCTGGTGCACTGGGAAGACTGGAGATGCTTCACGCCCTCCAGTATCAGCTTCTTCCTGCCCGCACCAGCTTGGGGATGTTCTGTGCCACGGAGGGCAAGCCTCCCACAGCTCCTTCTGCCTGGGACCACAGGTTGCCCCCCTGATGCCAGCCCCTCATGGGGGGTCCGGGCTCCTTCGCTCCCGTAGCAATGCAATACCAACCACTAGTGATCCCAGCCCCTTCCCGGCATCCACGGGCAGCTCTTCCACCCCACCTTGGCGACGCCATGCTCCCGCTCCACATGGGCAGAGCTGGTTCCCTGTGGGCCCCCCCCCCAACCCCTGCCCAGCCAGAGCCAGGTTCGGAGGCTGTAGATTTAGGGATGTTTTGGCCTTGCTGGTTTTCCTTTGCTGTGCTTTGTGGGTTTTATGAGTTCTCTGCAAGGCAGAGGCAGGGTCAGACTAGCTGCCTCTGTCCTGGTTTTAGGGCAGTGCATGTTGGTAGCAGGTGTTTGGCTCCTCCATAGGTTCTTTTTGGTGCTTTGGTTCCCTGGGGCAGCGCGGGCTGGGGCAGGCTCCCCACCTTCGCCAGGACAGCCCTGGGGTAAGCACAGATCCCTCGGGATGGGGTTCAGGACTGCGTGGGCAGTGCTGGGGCAGAATGTGGTGGCAGGGAGAGGAGGGCATCGTCCTGGTGCTGTGCCCGACTCACCTGGCATTTCCGGAGCTTTGGCCTAAGCAGCTCTGGGGGTGGCTGAGGAGGTGGAGGGAACCAGCAGGCGCCCAACTACATCCTCTGTATCTCCCCATTCAGGAAGCTCAGGAGGATGTGAGCACAGCAGGCAGGGAGAGCCCCTGCTCCATCCCTCAGACTTGGGGGGCACCCAGATCTGCCAGCCCAAAGGGTGCAGGCAGGGTGATGGGCGTTCTCCAGCCCTCTCTCCCCACCCAGGCCGAGTTCAGCACCTAACCACACTCCAGCACTGCAGCGGTGGCTTAGCCAGGGCCGGCCTCGCTCCACAGCTCTTCCTCACTGCGAAGGCTTTCCCTGTCCCATTGCAACTAGCAGCCTCCTCTGGTGCTGCTGGGGGTGATTCTCCACCCCTTGCTCCCAGCTTTGGCTAACAGTGCAGCCCCCTGGCGTGGCAGGGCCATCACCCTCAGCCAAGCTGGGGGGTCTTTCATGGTAGCAGCGACTCACCATGCTGATAAGGTGTGTGTGCCCTTCAGTCCCCTCACACCATCTGTATGTGTTACGTGTGACTAGCGTTACTCGCTGTTGGAAACTTCCAGGGGAAATGTGGGTTTTTTTAATTATTATTTTATTTTATTTTTTATTTTATTTCTTTTTCTCAGCTTCTAATGTCTGGGTGTAACGGTACCGGTAGAAGAGCTGGTTTTAAACGCATGTGAACTAACCTCATTAGGACTCTCTAGGAGCCGGAGTCCGGCCTGGTTTGTATGGGCCCTCTGGGGAAAAGAAAATAAACACTTGTACTAAACTTATCTCCTCCTGGAAGGTTTGTCTAGGCTGCCCTGTATCTGCTGCCACACCGGGTCTCCATGCCTGGTGTAAAGGCCTGGCAGCACATGTTGGTCCCAGTGTTTGTGTGCAGTCAAATTGGGCTTAAGTCCCCTGGGTGCAGCTTTTTGTTGGGTTGGGAGAAGTTTAATGAGATTGAACAAGTGTAGGGTCTTGCATCTGGGGAAGAACAACCACAGGTACCAGTACAGGCTGCGGACTGGGCTGTTGGGGAGCAGTGTAAGTAAGAGGGACCTGGGGGACAGCAGGATGACCATAGCCAGCAATGTCCCCTTGTGGCCAAGAAGGCTGATGGCAGCCTGGGGTGTATCAGAAGGGGGGTTGTTAGGAGGTCAGGAGAGGTCCTTTTCCCCTTCTGCTCTGCCCTGGTGAGACCCCACCTGGAATATTGTGTCCAGTTCTGGGCCCCTCAGCTCAAGAAGGACATCGAACTTGAAATCGAGTCCAGCACAAGGTTACCAAGATGATGAAGGGAGTAGAACACCTTCCTTATGAGGAGAGGCTGAGGGAGCTGGGACTCTTTAGCTTGGAGGAGACCAAGGGGTGACCTTATTAATGTTTATAAAGGGCAAGAGTAAGGAGGATGGAGCCGGGCTCTTCTCAGTTGCTGGACAAAGAGCAATGGGTGGCAGCTAGAGCAAAGTAAGTTCCATGTGAATAGAAGGAGAAACTTTTTCACTGTGAGGGTGACAGAGCCCTGGGACAGGCTGCCCAGAGAGGGTGTGGAGTCTCCTCAGGAGACATTCAAACCCTCCTGGGTGTGTTCCTGTGGGATTTAGTCTGGGTGATCCTGCTCTGGCAGGGGGTGGATGAGCTTTCGAGGTCCCTTCCAATACCTAATGGTCTGGGATTCTGTGTTCCCGTGTCGTCCCCCCCCGAGTTCCCCCCTGTGTGTCCCTGTGTCGCCTGGGGGTCGTGGGGTGCTGACACTTGTTCTGGGGGCGGCTGCACCCTGGGCAGGGTGGGAGCTGCGCCATCTGCGCCTTCCCCAGCCCTCGGGGCGAGACAGAGGGCGGGGTGCGGGTGGGAGGTGGCAGCAGCGCCACCCCCGCTGCAGGAAGCCCCCCGGGACCCCGCGCTAATTGCCCACCCCGCTAACTGCGCCCGCCCCCATCAGCCGGGCTTTGCCCTCCCGACATGGCGACCATCACGTGACATCACCGCCTCGCCCTTCCCGCCATGGCGGCGCTCAGCACGTGACCTCCCCCCCACACACCCGGCGTTGCCAGGCAACGCCAGACGCGGCCCGGCCCCGCTCCTCCTGTTGGGCCGCGCTGGGTCTGGTCGGGCCCGGCGCGAACTTCGGAGCATCCCCTGCCGCGGTGGGTGTGTGTGTGTGTGTCCCCCCCCGCCACCCTCCCCTTCACCCTTGAGACTCCCCATCGCTTTCGGGGCCCTCCCACGGCAGCCGAGCATCAGACGGGCCTCCCGAGCCATGGAGATCGTCTATGTCTACACGCGGAAGCGCAGCGAGTTCGGCCGGCCCTGCTGCTTCTCCGACCGGCCGGCCAAGGTGAACGTGGACATCCCTCCAGACCCCAGCGCCGCCAGCGGCTTCGTCCTCAGGAACCCCGTGGACAGCTATGTCCAGCACACCAGCGACATGTCGGAGCACGAGGTGTGGGCTGGGGCCCTCCCGGGCTGCTGCTCGGCTGGGCAGCGCCATATCGGGGGGTAAGGGTGTGTTTTGCACCCGTTTGGCTCAGTCTCTCTGACCCCTCAGGTCAACACGGAGCGGGTGGAGGTGGAATCCCGCGGCATCAACCACGTGGAAGGCGGCTGGCCCAAAGACATCAACCCACTGGAGGTGGAGCAAACCATCCGCTTCAGGAAGAAAGTGGAGAAAGATGAGAACTACATCAACACCATCGGGCACCTCGGCGCTGTAAGGCCCCAGACGCACCCCTCCCCTTCCCTCTCCTCACCTCCCTCGCCCGCTTCCCTCGCCCAGGTGGCTCCCTGGCCCCACGGCCTCTGCCTGGGCTTTCCTGGCAGCTGGTGGAGCACTGCATCAAGCAGAACAACGCCATCAACATCTACGAGGAGTACTTCGAGGAGGAGGAGATGGTGGAGGTGGGAGATGAGCCCCCCTCCGCTAAAATTGTCAACATCATCAGGTAGCACATGGAGCTGGGCTCGCCAGGCTCCTGTGTGGGGACCTGCCTTTGGAGGTGCAAACCCAGGGGCTTTTGGGCACGACCAGATCAGTTCCAGGGTGGGGAGACCTGCTGCAGCCCCCCCCCTAATCCATCTGTCCCTCCCATCCCGGCCCGCCCAGGCGCGTTGGAGATAGGTGCCATGCTCCAAGGACAGACACAGCTCTGAGCTCTGATCGGTGCTTAACGCAGGGTGGGCTTGTTAATTGATTTTTTTTATGCCTCAAAGGTGGTTCTCAATGTCCAGGGCTGTTGGGTCATTTCTAGAAGTCAGATCCTGTCATGTAATCAGATTCTTGAGAGCAGCCCTGCTGAGAAGGACTTGGGGATTGTGGTGGATGAGAGACTGAACATGAGCCAGCAGTGGCTCTGGCAGCTGGGAAGGGCAATGGGATCCTGGGCTCGATCAGCAGAGGGGTGGCAGCAGGGACAGGGAGGGGATTGTCCCTCTCTGCTCTGCCCTGGGGAGGCCCCAGCTGGAGTCCTGTGTCCAGAGCTGGGGCCCCCAATACAAGAAAGATGTGGAACTGTTGGAGAGGGGTCAGAGGAGCCATGAAGATGATCAGAGGGCTGGAGCAGCTGCCCTACAGAGAGAGGCTGAGGGAGCTGGGCTGGTTCAGCCTGGAGAAGAGAAGGCTGTGGGGGGACCTCATTGCAGCCTGACAGTCCCTGAAGGGAGCAGAGAAACAGGAGGGGAATCAGCTTTTTAAAAGGGCAGATAATGGCAGGACAAGGGGGATGGAGTGAAGCTAAAGGAAGGAAGGGTTAGATTAGATATTAGGGGGAAGTTCTTTACAGAGAGAGTGGTGAGGGGCTGGAACAGGCTGCCCAGAGAGGGGGTGGGTGCCCCATCCCTGGGGGTGTTCAAGGCCAGGTTGGATGGGGCCCTGGGCAACCTTGTGTAGCTCCAGGCCTGGAGGTTGCTGTCCCTGCCTGTGGCAGGGGGGTTGGAGCTCTGTGATCCTTGGGGTCCCTTCCAGCCCAGCCCAGTCTGTGATTCTATGATTCCTAGAAACATGTAACTGGAAAGGCTTTATTAACCATCAACTCTTCTCCTCCCACCCAACCCCCAAGAGAACCATTTCCTGCACTTGCTGCTCAAGGGCTGCAGCTTGTTTTAATTGCGATTCCCACGGTTTCCTTTGGGATACAGTCATCCCCAGGGTGTGATGAGGCTGTTAACAAACTAACATCTTCCTTTGATGTCCTGTTACGAGAAGGGATCCAAACATCACCAAGAGGACAGCTACGCAGCTCTCCTGGCACCCCAACACGTGCAAGAAACTGGCAGTGGCTTATTCCAGCCTGAAGTTCCAGCAAAACACCAAGGACATGAGCTTTGACTCGTACATCTGGGACCTGGGTAAGGGGAAGGGGAGAAATGGGATGTGAGATCTGGCCAGTGGATGGAAAATACCCAATGAAATCCCACCGTGTGGCTCCAGGAGTGTCTGTGAGTGCAGTAGGGGGCTGAGCCATGCTCCTCTCACGTGGTCCCAGTGTTCATGTGGTTCACTTGGGTGGGGGGAAGAAAGAGGTGGCACAAGCCCTTGGGTGACTCTCTCAAACCGGCTGGATCCTCGTGTCCAGAGAAGGGCAACCAGGCTGGGGAAGGGGCTGGAGGGCAGATCCTCTGAGGAGCGGCTGAGGGAGCTGGGGGTCTTCAGCCTGGAGAAGAGGAGGCTGAGGGGAGACCTTCTCCCCACCTCCCCTGCCCTGCCAGGAGGGTGCAGAGAGGTGGGCGATGGTCTCTTCAGCCCGGGGACAGGAGATGGGACAAGGGGAAATGGACTCAAGCTGCCCCAGGGCAGGGTCAGCTCAGATGGGAGGGCAAAGTTCTTCCCTGGCAGAGTTGTGGGGCTGTGGAACAGGCTGCCCAGGGAGGGGGCTGAGTCACCTTCCCTGGGGGTGTTTAACAGACAGGGAGATGAGGTGCTCAGGGATCTGGGTCAGCACAGGACAGGAACAGTTGGACTTGATGATCTTAAAGGTCTTTTCCAACCTCAGGATTCTGTGATTTTGAAGTGAAAAACACAAAGAGGTGGGGTCGGGGTACCAGCACTCCATCCCCAGGCTGGCAGGTCCCTTCCCTGGCTAAGGTGAAGCATCCCAGTGACGCCACCAGCTTCTCCTCACCCAGCCCAGCTGGGCAAGTGCCAGCATGGTGGGGAGACAGACCCAGAGGAGTGGGCTGCGATATCGGGGGGCAGGTTTAGAGATGGGGTGCTCGCCCTCAGGCTGCCTTTGCACTTTGCTTTTCAACTCATCCCTTCTTGGCAGAAAACCCCAACAAGCCCGAGCTCGTCCTCAAGCCCTCCTCCCCCCTGGTGAGCCTCCAGTACAACCCCAAGGACTCACACGTCCTGGCAGGAGGATGCTACAACGGGCAGATAGGTAAGGATGAGGGATGAGGTGTGAGGCTGTACTAATAAGGCTTCGTTAGCCCTAATTTGGCTGGAGCCCGGTTCCAGCACAGTGTCATCAGCACCATGGCTGGGAATACCTCTAGCAGAGCCTGAAGCTGTGGGGTGGAGAGGGCAGGCAACAGGTTCACCTGAGCAGGTACCCAGGGAGGGGAGGACACTGTGCCTGGGAGCTGTCGCAGTGGGAGTGTAGCAGGGGCCACCAGACAGATGGGATGGGATGGGATGGGATGGGATGGGATGGGATGGGACGGGATGGGACGGGA
>VZTU01015221.1:19560-31841 GCA_013400835.1 Zapornia atra
GGGATGGGATGAGATGGGATGGGACAGGATGGGACGGGATGAGATGGGATGGGATGAGATGGGATGGGACGGGACGGGACAGGATGGGACGGGATGGGACGGGATGGGACAGCTGAGCAGCACGCATGCCATGCTCCCACCTCACCCTCCACCTCCCATCTTCACATGGCAAAGGCATGGGAGAGCTGCCATCCCTCCACACACTGAATCACCCTTGTGCTATTATTTCAAGCCCTTGGCAAAGGGCCCATCTTCCCCAGCTATGTCATTTGCTGAGCCACACCAGCCCTTTGATTTAATTGCTCTCATGTGGATGTTTCCCCTTGCCAGCCCCGGAGCTGACAGGGGCTGTCCCTCCACGCTCTGCAGGTGAGGGAGGGGAAGGGTCTCCCCCGTCCTTGGCGGCGCTCCCCGGGCGCCCAGCGCAGCACACGCCCTCACACCCAATCCCCTAATTAGAAGGGAGCGAGCGGGAGCGCCCGCGGCTCGGTGCCACCACGGCCCAGCTGCCTGGCCTCTGCTGAACCACAGCCGGTCCTGCGCTGCGTGTCGGAGGCAGGGATACAGGGGGACGGCTGCTGCTGCCCATGGGGAACTTGTCTCCCTTACCCAGTGCCCCTCAGGCGTGCAGGAGGGGAGCACAGCACACACAGGCTGCTTTTTAGCAGCACCAAGTGTCCACACTGTGCGGATTTGGGACTGTGTCTGGTCCCTCTGCACCCCCTTGTGCAGAGCAAGGGGGGGAGCTGGGTGGATTTAGTATCCCTGGGGATTGTAGAGCATCTGCCACAGCGAGACAGTCGCTGAAGAAACGTTGGGGCTATTTAATACATCACCAGCACAGAGCTTGGCAAATCAGGGGGCTGCTCTGAGTGGGCACAGCAGCGAGCCTCCAGCCATGGGGCAGGGAGGTTTGGGGGTGCCCCCCATTCTAGCTTGGGAGAGTTGGGCAGCATCTCCTTGGGAAACGCACGGCAAAGCGAAAGAGCCGGGCAAGGGAACGGGTAACAAATCCTGAGAGTTCCTATTTCTCCACAGTTTACTGGGACACCAGGAAAGGGGAGCTGCCTGTGGAGATGTCCACCGTGGAGTTCAGCCACCGGGACCCCGTGTACGGAGTCGTCTGGCTGCAGTCCAAAGCGGGCACCGAGTGCTTCTCCGCTTCCACCGACGGGCAGGTAAGGGGCAGGGGCAGCGAGGTGCTGGGCACTCCCTTGGCGGCACAGAACCAGGCTGGCACGGGGCAGCTGGACACTCAGCTCCCCAGCACCTACGGCTGAGCTGGGAGCAGCCCTGCAGCCCCTTGCCACTGCTCGTCCCCGGCAGGTGCTGTGGTGGGACATCCGCAAGCTCTCCAAGCCCACCGAGACGCTGGTCTTGGACATCAGCCGGAAGGAGCTCCTGGAGAACGCACTGGGGGCCGTGTCGCTGGAGTTTGAGCCCACCATGGTGAGCATCCCCCCACTCCAATCTGTCCCCAGGCTCTGCTCTCCCCAAGCCACAGCTTCCCCCCCCTGCCCAGCCAGCACATCCCTTCGCTGTCCCCCCACTACCCCCAACCACCGCGGGGTCCCCACCCTACTGACCTCTCTCCTGCTCCCTCCCACAGCCCACCAAGTTCATGGTGGGCACAGAGCAGGGCATCGTCATCGCCTGCAACCGCAAAGCCAAGACACCCCCCGAAAAAATCACCAGCACCTACAGCAGCCACCACGGGCCTGTCTATGCACTGGCCAGGAACCCTTTCTACCCCAAAATCTTCCTGACGGTTGGTGACTGGTCCGCTCGGATCTGGTCAGAGGAGATCAAGGACTCAGCGATTATGTGGACCAAGTGAGTTTGCCCTGAAAAAAACCCCTGAACAAACCAAAAAACCCTCTTGGTTTATTTGTGGAAGAGTGTGTTTGGGATCAGCAGGGTCTGGGCTTGGGGCTGGGGGATGGATGCTGCGAGCCCATCCCCGCTGTGTTGGGCCTGCCTGGCAGGTACCACCTCTCTTACCTGACCGATGGATGCTGGAGCACTGTGAGGCCGGCGGTCTTCTTCACCACCAGATCGGACGGGACCCTGGACGTCTGGGATTTTCTCTTCAAGCAGAACGACCCATCCCTCAGCCTGAAGGTCAGGTCCCAGCAGTTCCGGGTCCCTCACCCCGGGTGGGGAGCAGGGGCAGCCCCTGGGCAGTGCCCAGAGCAATCCCACCTTGGGACACGCTCCAACGGGCAGCCGCTCTCCTGGCAAACGCTTGTATCTACCTCTGCCAGCTCATCCTGCCCTGTGTTCCCCAGTGGGACCTCACTTCGGGGCTAAGTGCCTCCCCTGCCCTTCCTCCCCCCCAGATCTGTGACGAGCCCCTCTCCAGCCTGCGCCTGCACGACAGCGGCTGCGTCGTCGCCTGTGGCTCGGAGCTGGGCACCGTCACCCTTCTGGAAATCTCCTCTGGGCTCTGCACCCTCCAGAGGAACGAGAAGAACCTGGTCAATGCCGTACGTGTGCACCAGGACGCTGCGCTGCGGCAAAGCCCCTGGCACGCTGCTGGCCTCCCTGCACGGCAGCTCTGCCAGTTCACAGAATCACAGAGTCACAGGGGTTGGAAAGGACCTTGAGAGCTCATCGGGTCCAACCCCCCTGCCAAAGCAGCTCCCTATCCCATATTACATAGATAGGCGTCCAGATGAGACTTGAATCTCTCCAGAGAAGGAGACTCCACACCCCCTGGGCAGCCTGTCCCAGGGCTCCCTCACCCTCACTGGGGAAAAGTTCTTCCCCAGGTTGGTGTGGAACTTCCTGTGCTCCAGTTTACAGCCATTGCCCCTTGTCCTGTCCCCACAGACACTGAAAAGGGGTTGGCCATTTCCCCCTGCATCCCATGTCTAAGATATTGATAAACACTAATTAGGTCCCCCCTAAGTCGTCTTTTCTCCAGACTGAACAGCCCCAGCTCACTCAGCCTGTCCTCATAGAGGAGATGTTCCAGGCCTCTAATCATCTCCCAGTGAGGAGCATGCTTTCCCGCGGGGTCCCCTGCTTGGCCCTGCACCCCTCAGCTCCCCCTCTCCCCCCCCCGAATCCTGCCCTAGATGTTTGAGCGGGAGACGAAGCGGGAGAAGATCCTGGAGGCCCGGCACCGGGAAATGCAGCTGAAGGAGCGCGCCAGGTCGGAGGGCCAGGGGATGGAGGCGGAGGCGAAGCCGGTGGAGAGCCCCCAGGAGGTGCTGGAGCGTTCCCGCAGGGAGTTCTGCCAGGTGATCCAAGCGGAGCTGCAGAGGAGAGCGTGGGCAGAGACCCTGCCTGGAGAGGTACCGGGGATGGGGCGAGTTGGCACCCGCAGCGGGGTGTCCATGCTGTGGGGTGGGTGATGGGGCTCAGCATCTGCCTCTCAGGGTGAGGACCAGGCAGGAGAGGAGACCCAGCTGCCCTGGGACTAGGAGCAGGATGCCGACGAGGTCAGTGCACACCAGCACAGCATGGGGCTGCTCTCCCTGAGCTGTGCTGAGCTCGTGGGGTCCCAGCCACACACAGCCCCCTCACCCTGTGCCTGTTCCCCCCGCAGCTGCTGTAGCTGAGACGGGAGCGGTGGGTCACGCAGAGCCCCTCGTGTTGGTTGTGGATGCTTCCTGGCCTTTTGCCTCCCTGATTTTTCCCTTCTGGGTGAATAAACTGGAGTTCTCCACGTCACGCTTCCTGTCTGGTCACGGCGTGGCAGGGCAGAGGCTGGGAAAGTGACGGCCTTTGGCTCTTGGGCTCCTCTCCTCGGGCCAGGCCGCCCATCCGAGCGGGATGCTGGCAGCAGCGGGATGTCCCTCCGTGCGTTCCCAGCCCAAGGAGCAGGGCAGAGAGGGTGGCAGCGGGGGCCTGGTGCAGCACCGTGCCCCATCCCACACGGGGGGTGATGCTGAGCAAAGCCCTGTGCCCCCCACCTGCTAATTTCCCCACAGGGGCAGCCCAGGGTGCCTGTGCTGGGGTTATCAGTGCTGGATAAACACAGCCCGACCAGTATCACCCAGTCCCACCCCGTTGTTTGCCCAGCCAGCAATTATTAACCGGCCACCGGTTGCGCTCGCCCCACGGCACAGCCGGCAGCAGAGGGATGGGGTCACTGCACAGGCGGCATCCCAGGGGCTGGGTGTGAGGGTGGGTGGGCACCAGAGCAGCTGCATGCGGGTCCTGAGGACAGCGGGTGCCCCCTGCCACCACGGGGACAGGGGGATGGGGGCAGGGGGGTCCTGGTCCCCCAGCCCCAAGCTGAATGCCCGAGGGGCTGGTTCTTCCCCAGATGTGGGAAGGGAGATGCAGCACCAGCCTGGCAGCTCAGCCACATGCTTCGTTAAGGGACAGCTTTCTTTGGAGGTGGAAAGGTGTCTCCCTGAGCTGCACGCTGGCCATGCTGAGTGGCAGCTCCCCAGCCACGCACCCAAGGGTGCTGCTGAGGTACCCCTTCCCCAGGTGCCAGGGACCCCTCTCTGCCCTGGGACAGCCCCTGCAGCTGCGTCAATAGGAACAGTGCCAGGGCTTCCGGTGAGGACAGACAGTCAGCATCACTAAGCCAAACACCTTGCTGGAGGGGGACTGGCCCCTGTGCCAAACCAGGACCATTGCCCCAGCACCGTACAGCATCCCTTGTGCCCATACAGCCCCCCAGTGCCAGCCTGGCTGGGGACAAGAGGCAGGGAGCAGGGCAGGGAGCCAGCCCTCACTTTGCCAGACCCCCCCTAAGGCAGGCACCCACCCCAGCCAGTGACCCCCCATGGTCACTTCGGGAATGGCTCCTGCAGGTGCTCATCACCCCAGGGATGCTGCCGGTCACCCAGCACCACTGGGCACCCATGGGGCACAGGGCACCTGGGCAGGTGTTGGTCCTTGTGCGGGGTTACACCCAAAGGAGACGTGCTGAGCCAGGGTGCTGTGACAGCCATGCACAGCCCCATGCGCCCCGGGGACGGGGAACTCCCCCAAAAATGCCCCCACACACCCCACACTCATCTTCTGCTTTTATTAGGAAGGGGTGAGGGATGCCTGGGCAGGGACTGGGCGGCTGCTGGCTGTGGGCAGGGACAGTGTGTGGGGGCCCCCCCCGGGCATCCTCCGCCAGGGGAGGCAGACGGGACCACCCATCCCAGCCTGGGCACGCACCCAGCTCACTGCTGAGCCGGGGGTGCTGCCACTGCCAGGATACAGGTGCCAGCAGCTGGACCCAGCACCGTGGCCTCGCTGCCCGGCACAGAAGAACCCCAGTGCCACAGGGGTGTCACCACGGGAGCACCAGGCTGTCCCTGTCCCCACCCTCCCACCCGCTGGGGTCTGCAAGCCCGGTACGTGCCCACCACCGTGGGCAGCTCGTTTCACCTCCTGCACCACCCACATGGGGCTGGGGTTGGGGGGGGTTCTGCCAGTGTCCCCACATCCCCAGCTCCCCACANCTGGGGCCCCCCGACACGGGGACCTCCATCTACCTACGAACAGGACCGAGTGCAAGCCCCCTCGGCGGGGCTGGGGTGAGTGCGGGTGCGGGACCCAGCTCTTCCTCCTCGCTTCTGCTCTTCCTCCTCACTTCTTCACCTTGATGAGGGAGTGGTAGACGGGTTTGATGATGATGTGGAGGTGCAGGGAGTTGTCGATGAGGTACTCGGAGGTGCGCTTCTGCAGGTCGGCGTGGGCGAGGAAGTCGGCCGCCTCATCCGAGCTCTGGTGGAAGCTGTAGGCGTGTTTCACCAGCACCCGGCCCTGCTGCCGCACGCCCACCAGCACCGTCTTCTGGAAGCTGACACCAGCAAAGTCGGGGCTGCTGGTAGCTGGGGTGATGACGAGCCGGGGGCGACCGTCCTCGATCCGCACCGGCTGGACAGCACCCGAAACCGAGTCCGAATAGACGGGGCGCAGGCTGACGGGCAGCCAGCGTGGGGAGAAGAGAACGTTCCAGGTCACCCGCTTCCCGGCGTCGTGGCTGCTGGGACCCAGCTGGGTTTGGAAACTGGTGCTACGATCGTCCCGCGCCGGGTTATTGATCACCCACTGGGACCCCCAGCTAGAGGAGAGGTAGTTGCGGGGCAGGAACATGCTGCAGTTGACATCGAAATACTTGGCGAAGTAGAGGGGAGAGGCGGCGTGGAACTGGAAGGCCTGGAAGAGCAGGTCCTGCACCGCGCCGTAGTGCCGCGCCAGCACCGCCGACTGCGCCTGCAGCCAGAAGAGCTGGCTGGGCGCGATCATGGGGTAGCGGATGGCACGCAGCACCCGTTCGGCAACGGGACCCTCGGGCTGCCGGCGGCTCAGCCACCCCTCCACGGCGGTGTAGAGCTCCAGCTCGCTGTGCAGCACCAGGTCGGAGCGTTCCAGCAGCAGCAGCAGCAGCTCCACGCTCACCGAGCCCCATTCGGCGCTGCCCAGCACGGCCGAGAGGTTCCAAGCCAGGAACTGGAGGCAGCTCTCCTGCAGCGCCGCGTCCCCGATGCGCACGGCGTAGTGGTACCAGCCCACCACATGGCCCTGGCTCGACTCGCTGGCCAGGTGGGTCTTCATGTAGTCGGCCACGCCACGCTGCAGCCCCCAGACCCGGTATTTGCTGGCCAGCTGGTGCATGGGGATGGCTTGGTGCAGCAGGATGGAGACCCCACCACAGTACAGGTACCTGGGGCAGAGTGCGGACGGTGACATCGTTGTACCCCAGTTCCCTTCCCAATCCATCATCCAGCCCCTGTCCCCTGATTCCCTTCCCAATCCACCATCCAGCCCCTGTCTCCCAGTTCCCCTCCCAATCCACCATCCAGCCCCTGTCCCCTGGTTCCCTTCCCAATCCACCATCCAGCCCCTGTCCCCTAGTTCCCTTCCCAATCCACTATCCTGTCCCCTGGTTCCCTTCCCAATCCACCATCCAGCCCCAAACTCCACCAGCGCGGTCCCCAGGGGGGGCATCCTCCTTCCTTATCTACATCCCTCCCAGCATCCCCATCCCATGAAATCCCCATGGTCCCCAAAGGAGCTGCGTGTCCCCCCCTGTCCCCACCTCAGGGCTTCCTCACGTACCTGATGAACTTCTCGAAGAGCGCAGCGGTCTCGGGCGGCTCGTGGAGGGTGATGACGCTCTGGTTGTGCAGGAGGCTCTCGAAGACTTCGCTCTGGAGGCTGAGCAGCAGCTGGTGGGTGTGGAAGACCTTGGCCTCCTCAGAGGCTGCCGTGCGCACCCGCAGCACCGAGTCGCTGCCGTTGCCGTTCTGCAGCAGCTCCTGCAGCCGCTGCAGCAGCGTCAGCGAGTGGTTGATGGTGGCCGCCGTGGCCTCGCCACTAAAGTCGGCTTTCTGGGCTGTGGGGAGGGAGATGGGACTGTCCCAGTGCTGCACCCCAAGGACTGGATGTGGGGTGTTGGGGTGCAGCAGAGTGGGACCAAGCTGTGGGACAATGGGTGGTTAAATGCGGGGGGGGATGCTGGGGAAGCCTGGCTCTGTGCACAGCCCGCTGGTGCCGAAGGGGTGCAGGGAGGATGAGGGGACGTTTGTGTCCTCAGAAGCCAGATGCAACCCAGCTTTTCTGCAGCAGAAGGGGTGAGACCACCATGTCCCAGGCTGGGACGCGCTGGGAAATGGCCCCATGCCGGGCAGCGCTGGCTCACAGCCCGGTCTGCCAACCCTAATCCTATCCCTGCTGCAGGCAGAGGAGCCCTGGGCATTGCCCCCAAACCCCCTGCATCCCGGGCTGACACATGGGGCACATGAGAACCTGTGGCAGTGGGCAGCCAGGCACGCCCTGACCCCCCCAACACCCAGGGTCAGGGTCCCCACAGTCCCTTGAGGACACCAGCTGCCCCGGCATCGCTGTGGGCCGGTACTGCTGAGCAGGCAGCTGCCGTGCCTGCTCCCAGTGGGATCCCAGAGAGTTGGGAGATTTGGGAGCTTTGCTCCCCTCATCCAGCTGCACGTGCCAGCAGCCCAGCCTGGTCCCAGCTTGGGCGCACACTGGGGACAACCCTACCCCTATATCCATGTGCCCACAGTGCTGGGGATGGGGACCAAGATGAGGGTCTTCATGCTCTTCCCGGTGCAGGGAGCCTTCCTCCCTCTCCCCCTCTCCCTCATGCCTGGCACAGCTCCCACTCCTCCTGGAGCTTCCTTCCCCAGAATCCACCCCGGCGTGTATCTGTGCCCATCTCTCCCAAATAACTGTTTGGAGAGGGTTCAGAGTAGGGCCACAAGGATGATTAGAGGGCTGGAGCAGCTGCCCTACAAAGAAAGGCTGAGGGAGCTGGGCTGGTTCAGCCTGGAGAAGAGAAGGCTGCGGGGGGACCTCATTGCAGCCTGCCAGTCCCTGAAGGGAGCTTATAAGCAGGAGGGGATTAAACTTTTTAAAAGGGCAAATAATGGCAGGACAAGGGGGGATGGATTAAAACGAAAGGAGGGAAGGGTTAGATGAGATATTAGGGGGAAGTTTTTTACAGAAAGAGTGGTGAGGGGCTGGAACAGGCTGCCCAGAGAGGGGGTGAGTGCCCCGTCCCTGGAAGTGTTCAAGGCCAGGTTGGATGGGGCCCTGGACAACCTTGTGTAGCTCCAGGCCTGGAGGTTGGTGGCCCTGCCTGTGGCAGGGGGGTTGGAGCTCGGTGACCCTTGGGGTCCCTTCCAACCCAGACCAGTCTGTGATTCTATGATTCTATGAAATCCCATCTTGCTGGCAGATTACCCTTCTCAGCGCTGGCTTAAGCCCAGCTGAGCGGGGATGGGGAAGGGGACAGGGAACCCCTCACCCTGCGGTGCCAGACATCACTTGCCACGGCACTGAGCCTTCCCTGGGCAGCAGCAAGCACAGCCTGGCTCTCACCCCCAGCACCTCCAAGGGGCACAGCCAGGGGGCATGGCCTCATCGACCCCCCTCCAGGAGCCACCACGGCTGCTGGAGAGCGGTGCTCAGCCTCCCACGGGCATCACCAGACACCCACACCGCAGCTGAGCCCCACCCCAGCACCTAGAGAGGTCAGCGGCACCCACGGCGCAGTGACCCCTCCACGCCTTCCCCCCCCACCACAGCCACCCTTACCAGCTTGGACGGTGAGGAGGAGGAGGATGAAGGCAGCAGCAGCGCAGCCCCAGTGGCGGGTGGCCACGGGCTGGGCGCCCGTCAGCCTGGCCATGGCTTCGCAAGCGCATCTGCCGGGTCTGGGTGCGGCACGGGCACACGCTGCCCGCCCGGCGCTTATGTAGGCCACCAGCCCTCCCAGCCGCGCCGCCACCATCGATTGGTGGAAACTGGGACCTGCAGTTACCAAGGGAACAGCTTCCAGCCCCCCCGTCCATCCCACCCTGACCCCAGGCCCCCAGCCCCGCACCCCAGGGGGATGTGACGGGGTGCCCCGGTGAGCACCCTCACGGCGCGGGCGCGTCTCCCTTCGCCATCTGCTCCCGCGGTGCGATGCCGGACACCCCCCTCCCCAAAATGCACGGCCAGAGCCCTTTGTGCAGCCGGGATGTGGCAGCGGGGTCTTTGCATTCAGGGCACAGCTCTGCGTGGCCTCCCTGCTTCCCCCCCACCCGGCTCATGGGTATTCATGCCGGCAGCAGCCCATCACCATGGCATCCGGGCTGCCGGCAGGAACTGCCTGCCCTTTTCCCAGCCTTTGCAGCCAAGAGGCTGCTGGTGCCCTGTGAGTGCCCTGTGCTGGCCTCTGCTGGCACCTCGCCCGCCCCAATGGCTCTTGGGGGGTTTCACAGTGGGGCTGGGGTGGCAATTGTGTTGTTTGCCCCGTCCAGCCCCAGTGCCACAGGCCAGGGCACAGGGCTGGGGGTGGTGCTGGGTGCCCCCATCCCGCTGCGGGACATGGCACCCCTCTGTGTGGGACCAATCACTGGCACAGCCCAAGCAAGCGGGGTGGCAGGGGGGTCAGTCAGCATCCCACTATTGGCCCCAGTGGTGCTGTGGGGTGGGGAGCCAGGATGGGGACCCCCAGCCAGGACAGACCCCCACAGCCAGTGGCTACCCAGCTCGCACGGGCACGGCAGCCCCTCACCCACTCCCTGGGCTCCCCATTAAGTTTGGAGGGGGCTGTTGTGCAAGCAGAAGCTCCCCCTCACCCCCCCAGCTCAGTGCTCCCCAGGCAGGAGCTGCCAGCACCACGCTCAGCCCTGGCACTGCTGCGCAAGGTCACCTCAGGGTGCAGGAGGATGCCGCTTGCCATGGGGGGCAGTGCCTGGGCCCCCCCTCCCGGGGATGCTGCTGGGGAGATGCTGTGACCTTCAGCACATGGCAGTGCTGGAGCCAAGGAGGGACATGGGCCGCTTCCCAGTTATTGAGTGTCTGGGATGATGGGATTAGCGGCGCCCGTGGTATCAGAGCTTTGTGTCCAGCCGCTGAGAGAGGTGACAGCATGGCACGGCTGGGGTATGTTTCACACCCCACTCCCTCCCCAGGAACCATGGGGGGAGGACACGATGCCACAGCCAGCACCGGCACCCTGCAGCCGGAGGGACACTGTGCCGCAGCCGGCGGGACAGGCAGCACACGGTCCATGGAGCATCAGCCAGGGCTGCGTGCTGGGTAGGGGGAGTCCAGCTGGGTGGGGGCTGCTCGGCCCATCTGCCCAGTTGGATCGCCTTGCCCAGCCCTGGCACGGTGCTGCCGCCACGGCCAGGAGCTGCTTTCGTGCCGGCGAGGGCTTCTGAGGACAGGTTAGATTTGGGCTCACGTGGGAGCCAGAGCCAGAGCGCCTGCATCCCTGAGAAGGATGGGGACACGAGGATCCCCATCCCTGAACACAGCTGTGGTGTGTGGGAGGGGGGTGAGCATGGGGCCCGGGCTTACACAGGGTCTCCAGATGTTGAGCGTGGGCAGATGTTGCCACAGATCCTGGTCACCCATCTGTCCCTGCGCCGTGGGCAGAGGGGCTGGGGTCAAGCCACCCGGCTGTCATTGTGCCACACTGCTGGGGTCCTCAGCCCCTCATGGGGATGGATGGGGGGTGGGCAGGTGCCATGTAGTAGGGTAACCCCAAAAGCGTGTCACTAGCAGAGCCCCCAGCCCATGCTGGCGTTCCTGCATGGCAGTGGGGTGCAGGCCAGCCGGGGAATGAGGGGCCCCCGCCGCGGCACAGCCGGTTAATGGTTCACCGTATCCACCGACGCCTCATTTAACCTCCTGCCTGTGAAATAACAGCTTGCTGGGAGCGTGCACCCAGCGAGGCGCCGGCACAGTGCCAGCCTGGTCTGCACCTTACAGCCCAGGGACCCTCGTGTGTCCCCCATGGGGCATTGGCTGCTCACGGGGCAGGGCGGCACGGGCTGTGGACCATGGGGGGCCATGGAGGGCCGTGGGGCCGGTGCTGGGGTCAGCAGAGGACAAGGCATCCATCCCCCAGCCCCCGGTGAGATGGAGAGAGCAGCTGTGCCGCCCCGGTAATTGCGGCCAAGACGGTGGAGGGCTGGCTCACCATAGCGACCCGTGCCAGGCTGTGCACAGGGCAACGGGCTGGGGGACAGCGGGAGGGGGGCAAGAATCAGGGGGCTAGGTGGTCCCAAGGACATCAGCCTTCCCACTCCTACCTGTGCTGTTGGGGAAACTGAGGCACGGCCAGGCTTTCCCTCTGGTTTGGGCCACCAGTGTGATCCCTGACGGAGCCGTGACAGTGGCACCTGGGCACACATGGAGCAAAGCCCAGCAGGGACACACAGGCAGGTGCACCAGGGATGCTCATGGGGATGCTCACAGGCACACTTGGGCACACTCACACTCTCACACATGCAGAGCCACTTCCCCAGTGCCTGGAGGTGGCTGCGGACCCTCGCTGGCCCCCAGCCCCTAACCAGGCATGGGCAGCCCCACCTGCACCCACCCACCTCTGCCCCAACCCCAAACCCAGAAGCTGGGGCTCCAACACCCAAAGGAGGGGAACTGGAGGGCTCCAGGTGCAGAAACGATGCTCCCCAGCTTGGTGACACAGGCCTTGAGGTATAACGGGGGGCCCAAGCTGACCCCAAGCACCTGGACCACCATCCCTACGGCTCTGGGCCGGAGACGAGCTCTGTCACGGTCACTCGGGACTGGCGCAGCGTCCCAGGTGACCCCATCTCTGGCCCCCGCTGGGGACGCCCTCCTGCCCGGCTAGCCCAGCCCGCGGCTCTGCCCACGCTGCTCTCCCTCCGCCCCGCATCCTTCGCGCCCCGGGAGACTCTGTGATGCTGCAGGTGCCGGAGGGGACACAGGTACCGGAGGGGGGGACGCAGCCACCGGCGAGGACACGGCCACAGGTGAGGTGACAGACACGGCCACCGGTGTGTCTTCGGGCCCGGGGAAGGTGGCACCGCACA
>VZTU01015221.1:54107-71473 GCA_013400835.1 Zapornia atra
CCTGTGCGGGAGAGTGGGAGAGGGGGAAGGGGCTCGTGGGGGGTGATGTTGGGACCCCCGTGGCCCTCTGGTGCCCCTGTTGTGTCCCTCCTGCCATCACACTCACTGCCATCCCCTCCCATGCCCTTTCTGTGTCCCTTCCGTGTCCTTTCTTCTGTCACACATGCTGCTGTCCCCTCCTGTGTCCCTCCCGTGTCCCTCCTTCCATCACACACAGTGCCATCCACTCAGGTGTCCCTCCTGTGTCCCTGCCATGTCCCTCCCGTGTCCTTCTGTGTCCCTCCAGTGTTCCTCTTTCTGTCATGCTGCCATCCCCTCCTGTGACCCTTCTGTCCCCTCCTGTCGTTTTCATGTCCCTCCTTCCATCACACGTGCTCCCGTGTCCCTCCTGTGTCCCTGCCATGTCCCTCCTTCCATCACACGTGCTCCTGTGTCCCTCCTGTGTCCCTGCCATGCCCCTCCTTCCACCACACATGCTGCCACCCCAAACACAGCTCTGTGTTATGTGTCAGCAAGTGAACATGCTCTTCAGAGCACCTCCAGCCACTTCTCCAGCCCTGGCAACACCCCACCCTTTGCATTAGCCACGTCTCTGCTGGTATATAAAGAACTGTCCCCAGCTTTTCCCTCCTCCCTCCAAAATAAAAATCCCTGCCATTTGTCGCCACCTCTGCCTTCAGGCCACAGCAGAAGTGCTGCTGGTGATTCACAGGAGCAGCCGGAGCCCCATGGCTCCTCACACCTCTCCATGAGCGGTGGGAGCTGCATGGCGGTGACGTGGCTTGAGACACACAGGTGCCTGTAGCACCTGTTGGGCCAAGCGCTTGTGTGAGGATGGAATCACAGAATCACAGGGGTTGGAAGGGACCTCCAGAGATCCTGGGTACAACCCCCCTGCCAAAGCAGCTCCCCAGCTCATATTGCACAGGTTGGTGTCCAGATGGGGCTGGAATATCTCCAGAGGAGGAGACTCCACACCCCCTGGGCAGCCTGTCCCAGGGCTCCCTCACCCTCACTGGGGAAAAGTTCTTCCCCATGTTGGTGCAGAACTTTCTATGCTCCAACTTGCAGCCATTGCCTCTTGTCCTGTCTCCACAGAGCACTGAAAAGGGGCTGGCCATTTCCCCCTGCATCCCATCCTTAAGATATTGATAACCATTAATAAGGTCCCCCCTTAGTCTTCTTTTCTCCAGGCTGAACAGCCCCAGCTCACTCAGCCTTTCCTCATAGAGGAGATGCTCCAGGCCTTTAATCATCTTCATAGCCTCCTCTGGACTCTCTCCAGGAGATCCCTGTCTGTTTTATCTCAGGGAGCCCAGAACTGGACACAACACTCCAGGTGGGGCCTGACCAGGGCAGAGTAGAGGGGGAGGATCCCCTCCTTTGACCTGCTGCCCACACTCCTCCTGATGCATCCCATGGGAGCTCTGAGTCACCCTCCTGAAAGTTTTAATTCCTCTCCTGAAAGTTTAATTCCTCTCCTGAGGTCAGAGCTTTGACCAAAACCAAACCTGCACCCCTCCCTAACTCTCCCTTGTCCTCTCCCCCCCCACCTCGCAGATCATCCGCGTGCAGTCGCCGGAAGGAGTGAAACGCATCACGGCCACGAAGCGCGAGACGGTGGCCACGTTCCTCAAGAAGGTAACTGGGAGCATCTCTGTGCCTCCTGTGGGATGAGGCTGGGCTGGGCTGGGCTGGCTGGGCTGGGCTGGCTGGGCTGGGCTGGGCTGGGCTGGCTCAGCCTGCGCCGCCGCAGCTCTCTCCCCTGGGAGATGACGCGAGGACCGGCATGGATCGGCGTGCCGTGCGGGAAGCGGCTTTGCCCTGGCGTAGCTGAAACCAGCTTAACTCATTACTGCTCCAGAGGGTAATGAGAAAACCATTAATTCAAGGAGAAAACTTACTCAGCTCTTTAGTTGGAGTTCTGTGGGGTGGGAGCTTTCCCACGTGGCTTGAGGGTTCTCCCAAAGAAACCTGGGAGGGGGGAAACTGAGGACCGAAGCCTGCTGCAAGAAGAAACCTGGTTTTGGGGGGGTGATCTGGCTGCAGCCCAGCACCTCAGTTTGTGCTTTCATGTGAATGTGTTTCGTGGGACTCTGGTTTCCCAGGCATGTTTTGGAGAGAGCAAGGAAGGGATTAAGGTGGGATCTCAGGGCGGTGCGAGAGCTTTGGGGATCTCCCAGGAAACATTTCCAAACCCCCCCCAGATGAGGAGAATGCAGGGAGTGTTGGGATTGTCAGGTCTGGAGCTGGCTGGTAGCGTGTTCTTTGGTCTCTGTGCCTGAAGATTGCTGGTCAGAAGGGGATAGTTCTCCATTTCTTTCCCTCCTGGAACTCTGCTCTAACACAGGACCCTCAGAGCAGGATTCCTTTGCTCCATAAGAGAAGGACTTTGTGTTTCTGTGCCTGAAGTTCTAGATTTCCTTTCCCCTGTGAGGGGAAAGGGGAGCAGACTGAAACCTTCTGCTCTTTGGGAGTCATTTGCTTTCTTCCACACTCAGGCCTGCACCATGACACCGATCCCTGCCTCATGGAGTGAAAATCCTCCTGGATTTCAGGGCTGGATTAGAGACAACTACCGTAGCCTCTGAACAGTCTCACCCAAGGGGAAAGAAAACCCCAAATCGATAAGCCCCTTGCTTTCAAACTCTCTGGAACCCATGTGGAACAAGCTGCTCAGCTTTGGGGGTTCATATTACCCACAGCAGCGTGGGGAACAATCGCGCTCGGAACCTGAACAAAGGCATCGGTGCTCACTGAAACAAACCAGCCTGTGGAGCCAGGGAAAGCGATATCCCTCTTGCAGGGCTGGATACAAGAAACATTCGGGTTGGTTTCCTGATATGGGGCTTCTGTGGAGGAGAAAAGTGACAGGATTTACCAGGGAAGGTCTGTGTGTGTTAGTAGCTGGGTGTTTTAACCCCAAAGCGCTGAGCCGTGCGGTGGGTTTAGTGAGAAAGCTGTAATTAACGAGGCATCAGGGTTGCTTCTGTGCTTGCAATTAACTGGGCTCTCCTCCAGTGCTCCAGAGAAGGACAACCAGGCTGGGGAAGGGGCTGGAGGGCAAATCCTCTGAGGAGCAGCTGAGGGAGCTGGGGGTGTTCAGCCTGGAGAAGAGGAGGCTGAGGGGAGACCTTCTCACCACCTACACTGACCTGCCAGGAGGGCGCAGAGAGGTGGGCGATGGTCTCTTCAGCCAGGGGACAGGAGATGGGACAAGGGGCAATGGGCTCAAGCTGCCCCAGGGCAGGGTCAGATCAGATGGGAGGGAAAAATTTTTCCCTGGCAGAGCTGTGGGGCTGTGGCACAGGCTGCCCAGGGAGGGGGCTGAGTCCCCACCCCTGGGGGGGTTTAACAGAGGGGAGATGAGGTGCTCAGGGATGTGGTTTAGCACAGGACAGGAACGGTTGGACTCGATGATCTTAAAGGTCTTTTCCAACCTCAAGATTCTGTGATCTGTCACTCAGCTGGCAAGGCCAGGGTGAGAGAGCTGGGGCGATGGTGGGGGTAGTTTCCCCCCTCCAGTCAGGGCAGCGCTTGCCTGGCGTTAGATGAGACACTGTGTCTGTGTTGTGCGAGCGAGAGACGCCGTCTGTTGAGGTTCCTTTTCCCAAGAGATGGATCACCTTACTGGGGTGATCCTGGTTTTTCTCCATTATCCTGACTTCAGTTCATAGAATCATAGAATCACAGACTGGTCTGGGTTGGAAGGGACCCCAAGGATCACAGAGCTCCAACCCCCCTGCCACAGGCAGGGCCACCAACCTCCAGGCCTGGAGCTACACAAGGTTGCCCAGGGCCCCATCCAACCTGGCCTTGAACACCCCCAGGGATGGGGCACCCACCCCCTCTCTGGGCAGCCTGTTCCAGCCCCTCACCACTCTTTCCGTAAAAAATTTCCCCCTAATATCTAATCTAACCCTTCCCTCCTTTAGCTTCACTCCATCCCCCTTGTCCTGCCATTATCTGCTCTTTTAAAAAGTTGAATCCCCTCCTGCTTATAAGTTCTCTTCAGGGACTGGCAGGCTGCAGTGAGGTCCCCCCACAGCCTTCTCTTCTCCAGGCTGAACCAGCCCAGCTCCCTCAGCCTCTCTCTGTAGGGCAGCTGCTCCAGCCCTCTGAGCATCTCCCTGGCTCCTCTGACCCCTCTCCAACAGTTCCCCATCTCTCTTGTGTTGGGGCCCCAGCTCTGGACACAGGACTCCAGCTGGGGCCTCCCGAGGGCAGAGTAGAGAGGGACAATCCCCTCCCTGTCCCTGCTGCCACCCCTCTGCTGATGGAGCCCATTAGAAGCCCAGTTCCTCAGAGTTCAGCTGAAGTTTCTCTGTACGAGTTCCCCAGATGCAGCGCTCACCCTGAGCAGTGATGCTGTGAGGTACCTTAAGCCTGGTCCTTCTTCTTCTCTCTTTCAGGTCGCCAAAGAGTTTGGTTTCAGGAATAATGGGTTTTCTGTCTACACCAATAGAAACAGGACAGGAGAGATCACGGCATCACAAAACAAATCCCTCAACTTGCTGAAAATCAAGTGAGTCCTGGCAGGGAGTGATGTGGGGGGAGTTTGGGCTGTGTCCAGTGGGTTTCCTCTTGCTCTGAGCGGGTCTGACCTGGGCAGGAGATGCCACCTTCCAGCAGTCCTGGGCTCTCACTGACTGCTTGAAAGAGGCTGGGGAGGGATCAGAATGACTCCATGTGAGGCTGCAGAGACCATTCCTTGGGTTGCTGTTTGTTTGTTGGGGTGAGGCAGCACCAGGCCTCCTTCTTTCATCATGTACAGCCCACAACGAGCTCCCTCGTCCTGCCCTTTTCGCTCGTGCCATCCTTTTCTTCTTCATCAGTGCCAGAGTCTGGTGGTCCCCAGGGTTCCTGCCTTCCCTAGCCGGGCGCCTGGGGACATCAGAGGTGCTGAATGGTGCCATCATGTCAGGCTTGGCTGAGAACATCTTCGTTCTGTTCGTGTCAAGAGTGATGTTGAAGTGACTAAAAATACAGGAGCTGTTAGCACCACGTGCTGCTCGGCACTTGAATGTGTCAGTGCTGTCAGCTGCCTGGGGAAGGCTGTGGCTGGGGGGAATCCACACGAGTCTGTGGCTCAGATGGAGCTGTTGCTTCTCCATATTGGCTCCTTTTGCCTTTTTTCTTCAACTTTTTCCCTCAGTCTTGTCTCCTGACGAAAAGATTTGTTGTGCAGACCACCAAAGCAGCCAAAGACATGGCTAAGGGAATGGCTTCCACGATTGCCCCTGTGTTTATAAGCTTGTTATAAATAATGGGGTTTGTTGGACACCACAAACCAAGCCCAGGCATTCCCTACACTGTCACAGTTCCTCTGGGTGGTCAGGGTGACAGTCTGGTGTAGCCAAAAAGGGATGGTGGAGAGGGTGGGCTTCGAGCTGATCCCCCCTGTGTTGTCTTTCTGCATCTGTAGGCATGGCGATATGCTGTTCCTCTACCCCTTGAGCCCAGCTGGCTCCTCCTCAGAGACCATGGACACCTCTGTCTCCCAAGGGTTGCGAGCAGTGGGAGCCCCTCAGGTGGTGGAAGATGAGATTGACCAATATCTGATCAAACAGGATGGGAAAATTTACCGGAATCGAGACCAGCAGCTGTAAGTAGCGGTGGACTTTGTTTGTGCTGATGCCTCTGCACCTCACCGGTGCTCATAACATTGTGTCTGAGACCAGCAGCCAGGAAATGTACTATGGGAACTGCCCTCTGAGCCACAGCTCCATCCCTCACTGCCTTTGAAACATCCACCAGGGAAAACAGCCCTTGCCATTGTCCCCCAAGGTTAAATTGAGCTGGGGTGAGCCGAGGAAGGAAGTAGATACCAAAAATCCCAGGGTCTTTGCCAGGAAGGGCTCCTTCAGAGCATCTATTGTTCTGGTCAAGGTGGCCCCTGCCATGGGACTGGGGATTGTATGTCTTGTGCTTGTAAAGCATTTGGGGCTCTCTGGATTAAAATGAATCCTTTGGATTCTTCCCCAGGGCCTCCTGGCAGTCGGTGCTGTGTGGAAGCACCAGGTTGTGCTCTGTGTGGGGTGTTTTAAGAAGCTGGGGTCTGCCAGCTGCAGCGACTTCTGCTCTGTATGGGCTCAATAAGTGGTTCCCTATCATTTGGGTCCCAAGGTGATGGGGGTGCAGGGTGACAGGGCCAGGTCTCCATCACAGGAGAGCTGCAGGCCAGGAAACACACTTCCAGCCAGCACCGGGTGAGCATCAGGGTCAGGTTTGTTTCCTAAATCACAGGCAGCTCCTTTCTGAGTGGCAGACCTGAGCTTTGGCTGTGTGGGCAGAGCCTGCACTGTGACTCGATGATCTTCAAGGTCTTTTCCACCTTGAACAGTTGTGTGACACCAGGATGGGTACGTGTGTCACCTCACCGAGGATACCCGAGCAGGAGCGCTTCTGTGTCCTCGCATCCAGCTGCTCCTTCTGAAGGAAGAAGTGAGGGGAACAAGTGGAGAAGAGCTGGAGAAGAGCTCTGTGGAGAAGGACCTGGGGGTCCTGGTTGATGACAGGTTGGCTATGAGCCAGCAGTGTGCCCTGGTGGCTAAGAGAGCCAATGGGATCCTGGGGGGCATCAGGAAGAGTGTGTCCAGCAGGTCAAAGGAGGGGATCCTGCCCCTCTACTCTGCCCTGGTCAGGCCCCACCTGGAGTGTTGTGTCCAGTGCTGGGCTCCCTGATATAAAAAAGCCAGGGATCTCCTGGAGAGAGTCCAGAGAAGGGCTACAAAGATGATTAAGGGCCTGGAGCATCTGTATGAGGAAAGGCTGAGTGAGCTGGGACTGTTCAGCCTGGAGAAAAGAAGACTAAGGGGGGACCTTATTAATGTTTATCAATATCTTAAGTATGGGATGCAGGGGGAAATGGCCAGCCCCTTTTCAGTGTCTGTGGAGACAGGACAAGGGGCAATGGCTGCAAGTTGGAGCACAGAAAGTTCCGCACCAACATGTGGAAGAACTTTTNTCTCTGGAGAGATTCCAGACCTGTCTGGACGCCGACCTGTGTGACCTGTCCTAGGGACCCTGCTTTGGCAGGGGGTTGGACCCGATGATCTCTGGAGGTCCCTTCCAACCCCTGTGATTCTGTGAAGTACCCAGTGACAGGGATGTCAAAGTGGGACTTGGGTCTCTGCCTGCTTGGGTTTTTGGCTTCCTTTCCCTTTTCCATGGAACCAGGGAGTCCATTTTGCTCCCAGAAACGCAGTAGCCTAACTTTCCCAAAACCCTTTGCTGTGAGCAAAGCAGCTTGGATTTTGTTGTGACAGTAACACACAGCAGTGAGCTCACAGCACCGTAAATCTGTGCTGATCCTGCTAAAACATCCTCTGTGTGGATGGTTGGGTTTTTATTGCTCATCATCTACAGCATCCCAGATGGCTCCTGGCCCGGTCTGGTTGTTGGCTTGGGGCTGGACCACTCAGGGAAGGTAACTTCCAGAAGGGCTGGAGTGAAAATGTTGAGGGCAACCAGGAATTCTTTGTGAAACAGAATAACTCATTGTCCTCAGCACAGTTTATCTTTAGTGCTGCAGCAACAGCAGCAAGGAAGTGTGGAGAGACAAAGGCTTTATGTGGGATGTCCTATCCAGCCTTCCCAGGCTGGTGAGAAATGAGGGAAGTGCCACATTATTGGAACAGTGAAGGGAAAAAACCCATCACCCTTGACCTGAGCTGTGTTTTGGGGAAGAGGAAACGAAGGGATTGTTCCTCACAGGGAGCAAAGCACAGTGGTGGGTAGTTAATGATAGAAAGAGTGTGTGTCTGGGCTGGTTCCTGTGTTTGTGAGCCTGTACCAGTGTGAACACAAAGGGATGCTGGGCTGAGCACCTTGCCAGCCTTTAGTGGTCCTTTATGGATGTCGTTGGCCACAGTGCTTGGTTAAAAGCCAGGTGTTGTGACTGGATCCCATCCTTTCCAGCTGCCCAGGAGCCTGCAGCCGCGCTCCTCTCCTTTGGAAGGTGGCAGTGAACTGGTGCTGGGCTGAGGATGGGGAATTCTTTGTTGTCTGGGGGCTTCCTTAAATTGGCAGCCTCAGAAGGAGATGTTGGCCCTCTGTTGTGTCATTTTACCTGGTGGGTCTTTATCTGCCCCATAAACACACTCTTCCCTGTGTGTTCCAGACCATCCTCCAGTGCCTGATAAAGGGCCAACGTTTCAGTTGTTGTCTTGTTATGACCATGTCTGGCAGCCCTGGAGAGTTCAAATTCCTGCAATTGAAAGGCAGCCTCAGCTCAGGGCTGTAAAACTTGAGCAGCTGGGATCTGATGTGGGTTCACCTGGCTGTTCCAAGAGCAGAGCCTCTTCCTCCTCCTGTCTGTTGTCGCTGGCAGGTTGGATCTCAACCTGTGACTCTCATCTTTAGCCCGAAGCTGTTCTTAGGTGACTTTATCTTGTGGTGACCCCTCTGTTAACTGTCCCTCGTGGGTGGGGAGCCACTTGGGAGCCACAGGGAGTTGCACAGACCTTCCACACCAAAACCTTTTGCTTGGAGCAACTTTTACAGTCTGATTTTTCCATGGTGAAAGAAAATTTACCACCACTTCTCTCTCCCTCTGCGTAGGTGCCGCCACGGCCCCTTGGGGAAATGCGTGCACTGCGTCCCACTGGAGGTAAGAGCCCTGAGAAGGAGCCTTAGAAAACAGCATGAAGGAAACATCACCCACCCCAAAGCTCTTGGGTCCAGTTCCTTCCAGCATGAAGGCTTTTCCACAGCGTGCTGCCCATGCTGAGCTGGCAGCTCTGGGTCAGAACCACACCGTGTGCTGGCAGAAGGCGCCGGCTCACATCCAGGATCACTAAAGCTCCAGGAGATCCTGACTCTGGGTTTACTGGGGGTTAACACTGCTTTCTGCAGTGATGGCTTTAACAGAAAGGGCTGTAGAGAAGCTCCAGATTCCCTCCCTGTTCTCTCTGGCCTTGGTTCATCCCCCTCTCTCCTGGATCCCAGCGCTTCCCAGTTTAACTGTGTGTTATTCTGGGGGAAAGCAGCTTTAGTGATGCTTCTGAATGTGCTAAAGCTCCATAATTCACATCCCTCAAAAGTCCCATTTCCCCACTTCCCTGCCAGGAGCTCTGGAAGTTCTTTGGCCATGTTTGAGCAGCTGGGCTTTGTGTTTGGTGTTGGGTATTGAAAGGAGGAAGGGGAGGAAAGGCCAAAAAAAAGAGCATTTTGCCTTTGAGGCTCATCCTGATTTGTGGAGCCAACCCTCTCTACAAGCAGGAGGCGATAATAAAACCAGCTTGTTGCTCCTCACACTGTGGTAGCTGCCTTGAAAAGGAGCTGAAATTTCCTTGATTGTTTCCACATTGGGAGCCTGTGGGGTTGACTTAAGACTGTAGGTTTGGTTAGTGAGCAGTGTGTCATCAGGCAGGTGTCTGACCTGGCTTTTCTTTGCACGGTGTTTTTTGGCAGCCTTTCGATGAGGATTATTTAAACCATCTGGAACCTCCTGTGAAGCATATGTCCTTCCATGCCTACATCAGGAAGCTGACTGGAGGGGCAGACAAGTAAGGAAATCTCTGGGTTTAAGGGAATCTGGAGTTTCTTCTTCTTTTTTTTTAACATACAAGTGAAAGTAGGGGCAGATCTCAGCAGAGCAGCGCTGAGTGGTGGGCACAGCTATTGAATGGGAGGTGAGAGGAAAGCCACATGTTCAAAATAGAAAAGAAGAAGAAGAAAAAAAAGGAATAGAATCATGAAGGTTGGAAAAAACCTCCAGGATCACCTTGTCCAACCATCCCCCTACCACCTGTATCACTCACTAACCCACATCCCTGAGTACCTCATCCAGCCTTTCCTTGAACACCCCAAGGGATGGTGACCCCACCATCTCCCTGGGCAATCTGTTCTGATGCCCAGTGACTCTTTCAGAGAAGGAATTTCCCCTCATTTCTAACCTGAACCTCCCTTGGCACAACTCTCAGCCATTCCCTCTCATCCTGTTGCTAGTTACCTGCTAGAAGATGCTGAGCCCAGCTCCCCACAACCTCCTTCCAGGGAGTTGGAGAGAGGCACAGGCAAAAAGAATCAGCCTGAGCTCTTCTTTTTTGGCTGTGGGAGCGTTGTACTGCCCACAGGCTGTGTAAATTGTTTAAGCAGGGTCCTGTGAGGTTTCTGCCTCTGCTTTTGCTCAGATATCTGCCTAGGAGCCGAGTCAGGGACCACGTGTTGGCCTCTTGACCCTCCCTTGCTGAGTGGGCAGCAGAGGTTACCTGGGGACTTTGGGAGGGGAGCAATCCCCCCCCTTCCCTTAGGAGTGAATCCCAAAGATGCACTGGTGCCTCTGCATTTCCTCTGTGGTGTGTCTGAGCCCCAAAACCATTTGCTGTGGTAACAGGATCCTGAGCTTGGAAAAGCCCTTTAAGATTATCAAGTCCAACCGTTCCCATCCTGTGCTGACCCAGATCCCTGAGCACCTCATCTCTGTTAAACACCCCCAGGGAAGGTGACTCAGCCCCTCCCTGGGCAGCCTGTGCCACAGCCCCACAACTCTGCCAGGGAAGAACTTTTCCCTCACATCTGACCTGGCCCTGCCCTGGCACAGCTCGAGGCCATTTCCCCTTGTCCCATCTCCTGTCCTCTGGCTGAAGAGACCATCGCCCACCTCTCTGCACCCTCCTGTCAGGTCAGTGTAGGTGGTAATAAGGTTTCCCCTCAGCCTCCTCTTCTCCAGGCTGAACACCCCCAGCTCCCTCAGCTGCTCCTCAGAGGATTTGCCCTCCAGCCCCTTCCCCAGCCTGGTTGCCCTTCTCTGGACTCGCTCCAGGACCTTGATGTCTTTCTTGTAGCCCAACCCTGAACCCAGTAACAACAACCTTCTCTTTTCCTTCTTGCAGGGGGAAGTTTGTTGCCCTGGAAAACATCAGCTGTAAGATCAAATCGGGCTGTGAAGGGCACCCTCCTTGGCCAGAAGGCATTTGCACCAAGTGTCAGCCAAGTGCCATCACGCTCAACAGACAGGTGAGACAGAGCTCACAGGAGCCCCTGTGCTTAAGCTGAGCAGGGCTTTGACTCTTTATTTTTGGAGAGGTGACTCCAAGACCAGCCAGCTTGGAGCACGAAGCCTTTGCATGTTGGCAGTTGGTGGGGAGATGCCTGTTGAGGTCTTCAGGCCTTGTGGAGAAGGGCTCTGAAATGTGTCTGGGTCCAGCAGTTCCCTCTTTATCCAGAGGATGTCTGAGCTGGCAATGAAGCTCTGCTCTGTTTCCTCACAGGATCCAAAGGGCCACCCACCAGTTCTTCTTCTTTCCTCTTCAATTCCTTTTTGAGTTGCAAAAGGGGGTACGGGCCTCAGTGAAGGCGCCAAGCTAAGGGGGTGCTGGGGGTGCTCAGCGCTTCCCCACGCTGTGTTGGGTTCTGCTTGCTGGGCAGGGAGGGGGCTGATGCCAAAGGCAGCAGAGGGGAAGGGGAGGTTGGGGGGGTGCAGCCAGCTCTCTTTCCCCACCCCTGCTGGGGCAGGGTTTGGCGGGAAGGGGTTGGTGCACCTCCACGAATCCCCGGGGAAGGTGCTGGCGATGGGCAGAGCGAACGGGACGTGGTGGAGGATGGCCTGACCCTTGAACTTTGTCAAACAGAAATACAGGCATGTTGACAACATCATGTTTGAGAACCACACCATTGCAGATCGCTTCCTCGACTTCTGGAGGAAGACAGGAAACCAACACCTGGGCTACCTGTACGGCCGGTACACGGAGCACAAAGACATCCCCCTGGGCATCCGTGCTGAGGTCGCTGCCATCTATGAACCCCCACAGGTAAAAAAACCAGGGTGCTGTCACATCAGCTGGATAATCATGGAACACAGGAATGCTTCTTGTAGTTGCAAAGCCCCATGTAGTGTTTCCAACTGCAGCTCTGTAAGGGAGATGGTCCCGCACGGGGGAGATGTGCTTTGCATCTCCCTGTGTGTTCCAATGGGGGCATCAGGAGGAGTGTGGGCAGCAGGTCACAGGAGGGGATCCTCCCCCTCTGCTCTGCCCTGGGCAGGCCCCACCTGGAGTGTTGTGTCCAGTGCTGGGCTCCCTGGGATAAAAAAGACAGGGATCTCCTGGAGAGAGTCCAGAGAAGAGCTACAAAGATGATTAAAGGCCTGGAACATCTCCCCTATGAGGAAAGGCTGGGTGAGCTGGGACTGTTCAGCCTGGAGAAAAGAAGACTAAGGGGAGACCTTATTACTGTTTATAAATATCTTAAGTATGGGATGCAGGGGGAAATGGCCAGCCCCTTTTCAGTGCTCTGTGGAGACAGGGGCAATGGCTGCAAGTTGGAGCATAGGAAGTTCCACACCAACATGTGGAAGAACTTTTCCCCAGTGAGGGTGAGGGAGCCCTGGGACAGGCTGCCCAAGGGGTGTGGAGTCTCCATCTCTGGAGATACTCCAGCCCCATCTGGACACCGACCTGTGTGACCTGTCCTAGGGACCCTGCTTTGGCAGGGGGTTGGACCTGATGATCTCTGGAGGTCCCTTCCAACCCCTGTGATTCTGTGATTCCTGCCACTGAAGGAAGCTTTAAACCCTGGGTTTGCTTTTTGTTTGTGTTACTCCCAGCCGAGGTGATGTAAAGCTCAGAAACAAATTCTGTACTGGGGCAAAGAAAGGAAAAAGTCACAGCACTTGCTTCAATTCCTTATCAGCTCTCTGGGAAACTTTTAAACAGCTTAATTAAACAAAAACGAGGTCTGCTGCTTTGATCAAGAGGCCGAGGCTGAGATTTGATGCCCCGGAGCAGCCGGCAGTCCCCACTAGATGGTGCACGGCACCACTCGGCACCTCCGAATCCAGCCAGGAGCCTGCAACTGGAGCAAATCCAGCCTGGCCTGGCCTCCCCGCGATCCTGAAAGCTGAATCCGGTGTTGAGGAGATGGAAGAGCCGCTCTGCCCACGACACAAAGCTCAGCTTGGGGTTGAGTTTGCCTCCTGATCGCAGCCGGGGCACTGTGTAGACAGGCAGCCTGGTGAATCCAATGTTCTCCTCCTCTCTGTGGTGTCTGTAGGGTCATAACTAATTTATCATGAGAAAAAGAACAAGTGGGTCTTTGGGGGGTATTACATGGGAAGAAAAGGTAGGATGTTTTGCCACTGTTCCCTCTGCTCAGTGACAAGGGCACAATGTAAGTCTAGTGATGTTGTTACAGACCAAAGGTTCATTTAGCTCAGTATCCTATTTCAGGAAGTGACCTGTAGTGGATAGCACAAGGAAAGGACAAAACAAGAGGACAAGTACCTCCTCACTCCATCCACAGCAAAACTCCTCACAACGTCTGGCAATCTGCAACTTAGGCACTTCCTGGCCCAGAGGTTATTTCTCTGTGTTTTATTGCCCTTGATGGAACTTTCTTTCATTAATTTGTCAAACCATGTTCTAGAAGCGACTTCCTGAACTCATCTAAACTTTTGGCATCCAGAAATGGGGGTGCAGGAGCAGAATTGTGAGCCCTCTTTTGTTTTGCTTAACACCATTGAGCCCCTGCTTGGGAAGTTCACAGGCTTCTGGTTGCACAGGGTAAAAGCAAGGAAGCTCTTTGCTCTCCTGGCAAGCAACCTCTGCTGAGCTTCTTGACACAGCAGCTCCCTGCACGAGACAGCTCGCCTCTGGAATGCTCCCAGATGGAGTTGTGTTTTCCAGAGTCTGGGGGGGGAAGAGGGGGAGTAGGGGGGAGGTCTGGGCGTGGGCTCTTGGGTTCCCTGGATTTCTGCCTCGCCTCTGCTCAGAGATTCAAACAAACGAAGCGGCAGGACAGAGCTGGCAGGTTTGAAGAGCTTTGGAAAAAGGATATCATCATCTCTTGCCTTTTTCCAAAGTGCTGGGCCACAGCAGCAGGCCTGTTAGTAAACACAGAGTCATCCACCCCTAACCCCCCTCCCTGATGTAGTTCACAAAGTGAGCTGAAGAGCTCTGACAGGACGATGGGTCTGTGAGTAGAGGAAGATCCCCAGGGTGAATCTGGCCAGTGGGAATGCTGAAGGGAAAACCCAGACCTCTGCTTCCATCCCCTGCTGCGCTCTGGCCAGTCAGGTGCGGTGGGTCTCTCTGTTGGGCCTCTCTAGTGAGTTTCTCTTTGCTGCAGATCGGCACACAGAACAGCCTGGAGATCCTGGAAGATCCGAAAGCTGAGGTTGTGGATGAGATTGCTGCAAAGCTCGGGCTGAGAAAGGTTAGGCTGTTGTTGTTTGGCAGGGATTTCAGCTCTGGGAGGGGGTTGTTGAAGACTCTTTGGGTGTACCTGAAATCTCGCTGAAGTGTCAGTAGCTCTTCCTTTAGGTGTGAAAACCGAAGTGAGAGTGTTTTCCTTGAGCACAAGCACCTAGCCATGCTGTGCTGCTGAAGGCAGCAGCCCTCAGCCACGAGTGACATCAGAGGGAGCAGCAAAGAAGCAGGAACACGATTTTCCCTTTTATTTCCCCTCTGAGAGGAGCCATTCCAGGCAGTGCCCTCCCCAGGGAGTGCTGACATGGCACAGATGTACCCGGAGTTGCCTCCTGAGTTTGTTCCTCTGACAGAACCCACAGTCCACATCCAGGAGCAGAGGCTCCTGCTTGGGTTTTTTCCTTCTCTGTGGGTTCCCATCTCCTGGTGCTGTTCAGTCACACTGTGACGAGTTGGTATGTACGTGTGGGTCCCCCAGCAGCTGAGCCTCAGTCCCTGGTTCCCCTCGTGCCCTGCCTGTTGTCCCATCAGCCCGTAGAGGTATCAGGGATCCCTCAGTTCTCTGTGGAACCTGTGCTGAGATTTCTTCCAGTTTGGGGAAGCTTTGGGAATGGTGTGAATGCCAGGAATGAGCCGAACACAAACAAGATGGGACTTGCTAAAGGAAACACGAACCAGGGAAGGCTCAGTAGTGCAAGCTATAAACATCTGTGGGGAGCTCTTGTTCTCCCTAGATAACATCTTGAGCCTCTTGCCAGTGTCTGAAGCAGAGCTCCTGTGTGTGTGTGTTATTTATTTTCCAGCTTTTCCTCTGCTTCTCCCACCCAATACCTTTAATCAGCGTGACTTCACGCCAGATGGACCGCTGGCTGCAGGTTTTCATCTCTCTGGGCTCCCCTGGGAATCTGCATCAGCAGTTCTTCCTCCAAAGGGTTAATCCCATGGAAGGGATGGGAGCAGAACAGCAGAATGTGTGTGTGTGTGTGTGTGTACACACATCCACACACTCCTGCATGCAAACAGTGTGGAGAGCGGGTATGAGGGGTGTTCTTTTGGATCAGAGCGCGCTCCCATTTAGGAATGAATCATATTCCAGTGGGAGCACAGGAGCTTTATCTTAACCAGTGAGCTTCCAAATGAGATCATGTGAGCTGCTTTGTCACCCGCTGGCGCTCCTGACCCTGCTTTCCTCTGTGTGCTCAATGGGGAATGCTTTGCTTTGCCGGGGGTGGGAGGAGGTAGCGCCCCAGAGGCCTCTTTACAGCCTCCAGATCTTTCCATGAAAAAAACCCAACCAAAATATTCCATAGTGAAACATAAAGCTGCAGGTGCCCCCGGCCGGCCAGCTGGCATGTTGCTCCTGGAAATGGGATTCAAATGAGCCCAGCACAGCTGGGAGAGCCATTTCCTTCAGGCAGCGTACAGCAGGGCTGTGTGAGGAGCCAAGAACATCTTGTCCTGCTAGGAGAAAAGGGATAAGCTCTCTTCTGGTTTGGGTTTTGGGGCTTGGAGGTGGGGGGTTTTTTCCTTCTGTTTTCCTCTTAAAGCAGCTTTCTCCATTGTGCTTCTTTATAGGTTGGCTGGATATTTACTGATCTGGTCTCAGAAGACACGCGGAAAGGGACCGTTCGGTACAGCAGGAACAAGGTGAGGTTTGGGTGTGCAGCTGAGCACAGCTGCTGGTCCCAGGGGCTGGTGTCAGCGTGCAGACACTGGCTGTGCTTAGCAGAGCGCTGAGCCAGAGCTGGATGTGACACCAGGCTGGAATTTGTGTGAAATGGGGAATTTTTTTCAAGGCTGGAGAGGACTCAGTGCCAAGGCCTTGGGGTGACAGGCCAAGGGGAACGGCCTTGAGCTGCAGAGGAGGGTGCTGGAGAGAAGCTGGGAGGCAGAAATCCTTCCCAGGGAGGGTGGTGGGATGTGGGTATGGGATGTGCAGAGAAGCTGGGGCTGCCCTTGGATCCCTGGCAGGCTCAAGGCTGGGTTGGGTGGGGCTTTGAGCACCCTGGGCTGGTGCGGGGTGTCCCTGCCCATGGCAGGGGTGGCACCGGGGGTGGCTCTAAGGGGTCTTCAACCCAAACCAACCTGAGGTTCAATGATTGAGAAGCTTGTGAAGGAAAAGGAGCTTGTTTGAGGGTTAGAAGCTGAGCTGCCTGCCCTCCTTCACCCGCTCTGCTTTGAGGAACCGGTTTGAGTGGAGCAGGGTGGTGCAGAGGTGTGAGAAAAGTGACTCAGAGGGTGTTCCTACAGGCTGAGCTCTCCATGGCTTAGGTCATCAGGCTTTGACCTTCTCAGCTTCCTGTAACTCTCAATCGATTATGTCCCTATTTGGAAAGCTGAAGCCCTAGTGATGTAAAAGAGGGGGAAAAAAAAAAAAGGGGGGTAAAGGTGGGTGGAGAGAGAGTCCTTCTGGCAGGAGCACAGCTGGGGCTGGGGAGCTGACACGTCGCATTCTTTCCCCAATCTCTGCAGCAAGGGTTCCACGAAAGCGCGTGTTTTCCTGGGGTGTTGGTGGTTTTCTTTGGCTGCCGACCAAGGAAATAAGGTCTGGGCTACAGTGGGTTTGTCCTCTCTTTTTATTGACGTTTCTGCTCTGCTTCTTCCCTCAGGACACGTATTATCTCAGTGCAGAGGAGTGCATCACAGCTGGGAACTTTCAGAACCAGCAGCCCAACATCTGTCGCCTTTCTCCAGATGGTCATTTCGGATCCAAGTTTGTCACGGTTGTGGCTACAGGTATAAACTGGCCTCAGCTCGCCCCAGCTCCCTTGGTTACATGTCAATTAACATCTCTTGTTAATAGAAGAAGAACACGCAGCCCTTGCCAGAAGGATTCAGATGTCCTGGTCCCCATCTGTCCCATTGAACGAGGGGGTTTTGCCTTTTTTAGAAGTAGCTGTCAGGCTCCCTGCCTTTGCTCCGTTAAGTTTTGTATCAACCCTCTAATTGGGCCCTCTGATTTGCATATAGGATAGAAAACGGATTCTCAGCAGCACAAGATGTCTGTGTACATGGATTTTTCCCTTGAACTCAGTTCAAGGTTGTTCCTGTCTTTTCCTTGTGCATCTTGCCCAGTTTTTTGTGCCACCTCCTCTACAGTTACTTACCCCATGCCCTGACTTAATGGCAGCTCAGCCCCGCAGCATCCACCCGCCTTGATCCAGCCCCCCAGCATCCACCCCCCTTGATCCAGCCCCCCAGCATCCATCCCCTTGA
>VZTU01015221.1:71713-86827 GCA_013400835.1 Zapornia atra
ATCCAGCCCTGCAGCATCCACCCCCTGCTCCAGCCCTGCAGCATCCACCCCCCTGCTCCAGCCCCACAGCATCCACCTCTCTGATCCCAAAAGCATTGGGATCATTATTTTTTGGCTTGCAACCAGGGGGGGAAAACCAACCCCATTGCTCATTTTCCAATCTCATATCTTTAAGCTCCTAATTGTGTCGGTGCAGAACCACGACAGTCTGGATCCTGACAGTTACTCTGGCTGGTTCAGCATAAAGGAGAGACTTTTAGAGAGACCTTTATCTCCCTGGTGCTGCTGTCAGGGAAACCCTTACGTAGGACACCACGCTCTTCCATCCATGGAAATAGGGGGGTTTTTTGGTTGTTGTTTGCCTGAATAAAACAGAGGAGCCTGCAAAATGCTTTGCTTTGTCACCTCTGGCTTCAGCTGCTGTCACTGCAGGGCTGGTGGGACAGGAGAGGGGAGATGTTGGTGTGTGCTGGGAGTGTTGTAATGTTAAGAGTTCAATCTGCTCTTCTCCCTCTGCCACAGGACATGTGTGTTCACTTAAAAATTCCCTGGAGCAGATAACGCTGCGTTCTGCCTCTTATTATGAAAAAAACCCACCCCAAAACCCCCCCAAAAAGCCCTCAAAACCCCAAAAACCCTCCAAACCCCACCCCTGCATGACTTCCAAACAGCATCCCATGGGAAAACCACAAGGGGGATATTCCATTGCCTCCCCTGAGCCCAGGTTTTGTGAGTGTTGCCGGAGCCTTTTCCAGGGCAAACACTCTCTGTAGCTCACAGTGCAATCAGACAGCTGCCCGTACATTCCAGACTGCTAACCACATCCAGCCTTCATTAAAGATAGATGTGTATCTCATTCGCTCTATTTTTAATTATTTATTTATGGCTTGGGCTTGTTTTTGTTGTTTTTTATTCTAAAAACAAGGTGTTTTTTGCTGAGGAGATGCTGGCTGGCTTTTGCTCAGGCCCTCCCCATCTCTTGGTTGATGTTATATTTCTAGGAGTGTTTGTTCTGGAGCAGTGAGTGATTGAGGTTAGGGATCAAAGGGTAGGAAAGGGGAATGTTTCCTCTTTTCTGTTCTGGATAGTTCTCTTCTCTTCAATCAGCCCATCAGGTTTCTATTTAAATACTCTGTTCCTTCCCTTTGTGCCACATAAATAGATCTGGATCGTTCACATCAACTTTGCCTTTAAACATGGATTAATCCCTATCCCCTCCTGAATTCCTAGGTTGGGAAATAGTAACGTTTTCCTACCATGGGTCTGCATCTTCTCTTTCCAGTTGCTCTCTAATGACACATGACCTGATGTTGCTTACATTAGCCAAATTAAAGCACCGAGCATGTGATCTATCAGTGAGCCAGGGCCTTAATTTCCACTTCCCACATTGGATTTCCACCAATCCATCGTTATGGGCTGAGGAAACACTCCTTTTTCTCCATACACCCAACACTGTTGGCTCCTTGGCAATGAGATGGGCTCACAGGAGCCACGTGCCTGCGTTCTGTTTTCAGCAGGGAGAAGGTACCTGTGGCACAACAGGAGGGTGATGCTGTCCGGAGCCTTCCCAAAGAGCACCTTTCCCTCCTTTAATCTCCAGGAAGAGCCCTCAATCTCCAGGGCTCCATGCAAACACCCATTGCTAAATAAACACCAAATTTCAGGGGTTTCTTGCCGAAAAGCACATCCCATGTGGCAGCGCCGCGGTCTCATCTCACGCCGACGCATTCAGCGTCGCTCTTCTGAATCACAGCTCCCTCCCTGCATTGTGCTGAGTGAATCGCTCTGGTGGGGGATTCTTTTAACCAGCCCCTTCTCTTCCAGGTGGTCCCGACAACCAGGTCCACTTTGAGGGCTACCAAGTGTCGAACCAGTGCATGGCGCTGGTGCGAGATGAGTGTTTGCTGCCCTGCCGAGACGCACCGGAGCTGGGCTACGCCAAGGAGTCCAGCAGCGAGCAGTATGTGCCTGATGTGTTCTATAAGGTAAGGGGATAGGGGGGTAGCTGTGGAAACGGCTCTGCCATGTGTCTGGAAACGGGTGCAGCCAGCTCAGGAAAGGATTGCTTTGAGGTCTGAACTATTTTCAGTAGTAAGCATTCACCACATGCCTGCACAGTCGCTGCCTGAGCTCTGTTTCCCCCTTGTAAACGTGCCATTACGCTTCCCAGTGCGGCTGTCCAGCTTCTAAACAGGGTCTGCTGTGCTCCAGGAGCAAGTGTCTTGAGTTCCCCCTCCTTCTCCCTCTTTTTTGGCAGCGCTTGCTGCACTCCTCTGCCCATTCCAATCCTCCACCCTGCAGCCATAGGGTGCGTGATGGCACAAGCAGTGCAGGGAAAGCAGCAGGACCCCTGCGCGGTGCCAGGGATGCTCCTGCCTGTGTGACACACGTACAGACAGCAGATGCAATGACCAATAGTGTAACTCCTGCAGTGAGAGGAGAGGCAGCCCCACGTGTGTGTCCATGCAAGAGGAGGAGTCTGCGAAGGCTTTCGGAACGAAGGGAGGAGTGGGGTGCTCTCCGGGATTTCCTCATGAGTTCTGGGGTTACTGCCTGTGCCCCAGGAGCTGGTCACAGGTCAGACAGTAAACTCCTCCTGGGGAGCAGCGAGGGGTACGATGTGTGTGTCTGGAGTGGACTCCAAGGAGTGCTGCTGGTAACCTGTCTGCTGCAGTTTTTGGTGTGGTTTGCTGGTGATGAACAGGCTGTCGGTGTTCCTGTGACAGCTGTTGCTGGGAACGCTCAGCCCCCCAGTATCTGCAAGGCCAAGGTGGGAAGTTGGGGACAGGATCTCTGTGGAGGCTTCTCAAACATGTGCATGTTGGTGCCCCGTGAGCAAGGATGGAGGAATTAATTCATGGTGCTGCTTGCCAGCTAATTAGCCATCCATCACCCGAGTTAGTTATCTCATTCTTGGCCATGCCTGATACTTGCAGCCCGCTCAGCCTGCTGCCTGTGTTAAAGCTGTCTGTTCCAGAGCGCAGGGTAAGCAAAGCTGCCTTCCTTTGGGAGGGCTGAAAGGAGCAGCAGAAACAGAGCCGGTCGAAATGCCCACGTACCCCCCAAACCTGGGACTGGGAAACACTGCTCTGGGTGAATTAGTCAGTGAGATTCCTCCCTCCAAGCCCTTCATGCTGAGCTCCTGGCCTGGGCTGGGAAACGAGGAACACCTCTTGGGTACTCGTGCTTGAGAGGAGGGGTTAGGTGGACTCTGTAGCCTCCTTCCATAGCGCAGCGTGGACAGCTTGCTCTTAGGAGCTGATAAGCCAGATCAGCTTTAGATACAGCAGAGCTTCATTGTGCAAGGGTTGGCCCTGAATGTGGAGATGAGCTCATCTCCTGGCGTGCCGCTGCCGTCCCGCTCCGGAGCAGCTGGTGCTGTGGCACAGCCGGGGTGCAGCCTTGCAGGAGGTCTCCCCCATAGGTCTGCATCCCACATGTGGGCCACCCTGCCTGCTCCAAGTAGCAGGAAGCCGGTGTGGGGTGTTTCCATACAGTCTTCACTCCCGGTCGTAATTTGAAGCAAGGAGATAAACAGAACACTAACTGATGGCTCCGGCCTTCCATGGAAATTTCCATGGACTGCTGGTTTCACTGGGTCAGGCTGGAGCTTATTTCATCCTTCTCTATCCACAGTTGCCTTTCTCATGATGCACTTGGGGAAGGTCTGAGCGCTGCTCTGTCCTTCGGCCTGAAACGTGCCTGGCTGTAGGATCTCTTTAATTTTTTTTGGAACGTCCTTAAATCAAGGGAAAGCTTTAGTCACTCCTGGCTTTCAAAATCTTTGGGGTCTCGTTAAATCTCTGAGGCTTGAGGTTGGAGACGCTACCTCATAGTCACTGGGTCGGTGACGACGGTGCTGTCAAACACAGCACGAGGAGCGAGAGTCCAGCGCCCAGCCTGGCAGCAGAGTTTGGCTGCTTCGTGGTCTTGCACCCTGCTCCCCCCTTCCTCTGATGAAATGGCAGGAGCTGAGCAGCTTCACTCCAGGGTGAAGGGGTTCCCCCCAATGGGCAGAGAGCTGAGCTTTTTGGGTAGCTGCTGCGTTCCCCCTCGGACAGAGAAGCTGTTGCTGGAAGAGGGGGAAGTCTGCATCTGTATTCCCATGTCATGTGTGAGGGTATTCATGTGAGAAGCCCCTTGGGGTGGCAGGAGCCGTACTGGTTTATGGGTGCTGGATGAGAACCAGGCAGGGGAAGGGTGCAAGGACCTTCTCCACACGGGCTGTGAGGTGCCAGGATCAGCTGGTGTTGGGCAATGAGCTGGTTCTCTGCACTTTGCACAGCTTTTTGTGTTTGCAGAGTGGGAGCTGGGGCCTTGGGGGGGGGGTCCCAAAGCCAGTGGGGCTGCAGCTGGGACGTGGCGGTGTGTCAGCGTCAGCGTAGGTGGGATTTTCTTCCATGGAAAGGGGAATAGTGATCACACTGGTGTCATCCTGCCTCAGGAGCTGAGGCGTTTCTCCAGCCATGTGGAGTCTGTATTTCTTTCCCATTCTCTTTACATTGGCCCCCAGCCCTGCTGTGGGGAGGAGCCACCCCTCTTTCTCTGTTCAGCCTCTACTTTCCTGGCTCAACGAAGGCTGGAGCTGAGGGCTTTGGCACCCACAAGTGCAGGGTACTTTGCTCATAGATGCCTCTCCAGGTAAGGTTAGCCAGCAGGAAGGAGCCATCCCCCTGTTGCCTCCCGGGTTGGGGGTCTGTGAAGCATCACGGTGCGGTGCCACTTCCAGCCCCCACGGGCTTCTTGGTGAGTTTGGTGTAACAGGAGTTGCTGTTGTCCAGACACAGACCCAGGGCTCGGGGTCAGCACAACGGCTGCTTCACCCTGTTTGGGCCTGGGAGAGGGAGAGGCCCCTCTGAGCATCTCACAGGGCATCTCTGTTCCGTGCCCTCGAGCAGCCTCCTTTGTCCATCCGGATCTAGAAGATAAACACATCGATTTTGGTTTCACTAAGAACAGACTCACAGAATCGTAGGGGTTGGAAGGAACCTCAAGAGCTCATCAGGTCCAACCCCCCCGCCAAAGCATGGTCCCTAGGACAGGTCACACAGGTCAATGTGCAGACGGGGATAGAATATCTCCAGAGAAGGAGACTCCACACCCCCTGGGCAGCCTGTCCCAGGGCTCCCTCACCCCCACTGGGAAGAAGTTCTTCCCCAGATTGGTGTGGAACTCCCTGTGCTCCAACTTGAGGCCATTGCCCCTTGTCCTGTCCCCACAGACACTGAGAAGAGGCTGCCCATGTCCCCCTGTGTCCCACACTTCAGATATTGATAACCATTGATCAGATCCCCTCTCAGTCTTCTTCTCTCAAGGCTGAACAGCCCCAGCTCACTCAGCCTGTTCTCGTAGGGGAGATGCTCCAGGCCTTTAATCATCTTCTTAGCCCTCACTTTGTTCTCACTCACAGCAAAGGACTTCCCCTGGCTGCCTCCTACCAGTGGCTCATGTCGGACTGGAAATGCCTTCTTAGCCTTAGATGTCCCAGCTGCTTTGGGGAGGAGGATGCTTGATTAGCTAAGGAGGAGTCTCCTGAGAAGGATTTCATCCCTCACTGACCCATCCCTTGCTCTTAGGAAGGTCACTGTTTTCTTTCCCTGCATCAGCTGCTCTGTCTGTGTGAGGGGGCAGGACTGCCCTGCACAGTGCTTGGAAAGCAGCACGGGGAAGAGGAGGGGTGGGCTCCAGGAATGTGTGAAGGGGACAGGCAGCTGCTCAGCTCTGTGGTGAGAGGGAACCTGAGAGGAAGACTTTAATGGCATGGGATGCCTATGGCAATGATGTGGGATACCAGTGCTGTGGGATACTAATGGCATGGGATGCCAACAGCGATGGCATGGGATACTAACAGTATGGGATGCCAACAGCAATGACGTGGGATTCCAGTGGTTGACCAGCCCTGGGACGGAGCCAGAGCCTCCCTCCTCACCCAGCTGCTCCCCTCTCCTTCCTCTACAAAACATCCAAGCCACCCAGCAGTGGTCTCACTGCAGCCACCCTGCCGAGGTATGCGAGGTGGCCACGCTCCCTGGGGATGCACCCATCCTTTCCCCTGTTTGACCTCATCTGTGTGCAGCTTTTGCCTCAGAACACAGGCTGGGATGGCTCCCATCAGGAAGGCTCTTGTCCCCTGATGTAATCTCCAGTTGCTGCTGTCCTTGGGATGATTCATTGTCCAGATCCTCCAAGCAATTTTTGTCTGGGTGCTTTCGTTAACCCCTTCCCAACTCCCTCTTCAGCAGTTGCTGCTGGTTTTGGGGGTCTCAGGCTCCAGGGCCATAGCAGTAGCACGCCAAGAGGCACTGCTGGGACCAGGATCAGGATGAAGATGTCTTTCCTCCCAGCCTGATGTTTATAAAAGCCTTTAAAATGTAATTACCTAATAAAACAGCACACAGGGGCTGGTGAGAAGAGTGCCAGCGTTTTGGGGGGCTGTTTTCTCTGGGAAAGGCCCAGGTTGGGACATGCCCTTGGGGAGGGGGGAGTGAGGTTGCTGTTGGGTAGTGATGGTCTTGTGTGTGTTTTGGAGGGCTGAGCAGCGTGAGGTGGAAAAGAAGGCAGCATTTAACATGGAAATCCCCAGAGGCAGAGATTAAAGGGAACAGGTGCTGGAAAAATGTTTCTGCATATTAGAACTTAATTAGATTTGAAAACGAATTCCAGATGGGCTAATTATGTGTGAGTTGTTGCAGGTTCTTTCTTGCAGGGGCAGGACTGTGTGTTTGGGAAAGCTGATTCGGTCTTGATTGGATTGAGCTCCTGATTCTTGCTGTATCACTGAGATCTGGAAGCAGGTTAGCCTTCAGGTCCTATGATCTCCCTGCAAAGGCTCCACAGCTCCTCCTGCTCCTGTCAGAGCTGGGGAGATCCGAGGCCCTGAGCCACCAGGCTTGTTGCTGAAATAACTACGGGGGGGAGGGGGGCAACAACCTGTCACTTTGGAGGGAGAAAAAGATCCTTATCAGAATTGCTTTTAAAAGGAGCTTCAAAGCCTGGAAGGGGTTGGTGAGGGGGTTTTTAATGAAGGGAAGAGTTCCTAAGGATGGAGGACGCTTGGGGAGGGGGCTTGTGGTGAGGAGAGGAGGGGTGGGGGTGTTGCTGCCCGGAGGGGAGCAGCGTGCTGGAGCCTGCTGGGGCGATATCCGCCTGGGTGTAGCGGGAGAGCAGAGCGTGAGAGCCGGGGCGCTGGCTGCCACCCCACATACTTGTGCTGTGTAAATAGCAGCGTAACCCAGAGCTGCTGATAGCAGGGGAGTGGCTGTGCTCTGGGAGGAAATACTGCTTGGGGAGAGGAGGGTGTCAGAGCCCTGGGCAGCTCAGCTTGGAGCTCGATGGCTCTGTCCAAGGAACATAGATTGGAAACCCCCCTGGGAGGGTGGGGGGGGGGCTCTCACTGAGCTCTCCCAACCCAGCAAGGTGTCAGGGCGATGGAGCCGGCGGCTCTGGGTCTGCCTCCAGCCCCTGGGACCCTGGAGAGCTCAGTAAACCTAAAACTTCAGTGGAAGGTCCCTGCCTGGAAATTACAGGCGTGTGATTTATACAGGGCTCGGTGAATGATTTATAACATGTTAAGTGATGATTTAGGTAGAAAATACAACCCTCTCTTAGAGAATCTTTAATGAAAAGTGTCAGTTCTCATGGATTTATTTCTGGAGCCGTGTTTGAACTCGGCGGGTTTGACGTAAATCAGGTCTAATTGTCATTTGGTGATTAATGAACATATGCTGGCCCTTTCTCTCTGTAATTAAACTTGATGTTCGATTCGTCTGGCAAAGCCAAACAAGTTGACGCGTCGCGATACGCTGGCTCTGCAGGCCTGGGAATGAGAGGGCCTGGCTCTCCCCATTCCCAGGCGGGAGTTGGATGAGAGGCACGTGGCTGGTTGTGCTGGAAGTTGGGTTTGCTGGGGCTGAGGAAGCAGATGGGCTGCTGTCCCTCCCTGGTAAGACAGGGCTGCTCCTTACATGGCGTTTACACTGTTGTGCCGGTGCCTCTCCGGCGGCGATGGCTGAGGCAGAGAAGAGCGAGGTGGTTGGTGACCACACGTTCCTTTGGCTGACAAGGAAGCAGAGGGCTCGTGGAGCTAGAGAGATCCCTGGCCCCACCGACCTGCACTCTGCAGCACCCAGGTTCTTTTCTGCACCCTCAGTGACCTGCCAGTGCTGAGGATCCCCAGCTCCAGGGCAGGATCCTGTGGGCTTCACCCCGCTGCCACGCTCAGGAATAACACTAACAAGCCTCTCTCTTTCTTTCAGGACATCGACAAGTTTGGCAATGAGATCACACAGCTGGCTCGCCCGCTCCCTGTCGAGTACCTCATCATCGATGTGAGTATCCACTGCTCCTCGTTGCTTCCCACCAGAGATGGGGCAGAATGGAGCTCTTAACCCACCTTTAAAATTCCCACTGGAGGCCATGCAATGGGATGGATTTCCATCCTTTCTCCTTTGCCCCAGGCACTTTGGGCGCAGTGCTTGGTGCGTGCTGGGGTAACTGCTGTGCTCCTTGGGATCAGCATGGTGCCAGGGAACACGCAAGGCACTGCCTGGTGTCTCTACCACAGCTCCAAACTGGCACATAGCCACGCAGCAGGGAACAGCCAGCCCCACGGATACATGCGCCGGGCACTGCCTCGCGGGGAGCTAATTAGAGAGCTCCAGTTGTCTGTCTCTTAGCAGCAATTAAGAATCCAGCTCGTTTTAGTGACTCAGCAGACCAGGTTGGTTGTACAGGAACTTTTTTTTTCATGGAGGAGGGATTTCATGGCACAGCATGGCTCGGCCGGAGCGCTGCCAGGCACCGGGGCACTCACGGCTCTGCCCTTTGGCTTGAAAGGAAACTGTTCCGGTGTGGAAAGCAGGAAAGCAAATAATTCAGATGACAGATGATATTGCTGGAGTTAGAGGTGGTGCCAGGAACGATTAAATCCACCCAGAGCAACTGGTCTGCTCCAGCTGCCCCGGGCACAGGCAGTGTCCCGCAGGGGAGCTGGCAGCCAGGAGGCTTCTCTGTCCTTCTTCCCTGGTTACGATCTCTGTGTATCACTTATCAGAGCCACGCTCGTGGCTGGGAACAACAGGCCTGTTGTGCTGCACCCTCAGACGCCCCGGTGCCGGTCAGCAGCGCTGGAGCATATTTATTACTCCAGTAGTAAAGGCATCTGCTTCCTGGCTACCTGGGGGGTGATTAAGATGAGAACAGATTGATGGAGCAGGCGTGTAGGAGCAGCCTGGAAAGCTGTGGTTCGGAAGCATCGTGGTTTGTCTCTCTCTTTTTTAACCCTCCCCATCCCAGAGCAGACAGGTATCGATCCGGTTAATGCTGTCCCAGCAGGTATTTGGGTGCTGCTCACAAAGGGCCTCTCCGATGGGGCCTGGTGTCAGGTCCCTGCCACCAAAACTCTGAACCCCCCAGAATTGGGACTGGTTTAAATGTCACTCTCAGCCCTGAGCGTGGGCTTGTGAGCTCAGGAGTAGGGGCGCAGCACTGTGTCTCCTCGTCCCTGTGGCAAGGGGAGGATGCAGGTCAGTGCACCCAGAGCATGGCCAACCCCATCCATGTGGTACAAAAGGGTTTCCTTGGCTGCCATTCCAACCCCACAGGGAGCAGGACGGTCCTCAGCTGGATCGTGGGGGCACTGAGATGACACCCCAGCATCAGCTGAGTCCCAGTGGCCTTCGCAGAGAGGGACACTCATCACATCATCACACTGTGCTCATCAGGACCCAGCTCAGCACGTCGCCCTCCAGCTTCCTTAGAAGCAATTGCTGGGAGCTGTGGGGTGTGCAGATGGGAGGATCACTTTAAATGTTAAAAGCCATCAGCAGATCCCAGCTGGAATCCCTGCGCTGTCTTCCTGGCTGAGCTCTGGGGTGTAGCTGTGGCTGCTGTCGCCTACCAGGAGCTTCTCTTCCCGTATCCCACTTGCCTGTCCTGCTGTCAGCACTCTGATTGTCCTTCCTTGGCTTTTCAGATCACCACGACTTTCCCTAAGGATCCAGTCTACACGTTTTCTATTTCTCAGAGCCCATTCCCCATCGAGAACCGTGATGTGCTGGGAGAAACTCAGGTAAGGAGCACTTGGCATCTGCGTGCTGCTCCACCAGCCACCCGCCTGCTCAGGGATGGGGGTCAGGGGCTGCCCCACCAGCCACCCGCCTGCTCAGGGATGGGGGTCAGGGGCTGCTCCACCGGCCACCCGCCTGCTCAGTGATNAGGGGCTGCTCCACCAGCCGCCCGCCTGCTCAGGGATGGGGGTCAGGGGCTGCTCCACCAGCCGCCCGCCTGCTCAGGGATGGGGGTCAGGGGCTGCTCCACCAGCCACCCGCCTGCTCAGGGATGGGGGTCAGGGGCTGCTCCACCGGCCACCCGCCTGCTCAGTGATGGGGGTCAGGGTTCCTCAGCTCCCAGACAGCACCAAATTGGCTGGGGGTGTTGGGGAGATGCTCCAGCCCCACGGTGCCAGCACAGGACCTGCTTCTCCCCACTGACAGGAGCAGGACAAGGGTTGTCGCTTCAGCCCCGAGAGCGCTGCCTTCCCTTCCTGGGGTGGTTGTTAAAGTGCAGAGACCTTTCCGTGCCCAAGGCCTGTAGCGTTGAGCTGCCCGACAGCTCAAGGCTCTTGCTGGATGTTGCCAGTGCACAGAAAGCTCTGACTGCTTTAAAACAGCACCAGCAACTTTCTCCAAGGAGGCAGTGCCAAAGATGCCAAAGATTTCCTCCAAAAATCATCCCAAGGGGGGAAGGGTTGCTGCCTGTTGTGTCTCTGTGGGAGGAGCAGGAGAGGTCAGCCTCTGGTTGGCACCTCCTGGGCCTGGGGTTGTTCAGATGCAAGGGGAAGGGAGGGGAGCTAGCACAGACCCCAAGATCCTTTTCTCAGGAGTCTGGAGGTGCAGCTCAGACAGCCAGTGGGGGCTCTGGATTTGGGAGGGTCCCTGCACATCGCAGCCAATGCCTGAGACACAGGAATGTCACAGCGGCTGTTACTGGAGCTGAATAGGGAAAAAAAAAAGTCACCACGTGGTGGGGAAGCAACTTCTATTTATTACTCTCCCCTCTCTCTAGGACTTCCACAGCTTGGCCACGTACCTGTCCCAAAATACTTCCTCCGTTTTCCTAGACATCATTTCCGATTTCCATCTGCTCCTCTTCCTGGTCACGAACGAGGTCATGCCTCTGCGGGTACGTAGCAGGGACACAGAGGTCACATCCCAGCCCCTGGCACGTCCCCTGGCTGGGTGCCTGCGCAGGGCAGGGCGTGCAGCTGCCCATCACCTCAACTTCCTGGTTGAGCTGCTGCTAGGAGGGTTTAAAAAGTGAAACCAAAGCCCCCCACGAGCTGACCAAGCTCTCACAGTGCTGCTCAGCACAGCAAGGGGGTGGCAGCCACGGTCTCAGGCCAGATAGAGCCAACTTGGCTGTGGCTCTGAGAACTGGAAACACTTTATTTATAAAAAAATATCCAAGAATCAGAAATTCCTGGGGCAGCGATAGCGAGCTGGGAGCCCCCCAGATCTTAGTGAGGCCAACGACTTCCTGGCTGTGCATGGTTCTGCCTGTCTTGGCTGGGCACCGGCAGCTTGGCAGCTTCCCAGGCTCCTGGTTCACATCTGCGTGGCTGGAGCTTCCCAAGCGTAAAGCAACGTGCTGGCCAGCACAGACGGGTGTTTGCCAGAGGCTGCGAGGGCGCCAAGGGGGGTGTGGGGGGCAGCTGGGCTGGCCCTGGGCAGATGGAGATCAGGCTGGGTGCTGGCGTGCTCCGGCACGGTAGGTTTGTATCCCTGGGAGTGGGGTGCAGCTGGCAGCACTGTCCCGCACGGGGCAGGGAGATGGTTGAGTGCAGCCAGGTTTGGAGATGACCCCTTCCAAGCAGGGTAAGAGGAGGCATTTGGGTGTCTGAACAGGAGCAGAGGGATATTAGAAGGGGGCAGCAGCCCTGACCTGCAGATCTGGTGGAGGAGGAGGGCAGGGAGGTGCTTCTGCAGCTCCAGCTCTGGCCTGGGCACCCGAGGAGTTGTCCAATGCCTGTCCCCTCTCTTATGGTTCCCAGGACAGCATCAGCTTGTTGCTGGAAGCTGTGAGGACCAAGAATGAGGAGCTCGCGCAGACCTGGAAAAAATCAGAGCAGTGGGCGACGATCGAGCAGCTCTGCAGTAAGAAAGGGGCCTTTTTGGGGAGAGGGGCCTGTGGTTTGGGGGGGTGCTGAGATCTGCTCCTGCCCGGGAACCCCCCTGGGGTGCCAGCCTCGGTGGGGAGGGTGACAGGGAGGCTCCTGCTTGGGTTGGGACAGGGAACTTGCTCTGGGTTTAAGCAGGGCCCTGCCTGTTCCCAGCGTTTCTCTGACTGGGCTTTTCCCCCCTCGCAGGTACAGTCGGGGTGCAGCTCTCAGGACTGCAGGAGTACGGTGCCATGGGCGGCTCGACACACGCTGCCTCAGCAGCCATGTGGGCCTGCCAGCACTGCACCTTCATGAACCAGCCCGGCACGGATCACTGCGAGATGTGCAGCCTGCCCCGGACCTAACCGCGCTGGCACACACCCTATATGGCGCAAACAAACCCTCGAGCAGCAGGAGTGGTGCTTGTCCCTTCCCCGCCCTCCCTTCCGCTTCCCCCCGCCTCCAGCAGCCCCCCTCCCCGGGGTGCAGAGCTGGGCTGAGCGTGGCTCCAGCCCTTCCTGGTTATTCCTTGCTCCCTTTCCAGGGTGGCAGCCCCCATAGTCGCAGCCGGGTGCCATGGCTTTGCCTTCCCGGCCTGGGAACCCAATGCTTGACCTCAGCTTCTCAGCAGTGGGGCTGGGCTGTGCCCCCCTTCCCCCTCCTCCCTATCTCCACCTGGGTGAGCACTGGGGGGGGGGACACGACTGTGACCCACCCCCTGCCCCCCTCAAAGCTGCAGCATCTCCCTCCCCGCAGCTTTGCTCCCCTTTCCCCAGCCCCTGTGGGTCGCAGCCGCCCAGACCCCCGGCTGCCCAACAGCTTTTGCGCTAATCGGCGCGGGCAGAGCGAGCAGACGGCGGCCACCGGCGCCGGGCCAGGCAGCAGCTCTGCCAGGCTGGGCCCTGCGCATTGGCGGCGCTCCCGGAGCAGGACGGGCCCCCTTGGCACGGGGTGAGGGGTGACAGCGTGCCAGCTCCCGGCTTGGCACTGCTCCCACGGCGCCGAGCGGCGCTTGCTCCCTCTCACAGGGCCGGGGGTGTTGCGGCAGCGGGCGCTGGGGTGGGGGTGTGTGGCTGCCAGCTGGGTGCCCGTCCTGCCCGTGCACCACGTCACGCTGCAGGGAGCAGTTTGGCTCGTGAAGGCTGGGAAGCGGTGTGCCTCAGGCACCCACCGCCCCTTCTTGGGGCTGTGGTGCCCCAAGAGAGCCAGCCCCTTCCCCCTTTCATCCCATCCGGAGCCGGGGCTCCTGCTGCGCTCTCTGCATCCTGGCTGGGGATGGGGTGAGGGGGACAGGCAGCCACCTGTTAAATACCCAGGACAACAGGTCCAGCGCTGCCCCCTACCCCCCTCATCGTGGGGGGAGGCGTGAGGCCCCGTCCTGCGCTGCCAGGCAGGCAGGGATCCTCTGCATGTGTCATGAGGGGGACACAGCACAGCAGGGACACCGGCACGCCGGTGCCTGACAGCCTCCCCTGCCCCTCGCTGCTGCTGGGAGCGCTCACCCGAAGGCTTCGTCCCGTCGGTGTCCCCGGAGCGGCCGCCCGGTGTCGCCGCGGGGCTCCCGGGCTGCGGTTTGCTTTTCCCCCGGGTTTGTTGGTGTTTGGGGTTGCAGGGGGGCGCGGTGCCTGCACCGGGGCTGCCAGTAGCGTTTGAATAAAGAGTACCTGAAACGAGAGCCAGCACCGTGCCTCCTGCGCTCTGTTCCTGAGCCGGGGGAGGCGGGGGGGTGCTGTGCCACCTCATGCCACGGTCACGACACGATGCTCTCTCCCAACGGGAGCGGGGTGCTGCTGGGCCCCATCACGGGGAATTCGGCATCCCGGCCCCTGCCTGCGGCTCTGCCGCGGTCTGTTTGCAATCAGCACCGCAGCAGCGTGCGGCCGGGCCCCACGCCAGAGCAGCGCCTTGAAAAGGGAAGGCAGGAGCTGCGTGGAGCCAGAGCCGCGGAGCCCAGCCCGGCAAGCGGCTGCCTCAGCCACACCAGCCAGGGCCGCGGCGCAGGTAGGAGGCAGAAAGGGCCCTGATGGCAGCGGGTCCCGTGTGCCCAGGCCTCGGGGATGCGACACCCCGCAGCCACCCGGCCTCGGGATCCCCCTGCTCGGGGTGACGGTGTCCTGGCTCCCTCCTTCCCGCTGAGGGGGGCTGTGTGACCCTTCTCGCCGCGCTCTCCCTTGGCAGCGCCATGTCGCGGCTTCTCCCCGTCCTGCTCCTCGCGGCTCTGGCTTGTGCCGCCAAGCTGAAGCGACGGCCGGCGGCGTGGGATGACAGAGCGGACGGTAGGTCAGCCCCACCGCTCGGGACCTTCCCTGGTTAATGGCAGGGCCAGAGCTTCCCAAGCCTGAGTGGGGCAGAGCCGGTGGCGCTGCCGGTAGCCGGGCTCCTGGGGCGGCTCGGGGTCCCGCTCCGGCCAGCCGTCCACTCGGGTCCCCGCAGACGAGGGGGCAGCATCGAGGGGCTGCGCCAACCTGACGCTGGTGCTGGATAACTGGAAGTTTGCCATCACCTCCCAGATGAGGAACCTGCTGCTCTTCGACCACCAGACCGTGCTGCCTGACTACGGGAGGTGAGGGGGATGCAGAGACCGGCGCTGCCCCCCTCCCCACCCCGGGGCAGGGGGTGGGGGGATGGCTTGGCGGGGGTCCTGCATCCTCACACCCCTCGTGCAGGATTCGGTCGCTGTCAGGGGCGCTGGATGATCTGTACCGGGACTTCAGCGCCCTCAAGGAGCAGCTGGCGCGGCTGTCCGCACGTTTCGCCGAGGCCGAGGCCTCCGTGGACCAGCTCAGCCGGGCCCGAGGCCCCGGAGCACCCCCGCACCGCCGGGGACCGCCCCGGCCCCCCCAAAGACCCTCAGCCGCCCCGCAGTAGCCGCACCACGCCCCGGTCACCGCCCCCGGGGGCGGGCGGAGGCCGGCCCGGCGCTGTGGGTGGGTCGCGCCCGCACCGCGGGGGCAGCG
>VZTU01015222.1:0-16491 GCA_013400835.1 Zapornia atra
CTGGTCATCAGTGCCTTCACTGATGCATTTTAGTAGAAGCATATCACTTGCTGATTAGTCTAGCAGCTCCACAGCTTTTATCAGATTGCTGACATGAGTGTCAGTTCTGAAATGTCAGTTCTGAAAATACTTGGCCACTCAAGTCACTTTCTGAAGCACATTTACATGGCAAAAAGCTATTTTTGTTTTCTTAACCATTTAGAATGAAACAACAGCACGTTTTGGGAGTGTAGGGGAATGACAAACGCTAGTAACCCACCATCCTAAATCATATGGCTTTGTCTTTTAAACACGCTTTCAGTCAGAGGTCCATAAAAGCAAGCCATTAGAGTGCGCCTTCTCTAAAGTGTATTTCTGATGGCACAGAAATACTTGGAAACTCAACCAGGGCTCCCGCATGATAGGTGACTTTCAACACTTTTATTCCAAGTTAACAAGACCCAATTAGAAGATTGATTTTAAAAAAAAAACAAACCCAAACCAAAACCCAGACTTTTTCCTCAAATAAAAAGTGAACATTTCTCAGAAGAAGCCTCACTTCAGAAGTATGGATGGCCCAAATATGGCTAGCTATGCCTCCATGCTCAAAATGGTGAAAAGCTCCCTGAGTACAGATTAATAATTAGTTAATGTCTTTGAGCAAATACTTCTCTTCAGAAGAACTGTAATAGCACTGACAACCTTTTGTTCCCTATGTAGTTTCCCCTGGAGCTTTAAGTCTTACATTTGACTAAAAGTTTTCTCAGTGATCTCAGAGTTCACTTATCTATGAATAACTTTCCCCAGCAAAGCATTCCCTCTTCTAAGCAGAGCATTTCCCTGTTTACATCTCAGACATACAGAGCAGTGCTGTGTAGAAGTCCAACAAGTTGAGGCACTTAAATTTTAAATTTCAAAATTAGCATCACTATCAGAGTACCAGACTTGACCAGCACAAACCATGCCCAGAACACTTGGGAAAAGGTCTTTGTACACAGGAACTCTCAGGTGTAATCATGAAGATCTCTGCAATTCTAATTCTGCTTTATGCATTATACTAAGCAGTTAAAGGGAGTTTTTGCTACATTATTTTGGTGGTACTTTAAGGTATTTTTCTGTGTTCAGAGCGGTGCAAAGGAATTTTGTTGTAAACAGAACAAAACCCACATCTAACTCAAACTCAGGACTAAAAAACAACTCGATGCCAAACAATTCATCAAATTTAATAAAATTTTCAGACCAGTGTAGGTGATTTAGCCACTCTACCCTTAATTAAAAAACACACTGAATAACTTCATTATTTCCAGTGCAAAAGTATGTCTAGACAGCTTTGAAAATCTTGCTCTTTAGTGTAATCTGAAAATCACTACTGAGCCATTTATTTAGGTGCTGCATAAATGAATATACTGCTGAGAAATTTAAGTGGATAAGAGCTAAACCAACCAGCACAGGCAGCCTTGCTATTGATCCATTGACCTCCAGTGGTTAACAATTAATCCAATCCACCTTTAGTGTAGGGATTATATCATTTCTACAGGAGACACAAATGATATGGCACTGATTGTATATAACTCAGAACATTTACTGACATGCAGGGTGAAATCTAGTCACAAGTAAAAAGAAAGGAATAATGCAGGAACCACTGATGTCAATTCATACTGGCATAAAATTGACTTGTTTGTCATCCTTGGGCTTATTAAAGAGAGATCAAAATGTGTCCAAGAAATACTGTGTGAATCAGTGGCTTTATGCAAGGTATTTATTTTATTTTAAATTCATTCAGCCAGTTTGGCCTTGTGAAACATTAAGCATCTCCTGTTCATCCTAAGCCTTCTTTGTCATATAAAATTGTTAAGGCTTGAAGGTGTTCAACATCAGCAGCTGTTATCCTTTGGTATTGGACACCATTTCATGGACTGTGTGACGAAAGTATTTGAGGTGTACATAACGTCCTGTTAATAACTGGGAGATGATGATGATGATGAGATGAATATACTCTCTACAGAGTATATTTTAATTTCAACTGGTGGTTAAAATTTATGCATTTCCACAAAGAGCCATGAATGCCAGCTCATAACAAAAATATTTGGAAATAACAGACCAACTTTACTAAGTTGTGGGCCTGATCCAAAATTTTAAACTGGATTCCATTAACTTTGGCAGAAAATCTCACTGCAAATAAAGTCTGCTGAATTGAAGTGCCCCAAGAAAAGAGCTTTGGTTGGATAACATGCACATAGCTGAATCAAGCACTCCAAAACAAGCTATCCAAGCTGAACCAGGTCTTTCAGAGAAAGAAATGAATCTAGGGATTAAAACAGCGTCAAGAGTAAGTCCTACTTGTACCATTTGTATTAGTAAAAAGATACATTACTGTTGCACAGGTGGAAACAAAATAATAAAATTTCCTCAAGTAATTTGTATCACTTGGAAATGGTATCTACAATACTTGAAATACATAGATCCTAATTCTGTAGTCTTTATGAGAATATTCTTTATCATTCATTGACTGCTTTAGAGACTGTAAGAATAAGTAGTTGCAGGGGAAAGATATGCAGGAGTTGATCTATTTCTCCAATGCAGAAATCTTTCAGATGCTACTGTTGACATCTTGAAGAATATTTCCAATGAGATAGGATAATAACAATAATCTTAAAACTTGAATAAACTGGCCCCTAGAGAAAGCAGAAAGGAAACAGAACACCAAACTGAAAGTCCTTCTAACAACAAATTATCAGATATATGAAGTTTATTATTATGAAGGGCAAACACACCAATACACGTGCAGATAAAACTAAGTATAAACTTGATATGTCCAAATAATCGTGTCTAAACAAGACTTTTCTCATGGTGACATAAACAAAACAGTGATTATGTCCTTCAATAGTATTTAAACAACTTTGAACCAGCAACAGAATCTAGGTTATAAAGGAAGAATGGCAGCAAGTAGGATAAGGCAAAACTACACTATCATTCTGTATTAAGAAAGATTGTGCTGTAACCCTTATATAGGAAAAAACTGAGAAGATATATATATATGCATCACTCATTTTATATAATACAGAAGTGAGGAGTTCAGTAAGTTAGAAGGGAGAATTACCATCTTCCTACTAATTGCTGTGTTTCATAGAAGATGAGAATCAAACTGAGAGTGGGGATAACCGGTATCTGTAAACATGTATTTAAAATATTCCACTGAAAAACCTACTCCCCTGGAAGCACAGAAGATGTTATTACCTTTAATTTTGTCTGATACTTCAGTATCATCAGAAGAAAAAGACAGTGAACATATTTATTAGTTACTGTCAGAAAGGGCTAGCTAGAAAGAGCAGAAAGAAAGACTGTAAATAAGGTGAGTCTCTTCCTCCACAGAGAGAGGGGTGTGATAGCAGAGGGGCACTGTTAAGAGCATGAGCCATCCACACTGTCACCAACTGAAGTCACTCGAGAAGGCTTGGCTGTGCATGCTGTTTGGAAGTGTGAGTAACAGCTTGTCTCCGTGGGGAACCTATTGCAAAGTAAAGTAGGGTGTAATCTGCATGTGTTGTGTTGTTTCCCTACCAATTTACTCCAGAATGGGTCTCAGTAAGGTTTAGCTCAGCCCACCATTATGGTGGGCTTACAATACAAAATTGATGGGTGGCCTTGTGGGAAGCTAGCAGGGAAAAACTACTCCATAAAAGAAGGTGGAACTAAGACCCCTGATTCCATTTACTCTAACTTGCAGTCTCCAAGGAGAGGACTAAAGAAGCTGTCTGCCCTTCTCACATGCAATGTACCTGCTGCTCAATGCAAGAGTCGTCTTCAGCTCCAAACTGCCTGGTGGGCAGGGTTGCTCCTCTTTCTTGCTTCTCAGTTTTGCACTCCAATTTCCAAACTTTATATGCCTTTACAGTTGCACAAGGATAAAACCTTTAAGGGTTTTTTCACCCTGGTTTTGGAGGAAATAGTTTCTGGTCTTTGTCCATCTGCCCACAGAGGTTTTTTAAGTAGACAACAGGAACAGTGCAAAAAATGCAGAGTGAGAGGAACCACAGGAATGCCTGCCGTGGTCTTTCAGGATCCACTCTCACTGAGAACAATTACAGGCAATCAATCTGTTTCACCACTTCTTTCACACTTCCATTGCTGACTGCCTTCAAATTGCAGAAATGCCTAGAAAACACAGAGAGAGGACCCAGAGTAGCATTGAACAGGTCTGTAAATCTCCAAAACATAAAAAATCTAATTTTCTTGTGACATTCCACTTTTTATAGGAATCTGAAAGAAGCCTAATAACACATTAAGAAATAACCAATTTAGATTCAGTTGCGACCCCTGATATTGCTCACAAATGCATCCAGCAACTGCTTATCACAGCAAGTTGTTAATACATTACAATAAACTGTGAATTAATTTGTTCTTTTAATTTATTATCTGTAATCTGCAGCTCATTACACCTTAAGTGTTATTGCTAACACAAACCTGTGTTTACTTTTCATTTTGATCTCCAATAATGGCAGATCACAGGACACTTTGAAGATAAAACTCTGAACAAATCAACATGCTGTTAGACATTTCCAATGTAGCTTTAAAATAAGAAAGAGAAACCAGGTGGAATAAGACATACCTGGGAATTTAATTAGTCTAGACAAATAGAGATTATAGAGATCATGGCTGAAGAGGAAAAGGTTATTTATGGTTAGTTAAAAAATGCAAGAGTATGAGGGAAGACAGGAAAACCAAATTATTAGGAAACAGAGAACATGCCACATAAACCATGATAAATTACTAGGATTAATGTTAAGTGCATGTTTCTATATTAATATTGGATTTCATGCTTTCAGATAATATTTTTTTCTCCTTTGAAATAATTTCACCTACATTGTGCAGGCTTTCTTATTAAACAAATCCATGTGGTATTTCACACAGGCTTTTCTCTGTTTATTACTACAAAAGAACTTGATTTGCCATCAGAACTGTGTTAAAGCTACACCATGCTCACGATAGATCAGTGTAGCTCTAACCGTCCCTGAACACCTACTGAAGGGAGAATGGCAAGTAAAGCCAAATAAAAGCCTCACTACTTTATTTCTGCTTAGCTAAGGGACATCTGGGTCTTGGCATTTTATCTATATTTAAATCAAAGCAGGTTAATGGCAACAAATACCTAGGACGCACTCCAGTATTTTCTACAAGGTTCACGTAGACTTCCTTTAAGTAGACCTATGAGCACCTTAAACAAGTGTTGTTTGGTTCCTAAAGGTATGACACATTGTGGAAGGATCAAGTCACCAGATGTCCCCATCTTCTAAGATTTACAAGTAAAAACAATTTATAAAGAAAAAGAATATGTTCACTGAAGTTACCTTGTACTTATAAATAGCATATTCCAGGGCTCTCTACAAATGACCTGTGAAGTCCAGCTACCCAATTCTTACAGGTACTATGAAGTGAAAGTAAACTGAAATATTTTCTAGCTTTCAACACATGCCTATCTAAGTGGCTACAATATACCCATATTTGAGATACATCTTTACTACTCTTGAATTAGTTTCTTTGTTCTATTCTTAGTATGTCACCCACTTTCGTCTCAGACACGGACCAGTATTTGAAACAGGCTGGAAAGTAAGCTGGCTGATGTTTATGCACCAGATTTTCACCCAGCATGTACATTTGTAAATGGACCCCAAAGTAACCACGGGGATTTATTCATACTGTGGTCGAGGATCCAAAGCTGTATGATGACAGCACAGAATACAGACAGAAGATGTCCAAAAAGAGTACTTCAGAATAAAGTGATACCTCAATCAGTTGAAACAGATCTCAGATTCTGTAAGGACTATTGATTAGGAAAATGAGTATACTCTGCCTAAGTGCCAGTAATGCAGTGGCAAACCTGCTATGGCAAGTGGTTCTGGTCTCCTTACGCTTCTACAACATTTTAAAAACAAACCTGAAACCATTCAAAGAATAAGAATTGCATATTCAGCACACTGATAATTATTTCTACCACCAAACTTGGGAGTGGTGACAATCCTACAGACATAATCTCTCCATTCACTGATACAATTTCTATGAATGCTTGTTTTGGCACTCACCAGTGAAAGCCACATAGATAATGAAAAACCGAATTACTTGCCTCCACTATGGGTGTGGACATCATGAGATCAGTAGATGCCTGTTAAAAGAGATTGCAAAATACTATTTTCTTTTAGTGTCACATTGAAGACTGTGAGGAAATGGTAAAAATTTTGTTCGATTTCACTGTAGAATATAAATCTAGTGGGCTTCATTCTGACTGAAATTCTGCTTGACAGATGTTACCTCTACAGAAAAGTAGCTACTTTCAAAGAGTTATAAAGGCAGCATTTTTAGGAGTGCTTGGGAAATTTGCATCTATCCAACACAAAATCATACAGCAGCCTGCCTCAGGAAGCAAGATGTCCTTTCAGCTCCATAGCATAATTACTCCTTGAGATTAGCCACTAACTCAGGTCTCAGAAACCATATTATTCAATTCACCATTGTCCTGCCCAGCTAATTGATTCCACCTCCCAGACTAATTGTCAAAACTGCTGCACCTAAATGTGCGTAGCTCTATGCCCAATGGGTTCTGAAACTTGCTCATTCAGTGCCTCGTGAAGGATCTCTGCAACTAACCACTTTTAATGCTCTGTTTCTGCATCTCCACTGTCTCCAAAGAAGACCAAGAACACATGCTTTGGACAAGGCTCATGCATCCTCATCCCTTAAGACACTTGCATACCAGTGGCAGCAGTAGCATAAAACTCAGCAGACTGCAAATGCTGCTCTCCTACAGCTGTGGAAATATTCATGCAGTGGCCTGCACCAAGCTCCGGCTGCAGCAGTGGCTTTGCCAGCAGCCTCCAGTTAGGAAGCTTTAACTCAGGTGTATCAGTAGGAGCTGTAACGACCACAGTGTAAAGGTAAACACACCCACCAACCCTTCTAAAATCTCCATTTTCACTGCACTAATTCACCATATCAATCTGAAGCACACCAAATTGGATGCTGAAGCACAGGACAACTGTTTGCGGCCAGGTAGGCAGCTTTCTTACAGATGCTGGTTGCAGCTGGTTTCTGCATGCATGTGCACTCAGTGCTCAGCCACTGCCTTTTTCTGCTGGACTTTTCAAAATAGAGACACAGTTCATTAAGGTAATATCTTTGAAATGGCTATTAACAGTTTTCCAAAAATCTACATACTTAAAGACTTCAGAGAATAATCTAAGCATATACAGCACATATATTGCCTTACAAATGGAGCCCTCTTTTCCCAAAAAAGTTATATCATTGAGATAAAAACCTTCCGTGACATTTAATGGCAAAATAACTAGTAACAATAACAATAATATTGTATTCTGGTCATTCTTTTTACCTTATTCTAAAGTTTTATTTAGGGCTCTAATCCAGAAAATACATGTGTGTATGGCTAGCTGCATGTATATCTGTAGTTAAATTAAATTAAACATGTGCTTAGACAATACAGTTTTAAAACAGAGAATCCATAAGAAGAACCCCAGCATAGCACTGGTATTGTTCTTGACCATCCAAATGCAGGAAATTACTAAAACTTCAAATTTAAAAAAAAAAAAAAGAAAATCTGTTTATATGAACTAGACTCTTTCCTGTCTACCTCAATCATTAGAAATATATTATAGTCATACTGTTGAATCGCTTGCCACCCTGTAATTCAAAAACCTTTCTGTACCAGCTAATTGTTCAGTCCCAACTGTCCAAATTAAAACCCAGTTTATGAAACCTGAAATCTCATTTCACTCAGTAGATCTCCCAAGTTTTTGTTCAGCTCTGACTTAATTCAGTACCTTCATTAAAAATAATTAAGATAAGGTAGAAACCAATCACAAAATTCACGGCTATAAGTAGAAAACTGTAAAGGGCGTAAACAAAGTGAAATTCTAGCTCAAGCATGCAATCCTGACTGCCCTGTCTTGTCTTTTCTTTTAATACTGGTTGGCTATGATAATAACACAAGAGGCCAAGAGTATTCTAAATGAGATGAGACTATCTGAGCTCTCAAGCAGCACTGACACCCTGAAGAGAAAGTAAAAGGATAATACTAAAGCAGTGCAAATGGGTGGACTGAGACAGCACTACCTGCTCCAAGAAAAGGATTCTGTCATATTTTAAAGTGTGAGCACTTTATTCCTTGTAGCAAGAGCTTTGCCTCCATGAGCTTTTGCAATGCTGTTAAGCAACAGAAATTACAAATAGATATAATTTAATATATATCATACATCTTCTATATATACTTTATATGTGGCCCTATATAATTCATAGGTACGTGGAGACACTGTTGAGACTAATCCTGGTCATTCATGGACACAGAGTTTGACACTTATGAAGAGGATCTGGTTTAGATGTCACAGTGCAAGGTGCTCAGACTACTTTTCATTCTTACAGACAAGCCTGTCTGTAGTTTGAAGTGAATATAATTTTCTCAACCAAACAATTTATTTATCTTTTTCATGTTTCTTTATTAAATGCTCAGAATATGCAAGATAATAAATAGTTTTTTAACAAAAAAACAAAAAACAACTAACAAACCCAAACTTCTGTTTTAAAAAAAAAATTGCCAGGGAAAATCTAGTACAAACATATAGAAAGTTTTCTCCAGTTCATTTCTGCCTGATAGAGTCTACCCTAGAACTAACTCATGTCTAGGGACTGAACAGTTCATTATTGACAATAAGCCTGGGACCTCACAAAGCTGCTGTGTTTTCTTCATCTAGGGCCAAGGGAATATGTCTCACCCATTTGGAAATTAATCATTCCTATCAACAGCAATAAAAAAATATCTTGGGAGAAAAGAGGAACTTGCCATTAGTGGAAACAATGAATTGGCTAGTAAACAGCCATGAATTACTTCCAGAAAGCCTGATCTGTATTCAGTTAAATTCAAATAGTGCTTTTGTACTGGCTTCACATGATGACAATAGAGCAGAGCAAAATATAAAATCCTCTCTCCTACTCCTCTTCCTACTGCTTAGAGGTATTGCATATTGAAGACTCTATTTTTAATTGATCTACCTCTTACTTGGTGTCATTCTCCAAAACCATACTTTAACTATTGCTCAGATGCATCTGGCTGGAAACTTCATATGTTTTATCAGATGCAATACCTGCATTAAACAGGCAGGTGCAATTTAGACTGAGTTTTCAAAACCAGTCTTGTAAATTGAATGTGCAAATATATAATACATTTATAAGATAGATAAATTTAGGACATTTCAACTACATACATAGCTTTTCTTCAGACATCCTTCTCTATATGAATTTAGTTCAGTCATAGAAAGTAAATAGTAATTTTTTTAATGCTTTTTCATGGGATTGGCTGGACTGTTGCACTCAGAGATGTGGTCAATGGTTCAATGTGCAAATGGAGACCAGTGACAAGTGACATTCCACAAGGGCCAGCGTTGGGAAGAGATGCCATCAAGAGGTTTGAGAGGCGAGCCCATGTGAAATGCATGAAATTCAACAAGGCCAAGTGCAAGGTCCTGCACCTGGATTGGCACATCCCAAGCACAGCTACAATCTGAGTAAAGAATGAGTTGAGAACAGTCCTGAGGAGAAGGACTTGGAGATGTTAGTTGATGTAAAGCTCATCATGAGCCACCAATGTGCATGTGCAGCTAAGAAAGCAAATCATATCCTGGACTGCATCACAAGAAGCGTGGCTAGCCGGGAGAGGGAGGTGATTCTGCCCCTCTGCTCTGGTGAGACCCCACATGCAATACTGTGTCCAGCTCTGGCTTACCCTAGAACAAGAGTGACATGGAGCTGTTGAAGTGAGTCCAGAGGCACGCCACAAAGATGATCAGAGGGCTGGAGCACATCTGCTTGTGAAGACAAGAAGAGAGAGTTGGGCTTGTTCAGCCTGGAAAAGACTCCAGGTAGGCCTTACTGAAGCCTTCCAGCACCTGAAAGGGTACGGGAAAGAAGGAAAGAGACTGTTTACAAGGGCAGGTAGTGATAGGATAAAGGGGTAATGGCAGTATTCAAGGCCAGGTTGGATGGGGCATTCTGGTGTAGTGGAGGGTGTCTCTGCTCATGGCAGAGGGTTGGGACTAGATGGGCTTTGAGGTCCCTTCCAACCCAAACCCTTCTGTAATTCTATGAATTCTTGTGGTTTGCAAAACTTTTCCATGCCACAGTAAAACGGCTTTGCTTCACTGGGAATAGCTAATACCTGACTAGATAGAGAAAATCCTCAGCAAAACATGTGAGTTAATTTGGTGTCTTAGAGCAAGGGTTACAAGGAAAAGATGTAAGTATAAAAATAATTAGATAGAAATACACAAGGCACTCAAGCTGAAATTTTAAGGATAAAAAAAGTATCACTCTAAGCTACCAGACATAGCTAGAGAAGGAAAATTAACTCATCAAACATCCTAAATGCTGTGAAGCAGCCCACTTGCTTCTTTTGTGTCAGAGTTGAGAGGGAAGGGGTAGAGACTGCCAGCTCTACAAACCCCAGGAATCCTCAAAAGGAAGCACCTCTGCATCCATGGGCAGCCGTTTGCCAGATCCAATGGCAATACCATCACTCTGCTCTCCTCTTACTACAAGTGGATCCCCTACAAAGCAAGCTGCCATCTCATAGCCCCATCTTCCCAGCAGGTCAGCAGCAGCTTTGGTGTGGAGCTTGGCTCTCTGTACATTCCTTTCTGACCTTGCTGCTTCCTGTAATGCTGTGTGCACAAAGCCTTCAAACAGAGTCATCCCTGAGGTGCAAAGAAAGATGACCAGCGTGTGGCTTGTCAGACACTCACTGCATAGGTCTGAAGGAACAAGGGAGACCTATAAGGCATGGATACCATGCTTGGGCCTTTATAAAGCAGACAAAGCCTAATACAAGCAGAGATGATAATTTTTTGCCGTAACCAATTTGGCTGAAGAAGCAGAATGAAATGTGCAGGAAGCAATGCTATAACTCTTGGGTTTTCTTTCCCTAGTGCTGCCATTTAAGAGATCAATTAGAATTGTGAATTTCATGTGCCTTTTGCAGTCGGTCTCAGCACAGAAAGGCTGCCCAAAATGATATGGCAAGTATGATAACCATTCTCCTGCATGATATTCTTCTATAAAGTCTTTTCCTGATGAAACATGAACAAGACTTCTCAAATCAGTGGTGCTGACAGACTGATGAAGCCCATGCAGTTAAACTGGGTGATTTCACTCAAAATCTAGTGTTGCCTTTTTGCTCCTATCAGAGGAATTCCATAGGCATCTCCCTTATTACATAGATTGTCTGACTCTGGTACAGGAGTCCTAAGACTACCTCTGTGTGTGTGTGACCTGCGCAACAGCATCCCTCAAGTGAGGGACATCTTTTCTATACTTCAGTTTCACTTCCATCCAACATCAACTGATAATCAACCAGCTCCATCTAAATATGTTTTCATTGTCTGGAGAAAGAGGGGGGAAAGAGAAATGCAGTGTCTTCTGATTCCTACCTTCACACTCTGGACACTGGAACTTACAGCAACTTAGTTTCCCAAAATTGCAGAAAACTGATGTTGGAATTTTACAAAGAACCAGACAATGAAAACATATGTAGATGGAGCTGGTTGATTATCAGTCCAGTTCCTCACCTCAACAACTGTTCATGTCAAGCCTGCATGAACAGACACATGTGTTCATACACACATACCTTTTTTTTCATTATATACTGTGCTGTAACTTCTATACCTGTTCTATATGCAATTTACCACAAATTTATCAACCCATGGTCTGAAAAAATGGGAAGGCACTGAGCTGGGGCTCTTCTGTTGAAGTAAACCTGTGGCAAAGGTAACCCACAAGTTCCACACAGTAGTGCTTGAGGAAGCTATTATATATTCCAGTCTTGCTTTGTAGCAGAATTTCCTTTTTTGGCAGTCAGTCTCATACACATTGTTACTATGTTTGGCACATCTGCAGTCTCTTGTAATGCTTCCACAGGGGTACAATGAAATACATATTTCTGAGGATTTTAAACTTCTAATGAAATACTAGCCATGGTTATGAAGGAAAAACACCTGCCACTATTACTATGCCTAATAGCACACCTTGTTCTGACCTCACTGAAGTCCTTCACCTTTTATATAAAACAGGGTAAAACCAATGAATGCTAGACATTGCAACCCTTAGAAAAGACAAAACACCTAATGAAGGGTGTTCAATCAATATGCAAATTGCCAGAGTAATGTCTGTGGTGTAAAGGATTTGAGTCTGATAGGTGGCCGAGGGAGACACTCCCGTCGAATGATGGGGTGTCAGGGGAGGCAGCAGGTCTGCCAGCAACCTGGCCAAAGGGATTCACCATGACAACATTCCTGCATTCCCCTGAGACAGAGAAATCACTCACTTTGTAACAAGTTCCTGGTGACCACGGAGACAGGGTGTGCGGATTGTCCAGAGCTAAGAAGAAGGGGGGAAAAGACGACCAATGGGAAAGGTGAAGAACAACCCTTCAGCCTATAGCGTTCTTATGTGTTGTTTGGTTAATACTATAAAAAGTCTGTGCAGTTGCAATAAAGCAATTCTGGAGCATTCTTAAATACATTGGCCACTGAGTGGTGTGTTGTGTCCGTCTCTACAACAACATATGGTGACCCCAATGTGATCTGATAAAGCTTGAGGGCTGCAGGACAACGTGCAGTGGAGAATGGAGTGCAGCAAGGGACCTGCCAGGTCTGGACCAGTATACAGACACCTGATAAGGTGAGCCGTTGGGGACGAGCCTGAGAATGGGGCAACATGACAACAGGAGCAGACAGTATTATCTACATGGAAAGCTCTGCTTGCCTGAAAAGGTGTAAAAACTAATGACTATGGGCTGCAGCTAATGATCTTATGGGCTGCTCAGAAGGATTCTTCAACAGATGTAGCAGTAGCATTTAGTGTCTCATGTTGGGAGAAGGTGGGGGAAAGGCTCTGGGATGCCTCTCCACAGGATCTAAGGATGCTACTGAATTGGCCACTACCTGGTGTTTGCTGTTGGAAACCTTAAAAGAGTGGGAAAATGAAAGGGATTTAAAAGAGCACCAATGGCAGGGTGAGACCAGGGGAGAAACAAAAGGTGAAGGCTCTAAACTTTCTGATCAGCCAGCCCAGCCGCCTTCACCCCCTCCTGAGCCCTCCACTCTAGCAACTACCTCAATTTTTGCTGAACCCAATTTGCTGCCACCTAAAAAACCCTGCCCAACTCCAGAGGAGTGTCTGGATAACCGGCCAAATTGGGAAACCCCAGCACAAGAATCAGCTGGGATGAGAGACCGGACATTTAGNATATGCCTGTGGAGCCGTCTGCCCCTCCTGGGGAGTAGGCTTCACACTGCTCTGTGTCTCTGTGTCCACCCTTGCCTGATAGTGGGGACAGTGATGAGGAGGAAGAAGGATCTGTTAAACGGGCAGCCATTTCGAAAAGGGGTCCGGCTTGCCTACCTGTCTCTACAACAACAATGGGCTTCAGAAAGCGCTCATTCCTTCTTAGAGAGGAGCCTAGGTATTGCTAGGTCCAGTCTTAGTTCCAGATTGGTCAATGGTTCATGTCTAAAGGGTCATATATAGACACATATCGGAGTCAACATTTGCCTGTACAAGCCCCCAGAGGACTTTGACTGAGGCAGTTTTGTCAAGTTGAAATAGAACGTTTATTAAAGCAACAGATATAATGAGTTCAGAATTGCCAATGATAAATGCAAAACATACTGCAATAGCATTGAGATTACAATGCCAGCAAAAAAACTATCCTGAGTATTGTTCGCCAAAAGGTGAAGGCACAATGCTTACTAAGAAGGTGTCCCTTTCTTGGGTGAAGGAGGAGTGCAGCCCACTGACTGCCTCAATATCCTTTGTGGCCTAACCTTAGCTGTTGCCCTCCCTGGGATGACATTTAATATGATTTGGGTGGAGAGTCAAATACTGCAGTAATATACGTTTAGCATGTACTTCTTTTAGATCATTATTGCACTTAGGAGCGTCAACTTTAATATTAATTTTGTGGACAATTAAGCAAAAGGTCTCACACCAGGTGCCATGGCCTTCAAGATTCTGCATAGAAACTTTCTATCTGTTTATTCCACATTCTCTAGTCAAAATAGGGCTGTGATACTCCCTCCCTCGGCTGCTTCTCATACCAACCTTGCAGATCTTCATCCACAATGTTTGCGTAAGAGATAAGCAGACACCAGTGTTTTTAACCTCTTATGTGTAATTCTTACCGTATCTATGGGATTTCACCTTGACTTGAAAGGATGGAGGGCCTCCAGCTCCCCTCTGAACACACAGGAGGGGGTGAAAAGAGAAGACAAACAGCCAGCCTGCCTGCTGACCTTGTGTTCTGCTCCCCCAGACAACGAATACTGCCATTCCTCCCATGAAGCCCAGCTGGAAAACATTAATTTTTTTGATCTCACAGAGGTCAAAAGTGCCAAATCAAGCTTTTTTCCTCCTCATTTGGGTCAGTCAGCAGTACCTGGGAGTTACACTCGAGACAGAATTTCTACCTGCTAAGAAAGAGTATGATCCTTTTCAACCATCTCTAACGAGGCAGAGCTGGCAGTGCTCTGCTTAGATGGGGGAAAGCACTGATATCTGTTCATGGTAGCTCAGTCACCCGCTTGAGGGATGAGGAAGGTCCGTGTAAGCCACAGCCTGGGCTGGAAATGGGAACTCATTCAATGCAAACACAGCATTCATTGGTGTTTCTGCAAAGGCCCTACATTTCAGAACCCACAGGTTTTGGGAATTTTTTTGAGCAATTTGCTCCCTACCTGCAGGAAAAACTTTCAGTTTAGCAACTTCTGTTCTTTTATCCACACAGCTTTCTAGGTTTTGTGATATTTTAAAGCTCTGGAAATGTCTCTTTTTCAGGTATCCACAAAAAAGAAAGAAAAATCTTTACTACTTCTGCCATGCAAAATTTAGTAAGCTGCTAACAGTGCTTAGCCTTACACACATTTAAAGAAGGGAAAAAGCAGCAGCAAACTGATCTGTGTTTATCAAGTTCAATATGAAGCCCTTTTGCTCTGTTTTGTATTTAAAAGAAATAAACAGAATTTACTTTGAGTTTAGAGAGAACAGTGGAAGTTTTCACCCTAAACCTATGTGAAATGGTATGTACAATATAATGAATTGCTTGCATACTGAAGAGACATTGTGGAAAATTGATTCTATTATCTGTTCCTATTCAGTTTTAGTGACAAGGAACCTCTAAGAAATTACACTCTTCAGGCTAGCAGCAGGTTCATTTCAAGTTTTCATTGTTTTAATATTGTTACTGTGACAACTAACCAAGTGGTCATTGAGAGCTAGCTGGTACATGCTATCTGTGCTTTATCTTACAGGTAAATTAATTAATTTTACAAACAATATCTTTTTTTTTTACCCAGAAAGGAAGGTCAAAAGAACATATATTTGACCAACACAAGCCGTACAGTATGAGTAGCTCTTTTCTGCTTTCTGGATTTTCTCATGAAGGTCAGAAGTTTGGAAGTTCCTTACTTTCTCTTTAACATTCTCCTTGTTGGTCTGTGGCCTCGTAGCTTGTCTGCAGGTAGTAAGAAGGGTGGTGGGTTGGAGCAAACAAATAGGGCGGTAAGCTGGCAGACAGGGTACTTCATGCTGTTTATTATCACTCAGAAAAAACCTACTAGCCTGAAATTGGACTAGCATTTCCACAGAACTCAGGGTTTCCAGTATAAACTTGAGACTCTCTGCATCTTACTAATGTTTTTTCTATATTATGTTTTTTACCACTTTATCACCACTCTTCACAAAAAATAGGGGGGGAACCAGCATGAAATCTGAGAAAAAAAAATTTCCATAAACTAAGAATCACCATAATATTTCCTATATACTTTGCTAACCCCAGGCTTTCAAAAACCCCAAGCCACTTTTCCCTTTCCCCTAGAAATCATGGGGTTAGGTTAAAAGAGCTGATACAAGATTGAAGAAACACTGTCTTTTCATTCTGAAGAAAAGTTCTCAGTAATTTTTAGTTCACACACTTCAGTTCTTTTAAAATACTTTAATAACAGTTGGCTAGAAAAATGGTAGAATTTTCCGGTCAAAAGAAGATGAAAGATACTCTCAAAAAATGATTTAAAACTGTAAAGTGAGAGGAATTTTTTATTATTTCACAAAATGAAGAAAACATTCCAAACAAATTATTTAAAATTTATGTTTAATTAAATTACTTAGATTTATATTATTTTTTAATAAATAATTTAAGCACATACTGGATTTTCTATCAAAATTAAGGGGAATTCAGCCCTGAACAGAGGGAATAAAACTGGGAGAGTGACAGTGTCATCGAGCTGCTAAAATTTTTATAAGCTTTCTGTATCCTTCTAGGACACCTCCTTTCTTTCAAGAGACTGCATAAAATAAAGCCAGAGTAAAAGTTCAGTTTGTAAAATATGTTGGTAAAATAGCTATTTACAAACTGCCAGAAAAGTGACTGGAGGAATCTTCCCACCTCCTCTACGTTTGCCTTGC
>VZTU01015222.1:16623-31778 GCA_013400835.1 Zapornia atra
GAAATCATGGGGTTAGGTTAAAAGAGCTGATACAAGATTGAAGAAACACTGTCTTTTCATTCTGAAGAAAAGTTCTCAGTAATTTTTAGTTCACACACTTCAGTTCTTTTAAAATACTTTAATAACAGTTGGCTAGAAAAATGGTAGAATTTTCCGGTCAAAAGAAGATGAAAGATACTCTCAAAAAATGATTTAAAACTGTAAAGTGAGAGGAATTTTTTATTATTTCACAAAATGAAGAAAACATTCCAAACAAATTATTTAAAATTTATGTTTAATTAAATTACTTAGATTTATATTATTTTTTAATAAATAATTTAAGCACATACTGGATTTTCTATCAAAATTAAGGGGAATTCAGCCCTGAACAGAGGGAATAAAACTGGGAGAGTGACAGTGTCATCGAGCTGCTAAAATTTTTATAAGCTTTCTGTATCCTTCTAGGACACCTCCTTTCTTTCAAGAGACTGCATAAAATAAAGCCAGAGTAAAAGTTCAGTTTGTAAAATATGTTGGTAAAATAGCTATTTACAAACTGCCAGAAAAGTGACTGGAGGAATCTTCCCACCTCCTCTACGTTTGCCTTGCGCATGGGACAATTACCTAGAGTTTATGGATTCTGAGCGAGATCCTTACCTGTATTCTCTCGTTGTAAAATCGATGGCAAGGGTCAGAATTGTGTAAAACTCACAGTTTTGCCTGAGAAGACAAGGTAAATGTGCGTGAGCATGTAAGTGGCTTCCCCTAGACCATCACAGACCTTGATTGCGGAGGTGGCATGCTGCACAGAATCCAGCAACAGAGGGAGAGAGCTCTGATTTAAGACACTACCCCCTCCGCCGTCCTCACTATCCAGATGTTTACAAATTCTACTAGGGAATTTTTCTGTCTCTGAAGGAGGTCAGCACGGCACTCAGGGGACACATCTGTCTGAGCGGAGCTGTCCCCCGCTCCTGGGCTGCTCTGTTTTGTTTCTGAGAAGTGAGGACAGCTTCTTTTTGGAGCTCCTTGCCCGGCTGCTCCCCGTCTTGTTACATGACCCCAGGCTGCAAAACACAGGTAACGGGTGACATTTCAAAGAACTGTTTGCTTCAGTCGTTATGTCCTTGAGCATCAACAGTCATGTGGGATGCACGAAGTTATGCTGCATTAATTGTGATTGGAAGCACAGAAAACCTGCTCAAAACATGTGAATATTGCCTACACCGTGGAAAACACCCGAGAAGGAGCTCCTGCAGCCAGAAATGTCAGCAGTAATCTCAAGCCAGATTCTAACACGGTGTAATGCACTGACGCAGGTAAAAAGGGATTTCATATGTCATAAGCACCCCATCCAAGCCTCGCTTGGCCATGGAGTACATCGGTGAGGTATGTTTGTATAGCTTATATTACTTTCCTCCCTCACCAAGCAGAAGGCGATTAAAACAGGCATAACTTTACGGTTGGTAAAAAAATCTACTTCCAAATACTTTGCAAGACAAAAAGCAGGAACTGATGGCTAGCCTGAGCGAGCATATTTTCTTCTGGAATACCACTGAGCCATCTCTTACGGAGGGCACTAAGGAAAAGCAGGACGTAACTGAAAATCTTCTTACCAAGGAACCCGAAGATTTTATCTCATTAGCTGCTCTGTCAGTTGTGTGGGTTTACAATTGCCTTCTTTAAATTTCAAAAGAATGTTTCAAATTGCTGTGAGAACACTGCACAAAGGAGCATGGCACTATGCAATTAGCCGAGCATAGAAGGAAATACTGAAAATTACTATATACAAAGATTTGATAAGACTACAAACCAGAACTGCAATAAAGAAAAACATATTTGCCTAATGACTGCTTTGTAATAGCGTATATTGGAAGTAAATGTAGTTAACTTTAGAAAAGAGTATGATTTTTTTTACGTAGCAGCATGCTTCTCCGCGGTGTGTGGCTCTGTGCTTAGGACAAAGCCTCGAAGTTCACTATTTCATATGAAAAAGCTGTTTTGAAGGTCACACCTTTAAAAAAAAAAACAAAAAAACCCCTGTTTTAGTTTTTCTGTAGTGGAGCATCAAGCCCAAGTTTTCCAAATCAGAGGGTGAGTAAAATGAAATCATGAGGGTTTCCTTTCCATAAGTACACGAGTAACAGAATACATAACCTACCTGTATTTTCTGCTCTGCTCCACAGATGTTCTCTACCTTTATTCTCAAGCAGCCCCAAGAGATTGCTTAAACACTTGTATCGAACTTTTTTTTTTTTTTAATACTGCGTTTTGCTGATCCTTCTTGGCCGCGACAAGAAAAACATCTGCCTGTGGTTCCTAACTGTATTGGCAGGTCTAATAAGGGACATTTACTTTCTATAATTCCAAAAACTAAGACATTTGAGTTAAACAATAAAGGAAAAAAACCATGAAGTCAGATGTGTCTATCTTCCCCATGGTAAGACCTGCAGACAGGCGCAGGGTGCTCACGGGCTGCCCCGTCTCTCTGGCTGCCCCAGGCGGAGCGGCAGCGGCCAAAACTGACCGCACACGGGAACGCTGGAACGGCTGCGCTGGAGACGCACCTGTCCGGAACAGCACACGGACTCGGGTGCGTGTGTATGCCGTGCCGCTTGTACCAACGGTCTGTGAACTCCTACCAGGAACCCTGCACTCCCAGTTGCCGGCTGATGTCGCGACAGGGTGCCACACCTGCCCCCGGCGCAGCCCCCGAAGCCCGAGCACTTGTTGCGGTGACGTTTGGGCACATTTGGGGACCGCAGTGACCCGCTCCTTGCTGACCCCCCGCCCCCCACACGGGAGGTCTGCCGGCGGTTTTGGGACGGGTCTGCGCCCGGCACCTGCGAGAGGAAACAGGGTCCCGCTTAGGAGCCGGGTGCCAGGCAGGCGCCGAATCTGGGAGAAGGCGCTTTCGAGGCGAGCCTGCTCCGCGACCCCGTTGTAGCTGCAAGGGAGACTTGGCACCGCGCACGGGAGGTAACACCTGAGGCGCAGCGCGGCTTAGGAGGAGAAAGCAAACAAATCGACAAGAGGGACCGGGCGTGGGAGGCAGGACGTGAGAGAGAACCGTAGGAGAGCGGGAGGAGACGAAGGGGAGGAGTACAAAAAGGCTCCCTGCAGCCCCTCGCCGTTGGGTCAGAGCTCTTGCTCTCCCGCTGCACCTTCGCCCCTGCTTGCCCGCCTTCCCGCCCTAGCAGGGCGAGGCGTGTCCCCGCGCGGGCAGCCAACTGGGCCGGCCGCTCCTGCGCTGCGGCAGGTGTGCGGCGGCGGCGGCAAGTGTGCGACGGCGGCAAGAGGCGCCCGCAGCTCGCTCAGCTCTCCGCTCTCCCGCTCGCTGCAGCAGGTTCGCATGGGGCCGCGCCGCGGGGCCGGGAGGGTGGCGCTTTCCGCGTGGGGTGGCCGTTGGGGTCCCCTGAAGGGACCGGGGGCCGCTCGGAGTCCGCAGCCGTCGCGGGTGGGGCCGGTCTCTCTTTCCGCGGCCGGAGGCGAGCCGTGGCGCGCTGCCTTCCCGTCGGGCGGCAGTGCCGGGCACCGTTTCGGTTTGGAGGGCGAGGAGCGCGGTGTCCCGCGGAGGAGGGCCGGCGCCGGCGGGCCGGTGGCGAGCGAGACCTGAGCGCTCTTGTCAACACCTGTGGCCGGAGGCGACGCGAATGGAGGTTTCCCCGTCCCGCGGCCTTCCCGGCGGGCTTGGGGAGCCGGTGGGAAGGACGACGGCTAGATAACCGGCTTCTCCGGCGAGGCGGAGGTGCGTGGGGAAAGGACGCGGGTCTGGCCGGGCCCGCCGCCGACAGCGGCACTCGGCTCCCTCCCGCAGGGGTCCTCGGCAGCGGCTCCTCATCGTCTGGAGATGCAAAGTACCGGAGGTCGCTTTCCTGACAAGCAGCAGTTGTCCTAGTGTGGAACAGGTATTGGCATAGCTGGAGCGTGCTCCAGGAGCGAGCGATAGGGATTAAGGAATGAATTTCTCCTAGCCAGGTCGTGGGCGAGGGGATAAAGCCGTAACCAGACCCTGCCGTGGCTCTCTGGTGTGGTTTACTGTAAGTGTTTTCAGAGGCTAACTACCGCCTTTTATGGCTAGTTTCTTTTTAAGACACGCTGTTTTGACTCTTATGTTTAGACCTGTGACGATCTCAGAAGTGTCTCTTATAGATACTGTCAAATGTACTGTTTTTTAACTCGTATGAGGACTTTTCCATCGTTTTTAACCAGATCCTTTCATCCTTGGATGAAATGAAACTCCATCACTGGAGTTGGGGCCATAGTACAGTAAATTTCTGAGGGCTGTGGTCTTACTAAGCAAAAATGTGCCCAGAAACAACTTTTTTTTGCACTTCTTTCTCTGTATACATGCTTCCTTTATATTTACGACCTCATTTTGTAATATTTAAGTGTGCTTGCTCTTTTTTGTAAGCCAGTAATTATTCTCAACTATATATATAGTGCTCGAGATACTTGATACAGACTGCTACTGACATCTCTAGCAGATGAGATCTCTAATGTAGCAAAACAGTGACAGAGATCATAGGCCTGCAGCCTGTAGTTTGCCGAAGTCACTGATTTTCTTTATTGTTTTTATTAAAGGGGGCTCCTAAAGGCTCTTGCCTTTAGAAGTGTAACTTCATTGTCCCACTTCTTTTTGGCAGTATATCAGTTTAGGTCGCTTTGCTTATTTTTTTTCAGAAAAATTCTTCAAATAAACCGGTAGCACTAAGATAGAGTTGTTTGTCCTGCACAGAGATGTGTAGTTGTAAGAGAGGATTCATTTACAGGTTATTTCAAGATATAATTTATGAAATACCTTCTTAATATATTCCCCCTTCCAAAAAAAAACCCACCACAAACCAACAACAACAAAAAAACCCCGTAGTCTTTAACACTGAGGAGTACCTGAGCCCCTGTACAATAGGGTTAGGTACAAAGGGGAGAAAAAAATTGTACTTTTACACTTGACTAGCCAGAGCATATCCTCAGCAAGCATAATCTTTAATTCTTTTGTGTTTGACATCTTGACTCTAAACCAGGTATCATGGTTGTGTGTGGCTGTGGTTATTTCTTTAATGCTTCCTGCATCTGGGCTGGGGTGAAGAAAAATTAGATAGGCGTTTATGATTGAATCCTTGATTTAAGTAAAACTCTGCTTCATAGGGAAAGAGTTTTACACCTTTGAAGTCGAGTGGGTTTTTGCTATCGAGTGAAACAAGGTAAGTAATGTTTTCAAGGCAGTAGTCTGTTCTTTGTAGGCAATAACTTAACAGCATATATAAAAAGAAATCTTTAAATATTTTAGTAGCTGTAAAGGTTGAATACAACCCTAAAATTAAAAGGAAATACATCACATTAGGACAATGACTGACCTCAGGTTTTGGACTGTGCAGGTAGTTGTGGCAAAGGCTTTTTGTGTTTTATTTGTTTGTTGTCTTTTAACTTTTTTAACAGTCTGCTTTAAATATCTGCTAAACATTCTGCAGTTACGGAGCTGTTTCTAATCTGGGAATAGAACCAGGAGTTTTGCTTTAAGGTGGTGTGTGTCGGTGTATTGGGATGCTTGGCCGCACAGCAAAGAAGGAGACAGCGTTGTCCTACGCTACCGGAAGCAGGGACAGGGCTGCTTCTTTTTGAGCAGTACTTTGTCTTGAAGTTTCTCTTTGTGTTTGACCAAAATTATTCCAAGAAACTAAGCCAGCAGTCTTATTTTTGGAGGCTTCTTACAAATCTAAAGTCTCGTACAGGCACGATGTTTGTTCTAGTATGTACAGTTTTATTTTTTATTTCTTAGTGTAGGAGTATTGAATGAGGCAGCTGTGAACAGAAGGGAAAGCACAAAGTTGGAAGAAATTAAACAAATCATATTTATGAGTAAAAAAGAAATCCTTAGCTCTAACGTCTTGGGTAGGAGGATTTCCTTTTCTTGTGCTATTTCCATTTATCTCAGCAATGTGTGTGGCTATCACCGTGTGCCCTCAGGAAACCACTAGTTAAACAGTACTACTTGTCCTTAAAAGTAAATAAGGAGGCCAGTCAAGTTCTGGCCAGAAAAAAAAGGCACTGCATCCCCTCATGTGATGAAAGAACTAATCTGCCTGGAGGGTGGAAAGATTTATAGGATGGGCAGAATTAAAATTCTAAGTAAAGGTTTGTTGTTTGGTTGGTTTTTGTTTTTTTTTTTTAATTGGCAACTCAAAACCCACAATAAAACTACAGTTCAGTGAGGAATAATACTGTGGGTTTGGTCTCCTGTACTTCTGAACAGGAGAAAAAAACCCAAACATTTTCTTCTGTTACTGTGTTATTCTTGACATCGCTCATCTCAGAGACCACCAGCTCAGGGGCTCTTCTACAGCTATGACTGCCCAAGGAATCCTCCAGAAGAAACAATTGTTCCCTATGGAAAATCTTCTGTACTGATGCTTGTTACATCATAAATAGTGTATATATCCATCAGCTACACCACATGTGTGCCCCAGAAAGATACTCTTTAGAGGCTGCAGGGCTTGACCAGTAGTACAGAGGAATTGATTCTTAATTCTACATGTAGAAGAATAATTCTTACGTTCTATGCAAACATTTTAAATTGGCTAATCATGGTAAACCTCTAATTTTCCCTACAACTCTGCTTTAGAATTGACAAGGGGTTGAACCATGTTTTTTTCCTTTAAATACTCCACATGAAAGAAATGGAAAAATACAAGAAAATGCACAATTCCCACAAGGATGCCTGTGTCCACAGCATATTGTCACTGATTCACCTAAGCTTCTGATACCCAATCCTATCTTTACTGTCAGCGTGTCAAGTGTAGGTCGTGGGATGAGTGGAGAGTAGACATCAAACAGCTTTATATTCAGTGATCTGAAAAGGTCTAAGCTGAAAATTGAAAAACAAAACTTGATGGATTGGTGTGGAGCAGGATTAAACTACACTTAAAAATCAGAAATCCAGATCAACTCCAGTTAATTTACAAGTTGTTTTTTTTTCCAATAGAGATCTTCTTCGCACAGTAGGGATCTTCACTTAAGTAGGTCTAAGAAACACTGATTAGGAACATGCTGCCCACAGCAAGCTATTTTAAGAACATTTTAAATTGCAAGAACATATTTGCAAGGCACCTGCCCCTGTAAGAAGTTTTCCAGGAATAGTAATTAACACCTTTCTTTAAAATGCAACAGAGAATTTCAGATAGATAGGGTCAGGAGCAGTAAAACAAAACAGCAAAGAACACAGAATCTGTTTCATAGATTTTTATTTTTTTTTTAATGTTAGTTGAAAAATCACTAATGAAGAATGATGTGTTTTGAAATCCCTGACTCCTGAGAGAGATGTCTGCACCATCTCTGTAGTAGTGTGTAACAGGGCGCAAGTCTTGAAGTCCCAGCCTGTGAACTATAAAGGTGACAGTAGTGATTTATACGGTGGTTGGTCTGAACATGTGTATGGGTAATCTGAATCCATCACAACACACAGGTAACTCGATGTGTGTTGTATACCTGTCTGGGGACTACACTGCAGCAACTTTCCTGACCGCTCCAGTGCTGACCTGTGGCCAAGAATCACTTTCTCGTTTCTAGGATTTGTGGGGAAAAATGGGCTGAATAATTCGGGCAACTGACAGCCTGCAAACTGCAGAATAATTTACATCTCATGTTGACATACCTGACTTATATTTCTGAATTTATTTGTTCACTTGTTAAACTGGGAAAGGGCAGAATGTCAGTCAGTAATGCTGCTATATGCAGGGAAGTCTTTTATAAATGCCTTATAGCACAGTCGGATTGAAACCCCCTAGATACAAATAACAAAAAGCTTAGACATTCCTAACAAATCACTGTGTTCTGCTTCTTGGGTCAATACATCCTTTGTTATCTTAACCTATTGATGAGCGAGTGGTTTTGTTACATGTTTGATTTATTGTTCAGACCTAATTGAGCCCTAAGTTCAGCAGTGATACATCATGGTGCAGTTAAATGTAATTTTACACACCAAAGCCCTTGACAAGTATCTTAGCGTATCCCATGGCCTTTCAGCATATGCATTCTACACCATTACATATGAAGTGGGGATTTCCTTTTTAGGATAGCTGTAGTAACAAAGTTGTTTGGATGAAGAGGACAATGTGGGTAGCACTTCCATTTTGCTGAAGTACATTTGAATTTTTCCATTGTGCCTTGGGGAGGCTTCACTTTACTCTGAAAAACCAAAGGAAGTAGCCAAAGCTGTTTCTTTGCCAGCAGGGAATATATACAAGTATATAGTTTGCTTACATTTTTGCAAAACAACATTTACCCTTGCTGCTTCACTGAAGTGAGGGGGTTTTTTTATTTATATCAAACTTTGTTCTGAGCTGAAAGGAAAGATGATTATCTTGTTAACCAACGGGTAGATATGCTATCCAACAGGTAACATTAACTGGAAGTATATACTAGCAATGTACAAGACAGTCCTGGAAAATCACACCCATTATTGTCATTATTGAATGACTATTAAGTTAAGTCTTCCAGGGACAAAGCTAAACTTAATATGAGCTTATTATGAGCTTGTCCTGTTCCTATTTAAAGTTCATATAGTCTCTCATCACCCCTGACCTCAAATTTTGCAATTTATTTTAGATTCATTTTATTGCATCTGGCTACACACCCGCTAACTGACTTAATCCATTCTAATTGGAGAAAAAGAAATATTCAGAGGAATTATTTTTCCTTTTGTGGCAACCCATTATTTCCTATGCTATACTAATGCTTCACAGTGTGTGCTGGGAGGACAGAATTCACATAAATGAGTGGAGTACTGTTACCTGATTCTGGTTTCATTCATAGCCTGACTTCAGGCATAAGCACTAGTCTGTCCCTGCTTCCACACCACCAGTAGCAAAATCCTGCTAGCTGCTAAACAATTTGGGTGTTTGGAGTTTTCACACACCTGAGGAAGAGAGATACTCACATAAAGCTGCTGCAGAATTCATATACAGGGTTGAGAAATCCAGGGACCCTGTATTCCAAAATTCTTCCTACTTTATCACTTTTGAATCCTGAAGACAGATAAGAAGCTTAACATAAGTGACAAACATCTTTAACATGATTACTGATCAGTCATCACTGTGTTTGATCTTAAAAATATTGCTGGTTTAATTGTTTAGAAAAATATTTTTTATTCTACTTTCCACCTTAGTCATGTCACTTATGCTACTGGCATTTCCTACAAGTTTGTCATTCGATTTTGGAAAGCAGGTATGACAACTTTCTAGCTGAACAAAATTAAATATCTGAAAGTTTAGTATCACTTTTAAAATTTGACATAATGAATTGACTTTATAGATAAGTTGAAAAGCTAAGGAGCTGCATCTGTCACCTGCAGTGAAGTTTTAAACATATGGCTTTAGTCCAAGTATTTTTAATCCAAAGTCTGAAACTAAAATCCCTGTGATTTTATTTATAAATAGGGACTACAGGGGTGTTGGTGCATCTGTAGCATCTGATATTTTGCCTAGCTGTATGTGATACTATCCAGTTTTAGCTGAATTTGAAATTGAAATTGTTTGGGTGTTTTTTGCATCTGACTCCTAAGCAATGATGTTCCAAGTTGTTTGTGTTGCAGACTGCACTGTACCATGCCAAGTGTACTGCTTAATTTAAATATTGATAAAGTATATTTTATTTACACTCATATGCATGCAGATAAAAGTGAATGAAGCTATGTTGTCTTTAGGCAAACTCTCAGGTCAGTATTTTTTGAAATTGGATAGGTAGATTCAGACACCCCATTAAGGGTCAGCCAACCGTTAAAGGCAAAGTCAGGGATGCTTCCCTGTCAAAGTTCAGTACTGTGTGGTTAAATACTCAAGACAAACCCCCCCAGGTCACATACCTCAGTGTATCAGTTCTGAGGCCACCTTTAAGACTGACAGTTCTCCCAGAGGCTTAGAATTCTGCTATGTCTGAGAAAATAGGCCTCCATGAGATGCTTCAGTTTGTGACCTTCCAAATAATACCTTGTTTTGAAACCACACATTTTTCAGTATCCAGAGAAAGACAGGTAATACAACGTTTCTCAAAAGATATCATCTATACTGTGTATCTCTTAATCTCACAGGCACCCACAAAAAGTTAGATATTTTTAATGACAGAAATGACAATTTAAAAATAGTTAGTTTAGCTACTGAAATCATGTACATTGCAATGATCAAAGGAGCTCAGGCTACATTTTTTAAAAAAAGTAGTTAAACTTTTTTTTCACTCAAGCTAAAAAATTATCAGAGGGATGGATATATTAATTTGTGGGGGAAGATGAGAGTCAGTCATACATTAGACAACTTGAACATGGAAACATAAGGACAACATAAGGACCTACAAAAATTTGCACAAGCATTTTTTTTCTTTCATGGATGCAAAATCAAGACATACCTTAAAAAAAACAAAATAAAAAAGCAGCACATGTAGACCTAATAGACAGAAATTAACTGGAGTCTTTTAAGCAGGCTTTGTAATTAGGTGTGTATTTCAAGACTATACAGGAAAATTATATGGATTAGGGTCTGGAGTAATCTCATAGGTGTTGGGTTGGGGGGTGGGGAGGGAGGTGGTGTAGAAAACAAGGGAATTCAATTTAGACTAAGAAAACCCATGGGAAGTTTAGTATGGAAGAATACTGCATTTGTAGGAAGAGGACGGTTCTATTCAGTCAAATCCAATTAGAACAAAGAATGTTCTATACTGCAATAAGTGAATAAATATTTCTGGATGAATAATTTATAAAATTCTCTATGGCCAAAGAATTTAGTGTGAGGGAGGAATATGTATGACTTTTAAAAAGAAATACAACAACACTCAAGTTTTTCCTCAATGAGTATTTTGATCAGCTGTATGTTTTTGTTTCCAGATGCTGCTATTTTATTATTGCTTCATTCCCAGCTGAAAACTTTTCATGCAAATTGTGATTGCAGGATCTTCCTGAAAGCAGTTGCCTTTTCATTCCATTCAGCTTCTTCCTGGTGCACAATGCTTTCAGATTTTCAGAAATCTCCCAAATATTCTTTGGGAATGTAGTCCATAGGAGAGCTGCCACATCTCCCTGTAATTGGAGGAGCTCCTGACTGTTCACCAGTCCTGCAGGATTTAAATGTGACTCCTCAGTAGTGTTGGGTTGGTCTCCTTGGAGTGAAGTATTTATTTCCTTTAAATGCAGAATAAGCACATTTTTTAAATGTGGAAAAAAACTTTATCCAGTGTAATAAATGAAAATTAATTAAAACGCAATTAAGTCAATTTATGACTGACTCTTATCTTTAGAATTTTCAGGCTATTATTCTGAGGAAATTAGGCATAGTCTCTCTATAATTAGTGAGAAAATATACTGAAATGGATAATGCATGTCTGAGGCTGCCAAAATACTTGTTTTTAAAACAAAGATCTTTCAGGGAATGTCCCAAACTCCCGGTTTTATGGAGCTTTAGAATTTGTTTGCAGACCTTTACATTATGAGGCCTGCATAATTACGGGGATTAAACTGTGCCTGTAAGGCTGCCTGTTTTCTCCTGGTGCTTTCCCTCACACACACAGTACTAATGCTAGTGCAACTACTGGTGCTGATAGTGAATGTCCTATCATAGAACAGGCTTCAGGCAACTGCCAGCCCTTTAAATATTGGTTGTCTAAACCTGCTCAGAGCAGGTCTATACACAATAAGCAGGTGATGCTGGGGGTTGGAAGGCATCTCTGCTCTCTCTCCTACAAGGTTCCCAGTGAATCAGTATCAACGGTGGTTATTTCTTCCTTTCTCCCTCCCAAAAGCTTAGCTTGCAGTGTTCATGTGGAATTTTGCCTTTGTTTCAAGATCCTTTTATACCCACGGCTTTTCTTCGGTAAGGTGCTAATTCTTCTTCACCTGATTCAACCACTGCTGCTGTCTCTCTTGCCTGCTCCCCTGTTGCAGCATGTTAGGAAACTCTGAAGAGCAGTCTGAGTGGGAGAGGCTTCAATGTATCGAATGAAATGTAGCTTGTTTGATATATTTTTTCATTTCTCATATTTTTATCTGGCCATAGTCATGATAAGTTGTGTACTGCTACTGAACCTCTTAACAGAGGGAACAGATGAAGCTGTCAAGCCATTAAAAATATGTACTGTCTGCATTCCCTTTCCCTACCAGTTTTTATCAGTTAAAACTAAACTTTCTACTTATCAGAAGATGGTTCTTTCAATAGCTGGTTTGCCTTGTGCCTTTGGTAAAATGTGATGTATTACCAGGTAGTTAACCTGTTTGCCTTGTTAGCTAGCAGGGTTTCTGGAGAAATTGATGAAAAACATTAGATTAATTACAGCTTCCTTTCTTTTGCAGTAAACTTTGCTGTGGCAACAGGGGTACTTTGTCAGCAGAATGTCAGAATTGCCCTGTCCTTCAGTAGCTCTGCAAGCTTTTACACAGCTCTGCTTTCAGTTTCAGCGATGGATTTTCTCAAAGGGCATGTTAACCTCCAGAGGCAGCCCTTTACTACTGCAAAGCTCAGCCTTGCCGGTAGTTAGAACTGATCAGATTTTGGGGTAGCACAGCATGCCAAATCCAGACCCGTTGGGTTAGTGGCACAGCTGGGACATGCAGCTTTGAAATATTACCTCCCTTGGCCTGAGTCTAGACTGAGCTGCGGTTCATACGCTGCCCTCCAAAACAACAGGCGTTGTTGGGACAGAAGTGATTGTATGAGTCATCCGATCGGCAGGTCAGAGAACATCAAGGTTAACACAACCTGATCTTGTCTGCTGACACTGCTCTTCAGTTTAATTCTTGTTTATTATATGTCATGCCAGAGTAAAAAAATCTCTCTATTGATGTGAGTACACTTACACGCAAACCTTCTGCAGAATCAGATCCCAAATACAGGCAGTCTTCAGTTCAAAACCTTCTTTGAAAAGTTGTTAGCTTAAACAGATGCAGGGATATTGCAAAAGTTTTAACATTACCACACTCGTTTATCAGAGATCTATGAGGTGTAATGGTAGAGAAAAGTTGTATATGAACATAGCTGAATAAAATATATTTATAATTAAATTCTGAAGGCAGAAAGGCTTAGCAAACACGAAACAAGCATGCAAACGTGGGGATTTTTCTGTATATGCACAATTTATTGAAACTAGCATACCTTAAAATTGCTTCCTATTTTGAAGAATTAAAACTTTTTCCCATCCTGAGATGCAGTAACCCAAACGAAAAATTAAATAGGATTCACTGGTAATATTTTGAAGTTGTAGGTTTAATAGCTTTTCCTTAAACTGGATTTTAAAAATAATTCCAAAGAGACTCTTTAATATGTACTGTCATTCAGATATCTTCAACTCTGCACTGTTTTCTTACAAAAGAATAATTGGGGGGAAAACAGACGTTCATCTGTGTAAGAAAACGATGGCTTGCATGCTAATCGCAATGTTAATTGAAGACACAAGTGTTAACAAGGACAACAAAAGGTGCTCTAGTGGTGTTTTGGAATGTGGTAAGGGGCTTTGTTCCATAATGGCTTCTATTCTCTTTATGTAATATGGCAAAGCGTGCCCATCTGCCCTCACTGCTCTTTTTGGACAGTTCTGTGTTGTGCATTTTTAAGTGATTTGATCATTGATAATACAGTAGCATCTGAAAGACACTACTTGTAGAACCAACCAATGGGTTTACTGGAACACAATTTCTTCAGGGCTTGCTTACAGAACTTTATGCTACTGGGGCTTCTGGTGACCATCAATACACTGTAAATAACTTTGCTTTTCTTCTCATCTCCCAAAGTCCAGTAATCTAAAAAAAAAAAGGTAAAAAAAGTGCCCCCATACTGGTAAAATATTAAGGCTTTGAGTTTTAATACAGTTTGGAAGTGAAAATTAAAGGTGCAGTTGACAATACCCTCAGTTGACAGCATTGTTGAGTAACGCATGTTTGGTGTTGCAAATGATGGACCTAGTTAATGTGTTCTAGATATAGTTATCAAATGTTCTTAAGCTCATTAAACTCTTACATCTCAGACTTGATGCTTTGGGTGCTGTACAGCACCAGGTACACAGTAACACAAATATATTCAAATATCTTCCTCTCCCACTGCCCTCTTGCTTTAAAAAAATAAAAAAGCCCCAAACCAACAAAAACCCAACCTCTAAACAGCACAAGTATGGCATAATGGGCAAAATAAATTGCAAGAGACTGTCTCCACTTTTGTAGCAACTAGCACTTTCCTCCTGAAAATCTGTCTCCTTGACAAATCTCAAAGCTTCTGCCCCCCTCAAAATTGCTCCACAAATACTTGTGCAATTTGAAATAGATTACAAGGTGGCAGTGTGATTTCTAAGTATGAATGGAGCTGCTGATACATTTTTATAACCACAAATCTTTGTCTTTTAAATCTTCTCCTTTGGCATTGCTTTTTTGTTTAGGTGAATCTAGGACGAAGAGACTTAACCAGATCCAGAAAATAAGTATTTAAAATAAAGTCACTTGAGGATACCTTTATACTAAGCTGTAAAGTGTACATACCTAATTCAACTGTCTCTTGAATTATGTTGGTGTGTCGGTAAGGAAAGTCCTGAATAAATTATTGTTCTATGAAAACTAGTTAAGCAAACACTGTCTCTTTTACAACTGTTTTAGGCACAGAATTAAAAATTGGTCCCTTTGTCAGGCTTGGGTTGGGTTGGTTTTTTTCAGTCTCATAGCCTGAGAGTTAAAAACCAGCTCACATTACACTTTACACTGTACTGTCAGATTGATAATCAGATGTTTTACATAAATTATGAAGCTTATACCTAAATTTTCTATTTCAGATTAAAAAAAAAAAATGTATACACCTTTCCAAGAACTTCCTTTTTGCAGAGCTGGAGGGGAGGCAAGATATTGGCATAGCTGTTGACCTAAAAACCTGCTATGCCAACATGTTGTCATCTTTCCTGTCTGTTTGCGGCAGAGGGAAAGCCTACATTGTAAGGAGCGTTTGGAACACCTTTAGACTTTATATGTAACTTGAAATGCTATTTCTGAGCCCCCACTTCTGTGTGAAAGCAGCAAGTGTTTATTAGTTGTATAACTACTGAAGGATGGACAGAATTGGAAAGATTTTTGTTACACAAATAACATACAGCGTGAATATCTTTGAAGAAGTTACTGTAGAGATGCAGTAATAAAGAGGCTGGGGGGGCTTGGGGGGGCTGGCAGG
>VZTU01015225.1:1162-16647 GCA_013400835.1 Zapornia atra
AAGCTGTGTGCTGTGGCAGATAATAAAAAGGATTTTGGACAACACGGGAGAAGAAAAAAAGAAATATATCTACTATTTATAGAAGGCACATTTCCTCAGCCAGTGACACCTTTTACTGTTGCAATTTTAGATGGTATGTGGATCAGACAAATTTATTGAGACATGCAGTAAAGAGTATCAGTGGAATTGTGAAAGTGATGAACACCATCAAACATGTCAACTATAATAAAGGTGAAAAACTGGACTTACGGATTCTAAGCATTCAAAAACTTGCCTCAGTAAAGACACAACAGTTATATATTAACACAGTCCCAAGAGGAGAATATACCCACAAAGTATTGCAAGCAAATGATGAGTATCTTCTATTCTGTATTTCTCCTTTATATGAAAATACCTTCTTATGTGTTACTCTTCACATTTAGATGTGATGATGTTCATATTGAATTTAGTAGCAACTAGCTGTCCTCATTGCACTGAGGTATTTATCTCAAGTGTTCTGGAGAGCATTACTACCAGGAACACATTATCAAGGAATCAGAGATATTTCTTGCAAAGTCAGGCAATATATAGTGAAAAAATGGGCGGGTTTGTTGACCAGCAGAACAAAAAAAAATTATTTTTAATATATTCTGTATGCAAAAAAAAATTCAGTACAGATACTGGGGTTGGTTTTTGTTGGGTTTTTTTCCCCTTCCCATACTTTTTGTTCATACATGATTTTAGAACTTCAAGCTGTCTATTTTTGTGCAAAGGTTGAGACTGCAGCCAAAAGAAGACAGATGTAGTTAGCCCATTGCACACATCTAAATGGATACAGTTGCCTGCAGATTTATTTGCTGCTTCAGTACTTTTGTACTGCAAGTTACTTCAAGTGATATAATAAAGAAATACTTCTTCAATTATGTGTCATAATACAGCATACAGAACTACCTGGCATCAGGTTTTTGTGACATACAATCAAATGAATTTGCAACACCACCTACATACTGAGACAGAAACATCAAGTTGGCTTAAAGGACACTTAAGATTACCTTATAGTCAACATCTGGATAACTTGTCAAACCAAAGAATTTTGAATTTTTGAATAAGCTAAAAAGAATTTTTTTATTAGAAGATTACAGTAGAAGAAATAGTATGATAAAACTTTCAAGCAGCAGACTCTTGCTAAACTGATGGATGTTCCATTTCATGAATAAGTCAACTAAAACCATGTGAGAGTAGGAGATGTAGTCCCAAAGATGACAAATAATAAATGCTTGTAAGAATCGGCTCCACAAAAAGAAGGCAGGCATTTCAAACAAGAACAATGGAGGACATGGGCTTGCTCTGAGGGTATCTAAAACACCCCCACCAATGGTTCTTACAACATTAAAGAAGGACCCTGCATTATAAATACAAAATTGATGTTGATATTAAGCCAGTTGATAACCTGCTAGGAAACACAAACATAAGATTACAGGAATGGAAAACATCTTTTGAAGGAACTAGCAGGTAACATATCAGACAATTTCTCCTAAAAAATTATCAAGCTTCAAGCTAAAAGCAAAAGACTTTTTGAAAAGTGCTCTAGATCCTGCTTCCTTCTTAGTTAGGAGTCTGTTGCTAACAAGACTGCATTTATTAATGACCTTTTTTTATGCCTGCTGGTCTTATATCAATTCTATTCTTCACCTTTAATTGCTCTCCTTCACTAATGGACAACTGGCACAAGTATCTGTAGGGTATGTTTCTATCCCTCCATTTGCTTATTTTATGAAACAAAACAGGCCTCCCTTTCTGGCCTGCTCTTGGCAAAATAAGGACTTTCTTCTGAACAACTTAGCAGTCTTTCCCAATACTTGTGGCAGAAGGATATTTTATTATTATTATTTTGTTGTTGTTGAGCTTGCATGTCTAGGAATGTACGTGCTATAGTAGACTACTTTTTTACTAATACTTGCTATAGCCTTCCATATATCCATATATGTGCTAAAAATATACTCTTGCTAGGATGTCTCTTGCTGCAAATGAAATACTTATTAAAAAAAAAAAAGAGAAAAGCAAATCAAACCCATATAGAACCACTGAATGACACCTTGCTCAGTCTCAGAAATAAGGGATAAGAAAGTAAGAAACTTGATTTTCATCACAGCTGTAACAGTATATTTTTAAATTATTTTATCACATTTTGTGCTTCAGTAGAAACTATCTAGCTATTGAAGAATAAGTCTGAAGAGTTTAAACAACCAGAAGTATATAATCTGCAGACTGTATAACAGGTCGTTTTAAAAGGCAAAATTATACTTGAGCTTGGTTACATTTTCTTGACTCATAGTTTAAGTTCTTGAGTTTCATCCTGAAAGGCAAATAAGACTGCTGAATCATTCTGGTATTTAATATAAATACCAGAAAATGCAATCCATTTAATGTGAATTTGCATTGTGTCATGTTTGCCTTAAAATTATGTTAAATTGTATTTTTAGTCAAAGAAAAAAATATTCTAAATATAATTCATTCTTTTTTCAAATATAAAAAATACTTCACATTCAACAGCATGTTTAGCTCTAAGAAAATTAGTTACAATGGATAGAATATTATGAATATCACACTGGAGATAAAAAGGTTTTAACTCATCTAAAAGACAAATTTCATTAATAATTGCAAAGAGATCTCTGCAAAAAGCTCAGAAGACAGTAACAATATATTGCTTTCAAGCAAAGCATTAATGTCTTTAAAAACACAGCTGACATTTTATGGTCACAGTCTAGGACAGTGAGCTAACAGAGTAATAACAGAGAGCACGAACTGACTCCTGTAAGTAGACATGGATTCAGTTGCCCTAAAAAAGGACATTTTTGCACACAATATATGGCCAAGTTTTTATAAACATACACCAAATAGTTTGGATGGATTTTGAAAGTTTTCTTTAGCTTGATGCCTGTACAACTCAGGCACTCCAAAAACATATGCAGAGTGGGTCAGTTGTGCTGTGTCATGAAAAAGAGATTAAATTATATACGATGATAGTTTCTTGGAATAGTAAATTATAAAAATCCATTTAAAGAGACACAATGGTCCTGTGTGTAGCCATGGATAGTGCACAGGGCATATTCTAAGATGTGACTATGACAAAGTGAATAGATAACCGTTCTCTTGTATGAGCATAGTAAACACATTCAACAGTCTCTTAAGAATGAAAACATCGGAAAAAAGATCATAACAGTATCTTAAGTATAAAAGCAAGGATTACAGTTAAAAAGGAATTAAACAAATCAATCGAAAGAAAGGTTTCCAGACAGGTACAGACCAAGGAACAAGCAGCTTACTAAGGTTTTGCTGAGTCCAAGAGGTAATATCAGGATCATTTGAAAAAGTTGATTTAAAAGGAAAACCTGAATTGATGATTATAGCATTGGTGAGGTGAGTAAGGAGGTTCCCAAACTGGAACCTTTCTTTGTGAGGTGAATCCGCAGTAGTGGGTACCAGTGGCAGAAGCTTTTTGAGAGAGCTGGTACAATGGACAATAATCAGTCGCCAGGACCTGATTACACTTTCTCGGGAGAGGTAGGGAAATTGCTGATGGTGAAATCACTCACCTACTACATGCAGTGATGCTCTGCTGCTTAGTCACCCTTTATCCACATGTGGCATCGAGTCCAGAGGAGCAGAAAGCAGAAAATCCAACAGTCTTTGAAGAACACATTGGATAAAATTAGGCCAAGTCCTGTGCACTGCCAGAGAGTGAGAGGTTAGAGGAATGGGCTTTAGCTGTCCGCCCACTCTACACAGTGCAAAGGTCTATTCTTAGAAAGATTAATTTACATTTTTTAACAGTTCTGTATGCAGCTTCCCAAAATCTGAGTAATCAGTGAGTCAGGTTTCCCTCACTCCAAACAGGATGCAAGTCCTCCAGAACACTAACACTTTTGAAGATAAAAAAGCTATTCAATCTAAGGGTTAACCTATATTCTTTAAAATAAGGAAATTGGTATTTTAAACCCTGATCATAAGTCTGTCTTCCAGAACCAAATGCAATAATAACCTTTTACACTAGATTTCCTTCTTAGAATTTGAAAATGGAGTGTTTTTTCCCTTAACTTGATAGAATTCAATAAACAAAGATTCTCCCACTTTTATTATTTTTTTTTAATCATTATGTCTTTTATCTTAGCATCAGATCACATCTAGATGAGGTATTTGTGCATTTGTCTTCATATGGACACAGTTAAAATTTCTGCACTTTTCAACACTCAGACTGCTAAGCACCAAGAGTAATTGTTCATATATATTAGCTTTACAAGCTGATACTGTGAAAAATTTTATTTTTATGTGTAAAGCAGACTTACACTTGCCATTCAGGTAGCTCCACTTGATTTTGATTCCACTGAATTTCATTTTACTCTCAAGCCTGGGAAAGTATTTTGTCTGGTTTAAATGTAGTTTCTCATTCAGCAGTGTTATCTGAATCTTACTGGCTATGCTTATTACTTTTGGAGGCTTCGCAGCTGGTTTGATAGAATAATATAAGAAAAATCAGTTTTCAGCAACAGTAATATTCAGATCCATTTGAAAAAAAAAATCACATCTTTTCAATGTATGTCCTCTTTTTTAAAGTTCAAGATATTTCTGTGGTGCCAAGAGGTTAAAGAACTAAAGGACTACCAAAATATTGATAATTATATGTATTTTTTTAGGTTTTTTTATTTTGTAAGGTAAAGCTCTAAGGATGACAGACATGCCTTTTTTTTTTAATTCTTTTTTCATTTTAAACCAACACCACTAAAAGAACAGTAAGATGTGTTTGGGCTTTATTGCATTAATCTTATGATCACAAACCCCAGAAAAATCCAACCAAGAAAAGTTTATTATTCCTGTTATCTTTCAGATTAGACTGGCTTGGCAAAATGTGCACAGACTGACTATCTGCCCCTCAGTCAGCTGCAAATTTAACCACTACCAGAGTGATAAGCTTGATGTTTACTTGAATACTCAGGAGCAGAACACCAAGCGTTTTAAATGCCCTTTTCTGTCCAACTGATGGACATTTCAGGAACCGCCTTTCCTTTTAATATCTAGTCTCTAATGTTTGCAAAAGTAGAATGGAAGTGAAAGGTTTTTTCTACTGATTAAAATCAGGTTTGAACTGTAGTGGTACATGCCAGAAAAGAAGGTGACAGGTGGGGTCAGGTGTGCAAAAATATAATTAAGCAACTGGCTTTTGAGAGATGTGCCTAGCCTAATGTTAATCTGCAAAAGAACAGCACTTATAATATTTATTTTTAAAAAAAAAAGATGTGTAAGTGTAAATGGTGTGATTGTGGGATTCAGTCTGACTGTATTCCCTGCTCTGAGGAAAAAAGCCACAGGTTTCACCTTCCTGCCTACTCCAGTATTTAGCTGTCCACCTATCCTGACCAACTTTCCTTAAATGTGCCAGCTTAAAACTCAATGCAAAAGTTCAAATCCCTCTCCACATACGTATGGTTTTTTTTTTTATTAGTAGGTACATGGTAAATATCAGAGGGACTGAAGGAAACAAATTATACTAGTAACCCACAATAACTACAAAATTAAAGATGAAAACTGAAATTACAGTCCAAAGAGTAAAAAAATTAATAATTTACAAGTGTTTTGCTTTCTGCTTACTCCAAAAAGAAACTCCAAAAAGATCACAGACAACATGCTCACAAAAAGGCAACTCCTCAGCTCAGCTTGCGTAACTGAGTTCTGTGGTCACACTGAGCTCATGCTGTCTTGTAAAACTTCACTGGCCTGTGTGCAAGTCTTAAAGCAAAGAATCCCACTGTAGCTACTAAAACAGTTCACCTAGTATCTATCAAGTTGAATTACTATTCTTCCTGTGGAAATGGGCACTTGGTGTCTGCAGGGTAATGAGGAGAAGGGATGTGAGCTCACTCGTTTCTGCTGAGCACCCAGTTCAGGTATCACTAGGTACTGTACTGTCATGGATTGATTTCTTTGCATCATCATAATATTTTGGAGCTACGAAAGATGTAGGAACATTTCATTTTCCTTGAAAAAGGAAGAAATCAGAATTATCTTGTGAGCAGCATATCTAATGAAATCTGATTTCCTCTAGATTTTCGTCTGAAAGTCCTACTCCAAAGAGAGTTTCTCTCATACGTGATATCTGTACCACAATATGCTCAGCTCCCAACCTATGCTGCTACTACACTCCTCTTCAGTTTATCCAGCTCTTCCAAGCCCTTAATTTGTGTGATGGAGCACAGGGAGCTTTGTAGCTGCTGGGTCACATTAACTGGCCAGTTAGCTGCTGTCTTTTGAAACAGAAAATTGTAGTTTAGCTGCTTTTATTTTCTTGCAGCCGTTCTTTCTCCAGTCAAGTATCAGCTTGAAGAAACCTGTTAGCTCAATTTCCCTACAGATACAAAGGAATGGAGGAAACAAACCAAAGAGATTTCCATAGGAGATAAGGATAAAACACTCTTAGACCTCTGAAAGAGAGCAGACAGCTCCTTTTCAGGCTAAATACTATTTCTTTGAAGGATTCAGGGTGAATTTCAAGCACATTTAATAGAATAAATTTAAGCCATCAAAATTTTCAAAATAACTATGTGTGAGTTCTGGGAATTATACGTCTTTCTACCCTCCATATAGAAATTGGCATTTATTTTTACTCATCTACTTTCACATCAATACAAAACAAATCTAAATAATTTCACCAAAATAAATTAAGAGACCCTGTCTGGAATGGTTAGCAACTGCATCAATAAGACTTTCATGTTGCTGGAAGGAGAACCAAGGTGAGATCTGAGCTTCAAAACAAGTACAAGAAGGACATCTCAGAGGCTGCCCTGCGAAGCTGCACTAAAAAATTCTTCCTTGGCTTATACCTTGGACATGGACCTGGAATCAGGAGCTCATCACACAGGAAATCAGGAATCTTCTAGGAACTTTGGGTTTTAATATTTACAATATATTTTAGAAAATATCTGAAAAACTAAAAAATCTGAAGTTCAAAGAAGAAAAATTGTGACCCTGAGATGCAGAAATGATGTGAAGAGCTTTGCATATGATTTTCAGTATACAATTACTGATTTAAATTAATCTGCAAAAAGTGGATTCCTGTACAGCTCAGTTTGACCACTTTGTCTATGCAGAAAACAACTTTGTACTGAAAGATATCTTTCAAACTTACTTTTTTATGTAGCATCTATGAGAGTCCCAATACATATGAGTTCAGAACTGACATTTCTCCCCTTAAGAACACAGAATGATTTGGGTTTCAGTAGTAAAAACCTACCAAAGGTAGTAAAAGTAGTAAAGACTAGCTGAAAGATAAATAATATGTGACAAAGGCACATATCTTTTCCAGGTAACATGACAAAACACTTCAAAATGAGAAAAATCATAGAGGCAATCTAGAAACAAACTCAGGATGAAGCTTTTTCCTTCTGCCTTGCACTCTGTGGGAGTATGGGACTAAATATTTATGCTCCTAAAGGTGAGGGAAAATTAGGCCCAGACATCTATGTTAGAAGTAATTTATAAAAACTGTGAATTTAAAAGGAAAAATCTGTATTTAACATGGGTATGAACAAACCGTTCAGTTGCATCTTCTTGCAACCACAATGTGCAAGCACACAGAGCTAGTAGTCCAGTGTTTTACAGGAGACTTAAATTTCTAGTCAATAATTCTAATTGCTAAAAAACTCTACAAGTTTGCCATTAACCAGGACAGCTTAAATCTGCAGAGTTTGAGATAAGCATTGGAGAGGGGTTGGTCCCAGCTGGCACTGGCCAGAGCAACACATATGTAACACAAACCATACATGCAAATATATACATATGCATATATGGGCTGAGTTTAAGCACCTAATCTGCCAATTAACTGCCTCCTCAATCTCCCTGGTTCAGCCTGGAGGAAAAGTGGCTTCAGAGGGACCTCACAGCAGCTCCCACAGTACTTACCAGGAAACAAGAGCCAGGATCTTTGCAGGAATAAGAGAAAATGAACATAAATTGAAGCATGAAAGGTTTAGAATGGTCATTAAGAAAAGCTTTGTCAACGGAGGACAGTCAGGCAGTAGGACAGGCTATGCAGTCTCCATCCTTGAAGGTTTTCAAGAGCCAATGAGATAAAGCCTTGAGCAACCTCGTCTGAGCTCAGAGTTAATTCTGTTTTGCTCAGGAGACCACACAAGAGCCCTCCTGAAGTCCCTTCCAACTTGAATCACCACATCATCCTGTCATCCCACGCCAGCTATCACACTAGATTGACTCTAGTTTTAGCCTTACAACTCCTCCCCTTCCAGATGTATATTAGCACATGCAGAGGGGATTGCCAAGTCACTCTCTTAGCTGGCTGAACTATGACTAATGACCCAGATCCATCCCCTATTCTCTGTATTGATGAGGTGAGGCCAAGGCAACCAGCTCTGAGGCTTCCACAGGGTGTACAAGGCAGAAGGCAGTGCAGGCACCTTGGCACTCCCACCAGTCAGGATGGGCAAAGCCGATCGTAGAGGAACAAGTGTGCTGAGCAATGAGAAGAGGCAACAAAGTGGATAAAAACATAATATTTGTACTGAGAAAGCACAGTTTTGCTGATGATGGGTCTCCAGACAAGAAACAGCTGGAAGGAGGAAGGAAGCTGGAGGCAGCATGCTCTTGCAGCAGGGAGGGCTGTAGGTAGGCGGAGTTTTCAAAACATCACTCTTGCATGCTAAGCCATAGAGGAGCACCTGAGGAGGTCCTGATTGCTGATGTGTCAAGTGTGAGCTATGGCACTGACCATAGCCATGGTACATGTTTCTAAAAAGTTTTATTACATTATCTTAAAAATTTAGCCATCTCTTGGGAAAACAAAGTCATAGTCACATGGTGAGTCAGTTACTCTTGTAAGAGAAAGATTTTTGGGAAAATATAGAGGGAATCTAATGAGAAGTACTGAAAAGAAAGCAGAAAAAGAAAATTAAGCTCAGAACATTAATCACCTTGCAACCCCAAATTTATAATCATTACTACAATTAAATCCTCATAATTTAAGCTATGCTTCACTCAACAGAAAATTGATGACTTCCATGTTTTAATGGGAATTTTACTGTATTCCAAAAAACTGTTTGTATAAACTAAGTCTCTAGGGTAAAATGATAATTTTGAAGCATACATTTGTTTGGATTTCTTTTCACACTACAACAGGTTTTATTCCAAAAGCAGCTAATGCTCTCGCAATTTGGAAACAAGTCAATGATTTACTGTCTGTGGTATTAATTAAATAAGAAACACCCTGACAACAAGAGCCTTATCAAAAAGGGGGAAAAATAGAACGCTCTTTTAACACTAATCCCCAGCATTTGCAGCTTATGCTTGAAGAACAGTCAATTATTTTAGTCTAAACCCCTTTACTATCCGTGCTCAAAAATCTTCTATTTTCCCCCACATATATTTGACTCTGGGCTTGTTTAACTGGCATGAGGAGGAGAGCAGAAGTTCCTGGCTTGTGGCTGAGAATACTAATCTGGTTTAAGTGCCTCTGATGTGGTCTGTACCCTTCAGGGAGAAAAATGCTAACAGTAAAGTTATCATTGCAGGACACAGCCAGAGCAGGACAGCAAACAGTAAGGCCTACAGAGGCAGGTGGTTTGTAATATCCTACAGTAAAAGCTGGGTTGTCCACCCATTTTACCCCACAGAAACGTACTTGTGGGATGTTGACTTGGGTTACAAGCTTCTCACTGAGACCCGGACTTTTCATTGTGCAGACAAATACCACATATATCAAATCTGGATTTGACAACTACTTAATCTTTCTCAAAAATTTTTTGGAAGTCATAGTTACCTACCCAGCCATCTATCAACAAAAAAGGTTGTTATGGTTTAGCCCCAGTTTGCAACTGCAACTGTTCCCATGCTGCAGCAGGGAAAGGGTGTGAGGAATGCCTCCCCTCCCATTCCTTCCCGGCTAAGAAGGAAAACAATTCTTGAGGAACTGACTGAAACCCCCATTCCCCCAGTCCCTGCCCCTCCCCATGCCACAATATGGGGAAGAAGGGAGCAAAATCATTACCAAAGTGAAGTCTGCTAAGAAGGGAAGGGTGGAGGGAGGTGCTTTAAGATCTGACCACATTTGTCATTATCTGACTCTGGTGTCACTGGGTGTGCAGTGCAGTGTCATAAATTAGAGGGTTTTCTTTCCGTTATTCTGTGTTGAGTCTGTTTCGCCTGTGACGATAATTGGGGAATGATCTCTCCCTGTCCTTATCGCGATTCCTAAGCCTCTCAACATATATATTTCTCCCCTGTCCAGCTGAGAAGGGGAGTCATAGAGCACCTTTGGTGGGCATCTGGCCTCCAGCCAGGGTCAAGCCACCACACCTGTCTGTGTCCCCTCAAAACTTCTTAGGAGCCCCCTGGCTTTGCGTTGGCAGGGCAGTATGAGAAGCTCAAAAGTCCTTGACTACTTGGCAGCAACTACAAACATCAGTGTGTTATCAACATGATTCTCATCCTAAATCCAAACCAGAGCACTATAACAGATGCCAGAAAGAAAAATAACTCTATCCCTGCCAAAATCAGGACAAACACAAAGTAGCTACCTTCTTAAACACTACTTTGTGCGTTCTCTCTTCTTTCTCTCCTGTAAACTCTTTAGAGGAGATGTTGTCTGAGTGTGATGTTGGCTGATCAGAAACTGCCCCCTGAGTTTCAGAGGGTTTCTGCAAAGCCCTATAGTGCCTCCGATTTTAAGAAATACACCAACTCCTGACTCAAACCTATCCAAGAGATTGATAGAAGAGAAAAATAAGAGGTCACCAAATCAATGCAAAGAGAGAATAAAAAATGAAGGATGTCATAAAAAAAATCCAGAAGATTGATAGAAGAGAAAAATAAGACGTCACCAAATCAATGCAAAGAGATAATAAAAAATGAAGGACATCATAAAAAAAAATCAGCAGTAAGGTTGGTAATTTAGGTCAGGATTTGGTTGTCAAAATGTGTCAAATAAAATAAGACGCCCTGCAGTATACAGCATATGCACAAGGTAGGGATGACACAAGGTGTAAGGTGACCAGCACCTTCCAGGGAGCTGGCTAGAGGAGGGGCGGAATATCCCAGGGCACTGGAATGGCACCGGAGTCCTACATTTGCAAAAATTAGTTGAGCCCCTTTACTCTGAGTCCAAATGGATGCTTGCCTTTTCTCAGGCTCAAAGGTCCCTGCTATTTTTACTATTTGTAATGAATTAAAACTCAGTATATGCCTGCTGGAGCAGGTTTTTCATACACCCAACTTCATATGCAGTTTGCCCCAGGTAATAGAGGGCAAGTGCAAAGGGAATGTAGGAAATTTTCAGATAAAAAGGGCATGTGTGGATCCACTGTAAAGGAGATTATAGAATAGAAATTTAGAATACACCTGGGTTTATGAGTCATTTGCATTAGAAAGACTTTAGGCACCTGAGTCTTCTTTTAAAACCACTCTCTGAGCAACATTTGTGTGGCATTTAGCAATGTGGACCCTGTTCCCACACTTAATTGTCAGGACTTCAGGCAAAATCTTCAGGGAAGATTCAGTCTAAGTGTGAACACCTGTATCTGCTAACAGCAGTCAGTTAATGTTCAGGGTCTTCTGACTGGTAATTAGTAAACTCCGTGAAGACTTTTTAATATGTAATAAAAAAAATTAAGGCTGCAAATGCATATGCCTTCACAGAAATTGCCAGTTCCCAATATCACCCTTTGGTCTCTCTGTGACTCATACATTATTGCTGCGGCTCTTCTTGTGGAAGGAAATTATAACCCTTCCAGTCCTAGGATTCTCTCTTCTCTTTAAATACCCTAGGTATTTAAGATTAAGAAGATTTCGGGTTTTAGCAACAAAACTCTATAGCTATAAAACCCCGAGTCAAAAACCCATCATTTTGCAGAGGAAAAAAAAGGCTCAGTTATTCCCCATAAAAAAACATAAAAAGACTTTGAGAAGTTTGGAGCATAAAAAAAAAAAAAAGAGAGGAACAGGTAAAATGATACAGGGAAAGGAAAACTGATTTGCTGAGAAGTTTGGTTGGTCCCTCTGATTCTAATTTCTCTTTTTGTGAGTTTTGTCCTTCTACATTTTTTGAAATAAAGAAATGCCTGACATTCTGAAGTATAGCAAGATTATAAAAATCTATCTAGTAGAGCCACCTGAGAGTAACTGTCTAGTTCTTCATCTTTATGATGGAAACTTTTATACCCAGCACCAATAATACTGAAGATGTAACACCTATATTTAACAGAAAAAGGAGACATATATATCTCTTCTAAGAGTTCCTGCCAAATGTAGCATATTGTAGGATTCAGCAGTCACTAAGCCTAGGGGACTTGAGCTTTTTCATAATAAAATCTGCTTGCAAATTATCTGTAAGCAAGCAAACCGACTCCTTCTTTACTTGCAGATTGCCGTTTTAGTCATTTAAAGTTTCCTTAATTGGATTCTCAAGCCTTTTCACTGTTTATAAGTACATTCAGTTTGAAATATGGCTTTAGTTAGCATGCTACACATCAGGTCATAATCAATGGCAAAAGGACACAATTTTTTTCCTTTTTCTTTTTTTTCAGTCATGTTAATACCTATGGGATATTGTTTGAGAAGAATATTACAAATCCGATCCTCAATTGAGGTAAAATGCCTTTGGCTGTCATTGAGTTATGTATTTTTCCATCAGTTAAAACTCATTTCAGGTGGTTAAATGTGTCCAGTCTAGGAACTATTTTGATTTCGATAGCTAAAAGCTGTTAAAATAAAAATTTCCTACCCTTTTATACAACTTACTTTGCCTTTTCCAATTTTAGCTCACTTGGGCAAAAAAACCTGTGCTCAGTAACTCAGTTTTACTTCTAACATACTGGGAGAAAAATTATTAAGTGTAACTATTAGAAAGCATCTTGATCCCATGCATTTCCCATGCTGGTGCAAGATGGTACAACACAACTAACCACATGACTAGAAGATATGGTGACACCCCCAAATGCACTGGGAATTACTCAAGCAAGCACAGCATTTTCCTCCAGAGATGCTAAAATTACAGAATGGTCCCCAAGGGTAAGAGCAATACAGAGCATCTGTCTGATGTTGTAACGTCTCAGTAATGAATGGTATGACACAAAACAATTTTAGTACTTTGGGAAAATAACAAGGTAGCCTCAAAACATCTTTCAAGTGCTTTGCTGTGTTCTTTTTTTTCCACAATAGGGAAAGAGAACCTTTGATAAAAAGACATGGCACCACTTACACAAAGCAGTTATATAATGAACATGTCTTTATGCAAAAAAATGAAGTCTAAATACCTGTTTTTTCTCAATATTCAAAGTGTGTCTAAAGCTAATCCACATGACTTTTAAGATTTTTGGAGGAGTGAATTTGCTTGCAAATGTCTGTGATTGAGACAGCCAGACTCCTAATCTGATTTTCAAATATTAATGTGGCTGAAAACTGCTTCTTCAAGGTCCCCTTATGAGATTCCATGCACTTTCTCCACATAGCATGACCCCTGCAAGCCTCTGAACTCATCCATTGAGCAAGTCATGAATTAAGTCAAATATTGAAATGATGTTTCGTCTTTTGCAGAATAGCATGTTTACTTTTTATTCACAGAGCTTATAGCAAAAAAATCTCCATACATTTGGTAATTTGTATTGTCATCTTCATCAAATAACAGTACTGTGTTTTCCACAACAGATTTTCAAAAATGTAATGCAGACCACCTGACCACCTATTTGAACACCTCTTCTTTCTGTCTTTCTCACAGTTGCCTACTACCTTCGATTTGCATTACCATAAAATTTCAACCCAGTTACCTTTTTAAAAATCAGATTATAGATCTAAATTAAGATTAAATTGGTCTGTATCTTTGCGACTGACCATATTAGGCTTCAGAACATTTGAATGACCGAACTTGCATATGAGAATATGATTTATGGGATCAAGTGTTGTCCAATATTTTGGTACGTTGGGACTCATGACAATTCCACATGTAACACAAAGATATATACAGCATATAGACTTGAACAGTGAATTAAAACCCGGAACACAAATATTCGGTGTACTTCACACAATAGTCATGCAAGAGAAGACATTTTCTTACATTATAATGCTCATCGCTTCTCCCCAGGTCACTGGGGGATAAAGAGCTGTAAGAAATAAATCTCTCATTACAAGGCAAACTCCAGGTACGTGATCAGCAGACAGTGGAGAAGGTTCCTCAGCGTCCCCATACTTCCTCCTTGGTGATTATATATACAGTTACTGTGAGACTGCCTTTCTATTTGAAGGCAGTCAGCATTAACACTCACGGGTCTAGACATACCCATATATTACTCATGGTGTGCCCTGGATTTTGCCAGTTATTCCCAAACGCAATAATTCTTGGTGTGCCGTGCAAGACATCCGAGGAGGTTTGGAAGATTATTAAAATGCTGCTCTCAGGCTATGCTAAGGATTTGTAGCACTTTAAAAGTCTGTCAATAAAAATGTGTATTGTAAGAGTAACACTGAATCAAAGACAGAATTTTATAAACATGGTGTTTCGGTCCCTAGGTGTGAACAGCTGAAAAATCACACAAGTCCTCAAGAACTTGTAAGTACAGACAGCACGGGCTTGTAGAGGGATCAAACTATGCTCATACAGCGTCAGAAAGCTGATCCAAAGTTACAACATGAGTATAAAGTAATTCACTGCAGAATTCATTGGGCAGAATAACTTAATCAGGATCTGTATGTAAATTATTTTCACTTGCATTCTGCTTATATAATATTATTAATAGTTGTCTAAAATTACCGAATGCTTGAATTGAACATTAAAATATCTTTCAGGAAGGGGTATATCAATCTAATATTATTGGTAAATTTGGATTAGTCAGAAATTAAGATTTAACATAGAGAAGATGAAACTGGCAAGAAAAACCTATAATTAGTATTATTGATCATCTGAAGTAAGAACACAGCTTTAGCAATGACAAAACTATGACTTCCTACATGCCATAGAACATACATCTGACTTGAAAAGACTCACACATAATTTGCAAAACTAACACCTTCTTAATGCATTTTAAAATAACCAGTTCTCCAAGGCAAACATGATCAGGAGATGAAAAAATTGTTGAACTGGAAGAAGCATATGTAAATAAATGTTAAAGCCAGAACTCCACACAGATTGAAAGTTATTAATCCCTACTCATGTGGTTTCTGCTAAGCTATTTTCCACTTTTGTAAATGCATATGAATAAAGACAATGTGTATCCAGGTTTTCCACACAGAAATTTCTCAAGCACGAGTTGCCCTCTTTAAATGTTCTTGTCCAGACTAAACACTTATTTTATTCTGAGCTCTATAAAATTTGGGATAGTACAATGGAAAACCTGCTCATTGCTATTGATAAGCTACTGCCTCTGAGCCATCAGACGCAGCCTACCAGATTGGGTATTGCTCAGATGATGCCCTTGGAGAGGATGTACTTCCCTCTTTTCTTTTTCTTTTTCTTT
>VZTU01015225.1:16671-64235 GCA_013400835.1 Zapornia atra
TTTGTATTATGGATCACTGTTTCAGGGTTAAATCCATTATTGTGCATTAGGCTCTATGTCCCAGACAGGTTTCACAAACTTTTTGAGTTGCTTTTGGCAGTGACTGTGGTTAAATCCTAACCTCAGAAAACAACTGGCCAAGTCCGACGTAAAAAAACACAGAAGGGCTGAAATCTACCTGAATGGAGGATGCTAACTGAGCTGAGTTTTAGGCATCTGCAAGGTTATGAGGCAGGAGAAGGTAATGTAGATACCAGGTATGTGAGGAAATCTGTTTTTGTGAGGATGTATTGTTCACAGCTATACACCATTAAAAAAAAGTGTTGTGGTTTCACCCCAGTTGACAGCTAAGCAATATGCAGCCACTTGCTCACTCCTCCTGTCAGCGGGGGAACTAAAGGTGAGAAAACCACATGGGTTGGGATAAATACAGTTTAATAGGTAAAGCAAAAGCCATGCATGCAAGCAAAGCAAAACAAGGAATTCATTCCCCACTTCCCATGGGCAGGCAGGGGTTCAGCCATCTCCAGAAAAGCAGCGCTCCATCGCACATAACAGTGACTTGGGAAGACAAATGCCATGACTCTGAATGTCCTTTCCTTCTTCTTCCCCCAGCTGTATATGCTGAGCATGACATCACATGGTATGGAAAATCCCTTTGATCAGCTGGGTCAGCTATCCTGGCTGTGTCCCCTCCCAACTCCTTGTGCACCCCCAGCCTACTTGCTGGTGGGGTGGGGTGAGGAGCAGAAAAGACCTGCGCTCTGTGTAAGCACTGATCAACAACAGCAACAAAAACATCCCTATATTATGTCATGGCTCGGCCCCAGACAGCAGTGGAGTACCACAAATGGATGGCTCACTGGTGGAGGAGAATGGGCAGACATGGGCAACTGCAGGGTGAGGGAAGAGCAGTTTGCTGACCCAGCACAGGAAGGGGAAAACAACAACAGGACATATTACAGCATACATAAACAGTGATAATATAAGGCACTTTGCTGACCTAATGACCACACTCAGACCATCCCAGAGCCATGTGGACCCATCCCTCCCTGACCAGTGTCATTATGGGTGCATGACCTCATGTGATATGCAAAACACCCTTGGCCACCTCAGCTTCCTGGGAAAATTAACTCTGTTCTAGCTGAAACCAGGACAATTAGCAATACTGTTTTCAGCACAGATCTAAAGTAGCTACTATGAAGAAAAAAGCTACTATGAAGAAAATTAAGTCGTTCCCAGATAAAACTAGCATAAAATGAAAAAAAAAAAAGTTAGAAAAAGTAGTAAATCGAACACCAAGTACACAAATTGGAGAAAAAGGACACACCACCAAAGGCAGAACCCTGAGGTCAGCATCTGATGGGTCATTGGAGGATGGGCTTGCTCAAAGCATTGGGAAGGTTTAGCCACAGCTCTGTAACCAGTGAGGAGGAGGAACAAGAACTGCAAGACTCTTGGGAAAGAGCAGACTGGTTATGGAATGTTTTGAGGGGAATGGCCAAAGGCAGGGAAAGGGGGAGGACTCAGGGGAGGAATAAACATGAGAAAAAGAAGATAGTGGGGAAAAATGGGCCAGTGTCATGTAATCCAGTTAACAGCATGCTTGTCTGGCTGATCCCTGGACCCATTCACCACAGTCTGTTCTTTTTATTATTAACACCTGTCCCTGACGTTGTCTGTTGTTTGCATTTGTGGATAAATTTGTGGAGAAAGTGAGAGATGTGTGCATCTCACTGATGAACTTTTAGCCTTGGTCAGCCAGAAACAAGAAAAGGACCAGGATGCCTGTGCTCAAGCTTATGTGAGGGCAGTTTGTGTCTGCCTGGTGCTGGCAAAGGCATGGCTTTCTGCTTTCATTGGCCAGGCTGGCCATCTGTGTGTGCATATATATGAGTGGGGTGTGCAAGTGTGCATTGGTGTCCCTTGGACACAGCTTTGCAACTGGAGGAGAAATCCTTCAGACCATTGTATTACTTCCCTTAACATTGTCCACCTCCCTTATTTGGTGTTAAGGAAGATGACTCTTCATGCTCAGATGTTTACTTCCACTGCTTCATTGTTTCTGCAATTACGTCAATGTAATTTGTAAAACAATTTGATTAATCGTAAGAGAATTATTCAGAAAAATCCTTTACGTTTTGGCAATAGGGCTATATTGTTACTGTATCAGCTCCTTTGATGATTCACTGGTGAGGAAAAGAGTACCATTTTAGGAGTGGCAGTTGAAATTAAACTAGTGTGGAAAGTTTTGAATCTTGTCCTCGATTTTATTTATTTTTCCCTGACTGACCCTGTAGTTGAGATGGATGGTTATAAGAAATTCACTCTCCTTTTATGCTTTCAGAATATCTCATTTACCTATTTAAGTAAATTTATTTAAGTAACTGAAGGAGAAGAAATGCAAAGTTCTCTGTTCTTTCATTAGCCAGCAAGTGTTGGGCCATTACCCCTTATCAACATGTGCAGTAAACATCATCAAACGAAGCAAAGCACACAGAATATTTTTGACATTTTGAAACAATGACAAAGAAGTAAAGGGAAGTCTTTGTTTTGTGTTACTTGTGTACCAGAGAATAATCTGAGGAATAACCGAGGGATGCTGAATGTAGAAATGTACTCTGTTTTTCATTCCAGTTCACTTGTTATTATTAGTTCTATAATTTTGTTTGTCTCTTTCATATTATATAAAAATATTTGGAGTTTGGTGTTCTGGTGTGGCTTTTTTCCCTCTGTTTATTTATTATTTAACATTCTTTCCTAATCTTAAAAAGTAGTTTACAGCAACCAGCTGAACCCAAAGCCCTTCTACGCCTCTAATGTACGATCCTAAAGTAAATACTAGGCCACCCTAAGGCCCAGCACAAACATGTACCCTGTAGAAGGTATGTAGATGATAACAAGGAGAGTCTATTCTGAACTATTCACCTTGATCTGAGAACTAATAACACATGGGCCTCATAAGAAGATTTTTTGCTGTCTTGTTTTTGGGGTTTTTTCCAGAAGGGGTTAATCTGCCTGAATGTTGACCTCCATATTTCAGCTCATCCCTAAAGAGATAGGTAGATAAATTGCAGTCTGAGGTGCCTATTTTTATTCATTAGTTAGAAATAAACCTAGAGCGGTTACCTCAGGTATAGATGTCCTGTTGAAATTTTGTGAGGTTAAGGAATATGACAAATTAGAGGGGATTGTGTGTGAATCCACAAGTTTACAATTTCCCCCTTTGGGCAGTCCCAAAGGAAATACAACAATGTTGATGATTGTCTCAATTGAAGTAGAGGGTAGGGTGGACAGTGATGATGAAGATGGCCATATAGGTTTCTCTAGGTGGAGGCATTTCCAGAGCACTGTGGAGTGCACCACAACTGGTGGAAATTAATTTTTTTCCTGCCCATGGGTAGAAAGAATGGGAAAGTCAGAGAATGAATCTTTCCAAAGACCTGTGGAGAATTAGAAGGAGGGAGCCTGACATGGTCCTGTGTGGAAAGGGAAAGCCTCCAACTGCAGGGATTTGCTGCTGAAAGGCTGCTCCATACCCAGCAGCAGAGCCAAGGACTGAAGGTGTGGGGTTATGGTTGGACATTTGGATTTATTAACTTTTAAACCATACACACAAAGTAAAGGATTGACAGAGATCACACTTTTCATTGTGAACATGTGGCAAGATTTTGGGTCCACACCAGTATGAGCAGGGCAGGACAATGAAGGGCTGCCCACTGGGTGCTTTTCAATGGCAAGTTGAACAAGTCTGTGCAGCAAAGCTTTACCTTGGGGCAAGTCAATGGAGTGTCAACAAAGGCATGAGGAGAGACACTAAGAACAAAGATTCTTCACTGCAGATGTTAGAGAGTCCACATGAAAGAATAAAGTCTTGATGTGTTATTAAAGCAAAAGAGAAAGAGAAATGGCATGGAAAAAAGGGTTGGAAACATAGGGAAGAAACACCACAAAGAGACAATTCAAATGCAACGCAGTGAAATCTGATGAGGTGTAGAAAGGACCAATAATGTGTATGAAGGAATGAGATTAAAATGTAAGATGAGGAGAAGTTTGATCATATGGACACTGGAATCAATACTTGCAGTGTTTTAAATTATGTGTTACAGCTCTGTGGTTTTAATATTCATAGTTGCGAGCAGGAATGCTGCTCAGCCAGAAGGAGACCTGGTTCCCCTGGGCATAATGAAAAGTGCACAGGCTCACCAGGAAGGTGTATCAGATATATAGCAGTACCAGCTGCTTCTTAGTGGCTAGGAAGTTTGGTGACACTGTTGAAATTTATTTCAGTGGTTAGAGAGAAGTCATTACAGCACAGAAAATATAAATTTTATTTAAGGAAAGATTTAACATATTTAATCAAAAGCAAGTATTTTCCAAAATAAAATGCATGAATGAATCAAATATGAATTAATAGACAACCTGTTATTTAGAAATACTGGACATCTGAATTAAGAAATAGAGTCTTAGCAACTTATGAAAAAAGTTCATGAATGCCAAGCATAGAAATACTTGAGTCCTATTTGTGAATTTGCATGAGTAAACCCAGTGAATGTTATGTGCCTAAATCTGAGCAAGTAAACATGTAAAAGCTTTGACTGGTGTCAGGATCAGTGATTGACTTGGACAGGTAGATCACATCATGGACACTTCTCAAGGCCATGGTGCAGGAATGACTGGAAGAGGAGCTTTGCCAGCACCTGCTTTCTCAGAGCCACTTGAAGCTACTAGGGGGTTATGTTGAATTTTAGTTGCCCAGGGCATGATGTAAAGGTTTAAAGACTGAGAGCTTACACTCAAGAAAGGTGTAAGAATGGTATAAACCTGCCTTGGTTCACCGATGAATGGGAGATGATCTGTCCCACTATTTTCATACTGATGTTTGTGTGTGTCTAATTCTTTGTTTGTATTTTATCCGCCTCATGGCAGAATAAAGAAACCAGTATTGGTTGGGGCTTATTTTTCATATAAATAAAGTCTTTTTAGTCTTTATATATAGACTAAGTTGAACATTACCCTTTTAGGTGTAGGAAATAATAGTACTCTGAAGCATCCTTTCATCTTAAACCAGCAGATTAAGCGTAACTATCTGATGCAACATTTCTATATTCCCCTCTGCTTCCCAAAAACAGTGTGTTTGGACCATTTTATTTCTATTCCTTATATCGTGTTAGCAATCTTTTTTTATAAAAATCCCATCTCTATTCCTCATAGAAGTTTTAAAGTCATTTCACAGCTGAGTGGAACCCTAAACAGAACTATCTTAGTGTAATGAAGCAGAAAACGATTGCTCCTTAACAAGACTGGTATATAGTGACAAACAGCTCATAAAAATCCCATCTGCCACAAAATACTTCTATTTTAGTTGCTTTCAAAACTAAATGCTATGTTTCCTGTTTCTTTTCAGAAAGAAAAGAGGATATATAAAGCCTAACCCATCAAATTGTCCTTTGACAAAAACGAAAGAAAAAAACCCCACAGCCACAAAATAATCATCTTATAATACACTGACACTAACCATTCCAAACACTACAAAGGTGTAATGTCACTTTTGGATGCATTTATAGTACATAGATTTTTTTTCAAAGCAAGAAGAAAAAGATAACCAGTTGTAATATAAAGAAAAAATTCTTATGGTTTAAAAATCAAGGACTATGTGTAAAAGCAATCTGCTGATGATTTTGTATTGTTAAAATAGCCCTTTAGTGACTGCAATTAAATAGAATGTAATCACCTGTAACTTGATCACTATTCACCCTGTTGAAATGATTGGTAACTAGTTCTGGATCCCATAGATTCTTTCCCACCCTTAGGCAGAATAATGACTTCATAATAAGTTCTTTGTCATATTTATGGGAATTCTTCATTAGAAAATATTGTAAAGTCTTCCTGTTTTCCAAACAGTACAATGAAATTACATTCACTTGTTGGTTCACTTGGATTTGCGGTTAACATGCTGTAACAGATATGCTGTGCTGTGGGCATTGCCCCTCTCAGTCAGTTGGGACCAGAACCACTTCCTGTGTCCTGTCTTGCCCAAGGAGGTTATACTTTAGTTTTCAAGATAGTAAGTGACCTATCTCTTTGTAGCAAGACACACTGCATCCTTGGAGTAGCAATGAAACTTTTTTCTGATGCTAATATATAGCCTACTGTGCACAACTATAAGCCCCTGAATGGTGATCTTTCTTACCTGAACTGACATTTGCATCTGTTCTTCAACCTTACAGAAACAGCAAGAATTGCTTAGTCAGACCCTCACAATACTTTGACATAAACATTTGCAGTTGTCTTCAAATCCGCTGTTTTTAGTGTGTCATGGTGATTAATGTTTTTTCTGGTATATCAAAAATATATCTAGCTAAGGAATCAATTTTTTGAGCAATAGCATCACCTTTTTCAGAGATATAATCTCACACTGGATGTATGAGGACTGATCATCGAACCTTGATGAGCAAGTCAAGAGAGAGAGTTCAAAGCTGACTTCTAATTCATTGCTCAAGACTTGGATAGCTTTTGGCTTAGGAGTTGTCTTAACAGTGGCAATGACAACCAAGAAGATAAGTCATCGAGACACTTAACCAAAGAGAGAGGGAAAAATCAATAGCATACATTTCAGCTGCAGCAGAAATTGTCGCAATTTGTTTATAACTGTAATGCATGCCATGTCTGATCCACAGACAAGAAGTATCATATTTAAAAAAGTTGTCAGGTAGCATTCAAAGGCTCAAAGTACCTGCTGCAATCTTATTTCAGCTATAAATGCTAGAAAGAAAATCTTGTGGCATTTGATACTCTCAGATGTTTTCCTACTCACTGATTTTTTTTTTACAAAGTTGACTGTATTTCCTTTTAAGGTGTGTAGAAAAGGCATGCCCAGAAGGCTTCTTTTTGACTATCTAACAGCTATGGAAGTGACATGATTGCAGGAGCATCACTGAGGGTGCCTGGAGGTTGTTGAATAGAGTGCCCTCAGGCTAGGAGAGGCAGAAAGCACCAGAGGGATGAGGCAGGGAGTACTTGATTTTCACCACGGGTGTAAATCTAACCAGTGGCAGTGAACTTGCTGTAGATTCATTGTGGTGTAAAAGGGCAGAGTCTAGCCCGTGCTTATCATCTTGCTAAATCTGATCATCTCTCCCTGATGATAGGAACTGGGCAGTGCTGTCAGGCACCCGCTGGGCTGAGCAGCAGCCTCTTTTCTCCACAACCAGCTCTCACACCATGCCCTCATCCCTCCAGCACAAAGAGTAGCAGCAACTTGACTTGGATAAAAAAAAGTAGCAAACAGTAAAGGGAGAAAATTTATCTTTTAAAGAGGGCTCAGTGAAAAGTTGCAAGCAATTTTGAAATTTAAAACACATTGGCTGTGCTTTTCTGGACAAGGACATTGCTGTTAGTATGTGATCTGACACTGTTGAAGCAGTATAAGGAGTTAAATTACTTCCCCTTTTTCACTCCCCCACCATTTTTTCATCTTTTATGGAAACTTAGATGAACCTGGCCTGAGAGCAAGACTGGAGCATTGTTTGTATACACACACACACCCCGCAGGTAAACTGTGAGTAATTCAGAATATCATGCAGTATTCTTCGTCTACACTGAGAGCTCCTCAGCTTTTATATCGTTATCATGCAGACTTCAAATTCAATTGTGCTGGGGGCTGTACGAACGAAGAAGCACTGCTACTTAGTGAATTCAAAACTGGTAATGTGAAGCACGTTGCTAATAACATCGAGTAACTAATAAAGCCATCTCTTTGGCTTTTATTAGGAAACTTTTGTCTTGAGAGCATATAGAGTCACCTCTAAGTCACTATGGCGTAAGGCCATCAATTTTAATTATTTCCGAGAGTGGTTTCAGGGCAGCTGTGACTGCCCAGGCAACTGGTAGCATCCTAATTTACCCACAGTTTCATCAGAAAACTACTTTGGCTTTAATTGAGGATGAGCCTGTATTAGAGCGCAGAAATGAGTCTCAAATCCAGTTGATAATTTATTGTTCTAGCACAGATTTAGGTTCCTAACTGTTTAAATGGGTAATTAAAGAACTAAATATGTGCTAAGAGTTTAAAAGGTTTATTGGATCTGGAACTGACCCCTATGACTTTTGATGGGAAACTCAACAATGCTAAGTAATTTACACTGTATTCTTTTTCCCCTGGATTTGAGCTATCTGTGTAAGAGAGTGTGAATGGCTCAGAAGGCATTTTACAAACTAGGGTGGTAAGGCAGAAGTGTCCCTGTACCAACAGCACTACATTCTAGTTTCAATCCAAACAACTTGATGCCATAATTGTGAAGAGAACTTGATGGCTGTTCAACTCAAGAGTGGCAAGACTAGAAATAAATTATATAATGTAGGAAAAGAACAAGCATTAATCTAAGTCTGTATTCCATCTTTGACGTCTGCTGGAAGCAGATGCCTAGAAAAAAAAGCAAAAGATCAGTAAAAATATGACACTTCCATGTGTAGAACTGTCTTTCAACACCTGCGAATCCAAAATATTAAATTCTGCAAAAACTTACCTTTTATTATTTGTGGTTTAATGTAGTTAGATATTTATTTTTCCAAAAAAGGATTATTTAACATATTTTTAGAAAAAAAATCTCTACATTAAGAAGTAAGGGTTTTCTTTATTTTAGATCAATCTGTGAAATGATCCATTTTTCTTCATTTTTAGCATTTTCTAAATGTTGACAGATGGGAACTATCACCACTTTCTGAGAATTTTCTGTTGGAAAGAGGTCAAATCATTGCTTTGGTTTGCTTTCTTCTTTCTTCGTTTTTTTCTATCAGATGGCATCACAAATTTTATGCATCCATCAAAGTTATTGAAATCTAAAATGAAAATTGAATCCCCAAAACATACCTGGGCAGATCCTACAATGGCACATCAGGCAGCAACCAAACAGGTCTGGTCTTTACTGTCTCCAGCACCACCTGCTTATTACTGCTTGTGAGTCTGTGGGCTTAATCTTTCATTTTCCTTGGTAGCTGTTTCTTTCACACAAATACACATATAGTCTGTAACCAGGTAACTTAACAAATCCTATGTACTTTCAATTCCCTTACCCTTACACTGAGGACCTAAAAATTTTGAATTCTCATGTCCAATATCCATGAGTAAGCATGTTTGAATCAATAGAGTCTTCTAAAAGAATTGAAAAATACATTAATTGAGTAGAAACGAGGAGTTTACTTGAACTACATGTCTGTGTGAGACTATCTGTGCTCATTGTTGACAATTAATATAGGATAATGATGTAAGAATATGACCCTAAGTTGTTCTATAGAGTGCCGTTCTCTCCTGTATATTTGAGTTTTAAAAAGCCTATATTCAAACCAGTTGTTATAGATAAGCAATGAAATATTAAAATAGTCGTGGTGCTCATCAAAAAACTGATGAGCAATATTCAAACATAAAATTCAGAACACATAGACTCTTCTCTGCATATGGGTAACAGAAAAATGTGCACATGTAGGTTTTGTGAACACAGGCTGTGTATCTTCAATCCAAAGGAGAGTGATTCCCTTTGTAGGAAATTCTAATCTTTTTTTTCTACCCACTGGTTAATGATAAAGATGAGTATTAAGACAGTGAGAAGATTCCTGATCAAGGTCTGTAAAAGACACATTTTAAAATGCACATCTTTATGAGTAATGCATTCTCAATTTTTCATTTGCTTTACTGTTAGATATACAAATCCCATAAAAAATTAAAGCTCTCAGATACTGCCAAGTAATCCCCTCTCCCTTACTCAATATAATGGAACGAGAATTTAAAATTCAGAGGATTATGAACAAATCCTGATCCTGAAGGTATAAATACTGTTCCAGTTGACTTCAGTGGAAGATTCACATGTGCATCAAAGGGAAGGATACCAGCCTTTATCATACAAAGATTCCTGCTAAAACTCACTTTTTAGTAATGACTTCTTTCTCTGTTGCAACCTCTTTCAATTTTCCAGGAAACTTGAGCATAAACAGGATTTAAATAATTCAGTTGCATCTCTACTTTCTATCAGAACATAATAGGATTCAAAATAATTACAAGATTTTTCAATAAACTAATGAATTCAAGAAAAGTAAAAGTTACAGAAGCTTACCTGTCTACATCAGTGCCTTCTATCCATGAGCAGAAGCTCAGTGTTATCTGGATTAAGGCAGAGATTACTTCCAAACATGCAGGACTCAATTTTAGTCAAATCACTCAAGAGTAAGTTGAATGTCCTACTAATGTTTGACAAAACTGACAAGTTCTAAAAATCATCCATAAATGAATGAAAGCCCATACCACTTTGTCTCTTCAATGACTTCTTGAGTTGTTAGCATCATTCATAGCCACACACATACACACAAAGTTTTTTGCACTAGACTGAGGTTTGATAGAGAAACTGAAGTGAGGTAGAATTAACAAGTGATTTAAAAAGACTCAAAATGAGATTTTGGTCTTTAACATCCAAAATTCACTTCACCTTTCCCTTCAGTGTCTTGTAACGGTGGTACTTTGTATCTAGATTTAGGTGTGTACCATGTAGTTGTATATATGTATTTAGGGTGTCTCAGTCCTCATGATGGTCTCTGGAGCCTCATCATGTTTAATACAGCAAGCAGACACTTCAGAACTACTCATCTCATAATAAAGTGAACATTAAAGATGCAATTCAGTTTTCTAAACGTAAGTAGCTAGCATCATTTAAGATGTGATACTCATAGCTGGTCATGGGAAAACCTGTCTAGACTCTTCTGTCTGTATTTTCAATGGTTTAGATGTACTAACCCACATCTGACTCTAGGGCCATTGAGGATGTCCTGAAACATGAGACCTGGTCTCCAACTACCATTTCACAGGTGTATGGGTGTCTCGTAAATCTAAGCACAAGGATGTCTCAAATATTATCAGTGTCTTACATGTCACTAAGTTTGTATATCCAGGAAACAAATTATCTCCATGGAATATGCTGGAGTAGAAATAATTAACTGAAATTAAATGAATACAGACATCAACATCACAGTGTCTGAATCTTATTCTGAGTATCATTTCAAATGCTGAGTTCAGCTCCATAGTCACAGATCCCTGCATGATTTAAAACTCCTTATAGAATATCCTGATCTCACCTACTAACTGTCAAGGGCATGGATGTTCTCAGGCCACATCTGTGGTATCAGGGACATCTCCAGTGACAATGCATGACCTACATGTTAAAATGGAAATTGGTCATCCACAATCTATCTACAGTCAAAAGTAAATGATGGACACCTAATCTTTTAGACTTGTGATTTAGGAAAAAACAATTTGTTCATGGCTTTCTCTTAATTAAACAGGAAGCCTGGACAACTAACTTACTAGCTTTTAGATGGCTAGCAAGCAGTTTGTGAACATTCCAGATATTCTAAATAGTCTGAGATGTGCACAGGAATAGACCTGTGAGACATGGGCTCCCTTCTTGCAATGGCATCTGCAGGCCAGCTGGGATATCCCTGGGGTGTCCGGAATGACATTCAGTGTGTATAGCTATTAATCTGAATAGATCCACTGATAGTAAGTTCAGTGGGACACTAAAAAGATCTAGACAGCATTCCAGTTTGGGTTTGATTTTTGATTACAAATAAAAAAGCAAGCTGCTCTGCCAACAAAACAAGAGCATCTGTGAGACAACTGCTTCCAAGTTTTTAGGGATGTAAAAAATACTGAATTAGAAATTGGGTAAAGCACTTTCAAGTTAATGAAAGTTTCTTATTAAAGATGTATTTAACATGTTAGCAATTTCTTCATCATTCTAGAAGACATTCACTAAATTTCATTGTAGTGCTGCTGAAAATTATAGCTTCTTTCTTACAATGTTGAATAGCAACATATAAATGATATATAAAAGCAACTCACTTCCAGATATACCGTATACATATATTTTAATATAATATATATTTGCTTCAATACACATTTGACAGTCATATTTAAGTATCAAAAATTGCTGTCACAAGCCAGGAAGAGCAGCACTCCCATACACAATGTAGCATTTTTTAACTGATTATGACATAACTATTATGATGCACTAAGTGACATTAATGAGTGAAACTTACTGCTTCATAGAATTTCATGCATAACTTTACTTTGCATGAGTCATTAGTATTCATAGTTAAACTGTGTCCTTTAGCATGTATTAATAATGTTCCTTGGGACCATGCAAAAGATAATTCATAAATATGTCCGCAAGGAGTAAGTCACCATAATTAAATCATAACAATTAACATGGATATCAGATTACTTTGAATAACTGATCTGGATAACTTACACTCTGAGATTTACAGATGGACATGTTTAAGGGCAATTCTGTTCCTGCTGTACAGGTAGGTCACCTTTATTTTGCTTTATATATAATTACCCTGTTCATCAAGAAAATGGAATTGATTAAGGATCTACATGAAATCTAAAAATGAGATAATATAGGTTTTGATTTCTGTCATGTTGTAGAGCGTAGGAAAGGAACAGACAATCCCAGAGGTGGAGTTAGCACCCATGAGCAAAACACTGCAGCTAGGTTTTCTGCTACTCTAGGATCATGTCTGTATAGCGATGTAGAACAAAGGGAAGGGAAAGGAAAGACAGCACTGAGGACAACATGACACCTGCTGTCATCATCCACATAACCACTGTCCCGCATGGTCCTATAGGCTGGAAGAATGAGAGCAAGGGTTGGACCCAACGTTGTTCGGTAAAAGCTTTAGGGAGGAATGCACTAACCTGGAGCTCCCAGTAGTTTTCCTAGGCAAGATCACAGTCAAAACTTTAATTAAAATGTTGATTCTAACCTCTGCTCTGGGCTGTACTATTGCCACATCCTTGCTATCCTTCCTCTTCTTTCTTCCCTTGACATTTTATCACTCCCTTTGCATCCTACATATGATCTTCTGCCTCTCAAATTTCACAATATTCTTGGAAGGATGCTTGTTTTCCTGTTGTTTGGAATAAAAAATATTGGCAGCTCACTGGCTATCACTGCAATAATGTTTTGTGTTTACATGGCAAGGTTTTGGTTGCAAGGGGGTGCTGCAGGGGTGGCTTCTGCGAGAGGCTGATAGAAACTCCCCCTGTGTCTGATACAGACAATTGCCAGTTGACTCCAAGGTGGTCCTGCTGCTTCCCAAGGCCAAGCCAATAAACAAAAATGGTGGTGCCTCTGTGATAACATATTTAAGAAAGAAAAAGAAAAAAAAACAAAAAAAAAAATCCAAAACCAAGGGGCAGGGTGTTGGGTTTTTTTTTGTTTGGGTTTGTTGGGTTTTTTTCGTGGCCAGAGAGAGGAGTTTTAAGATTTGGTTTTATTTCTCATTATCCTATTCTGGTTTTTTTGGGTAATAAATTAGATTAGTTTTATTCCTTGTTGAGACTGTTTTGTCCATGATGGTAAACTGCTCAGTGATTTCTCCTTATCTCAACCCACAAACCTTTCATTGTGTTTTCTCTCCAGTCCAGCTGAGGCAGGGAGTGACAGAGTGGCTTTGCAGGGCATCTGGCTTCCAGCCAGGGTCAGCCCACCACAACTACCAAATAAAATGTTCTCCACGTATGGCAAATCATACACTGAAACTCTTCCCTGCCTCTGCATGAAGCATCTGTGCCTGAATTGCCTGTTGGGGGAAGAGTTTTGGCATGGACTGTCTCCCAGATATCTCTGTGTGCAGGCTCATTGGCAAGGACAAAACCCTACCAAGGATCTTTAAATAATTCTTCACTATGGAGAGCAAGACATTGGCACTTCAGTCATTTAGCCCTGTTTTATTTACTAGTACATACATAACTACTGAATGTACAACAAAAAAAATAGCAGGGGTCTATGCATTACAGCAACAATGGAAATTATTAATATTGACTTTTATAAAAAGTTTATTCGATGAGATATTGGGATGATTATTTCCATTCTGACCAGTATTTTAATTTGACCTCTTTATTTTCCTTTTTAACTATCTTAATTATTAAGTTCCTTTCTATCTGTTTAAGTCTGGATACTGGCCAGATTACAGAGAAAATTTTCTGTATTTGAGAAGGTTTTACAAAATCTCATTGCAGTGTTCATCCTGGTGATTTCTACAAATTGCTTAATTTTGAAAACTCGCATGCTTGTATCACAAGCTCTGTTAATAACTCCCTGTCTGTTAAAATGTGTTTCATGTCTGTTTTATTAAAGGTAAATACAAGAAATATGCAGTACCTATGTTATCATAAGAGGGAAAGAGATGTAGCTGACAGGTTGCAAGTAAAATCCTGAGTATCAAAAGCATTTGAATAGATCTTTAATAACCATTTATTAAATAATTATGCCATTTTTGTTAAACCAAAACTGAAAAATGCTAATTTAGAAATTACTGAGAGAAAACATAATAAAGTTTATCATTTGAGAAAGTGACATTTAATTAATGAACAATTCACAGAAAGGTAAACATATAAAATAACCTAATACGTTATTAATTCTTATTGTTAACTGTAACATCTGATAAGAATTTTAGGTGTCAAAACCTCTTGATTAATTTGCTTCTCTTTGAATATGAATTTTTTTTCTATATGTGTATTTTTGAGTATACTGGTAAAATAACCATCTACCCAATATATATTCTAATCACTGATTAATAATATATATGAACATATATACAAATAAAAGACCCCTATCATGTAGGCAAAGAAATAAAAGTAATGCCAGGGAATGAGGAAGAGAAGAAAAGGAGACACTATAACTAACATCTAATTCAAAGTTTTGGAGTGATTTTAATCAGAGTTAAAATAACTAACTCCTTAATATCTCAACAATATATTTTCTGCACTCCAAAAGCACTAGGATTTTGTTGCTGACATAAATAGGGATTTGCCCTAAGGTGACCATCAGCACAAAGTTCAGATGAACATGGTACCAGCTTATTTTCACATGTATCCACTAGCAGAGTGATTAGGAAGTCACAGTTTTATTATCTATCAATTATCTCCTATCTTTCCCATAAAAACAATAGAGAAAGAAAACGGTCTAGAAGGTAACTCTGAGTGCTTAATTAATTCCTTTTTTTGTATTACTTTCCCATCAAGAACCCATACAGGACACCAGGGATCCTGCTCTGAAATCAGACACGTTATGTATATTAATGGGAATATACGCAAATACCACATTTCTGTCCCCATTCCTCAGGCATATTAGCTGATATTTCTCCTATGTTATTTATTTTCACTTTATAACAAGGGGAGATCAGTGCTGAAGACAATAAGAAGGGCATTTTTCATATTTGGAACCTCTCATTAAAACCAGGGCCAATGTCTCTTGTGCGTATCAAGTTCAGGACTTAATACTCCTTGAAGTTTCTCAGAGAAACAGATGGAAGCAAAAACTGCAACACATTACATTTCCCTTTCAGAGGCATATTTGGAAACTTTGAAGAGGGAAAAATATTACAATTTAACTGGAACTGATCTATCCTGTGCCAGCTGTATCCCTGCCCCTGACCTCACCTTTTGTATTCAAGTATTTTTAAACAGAAGTGAGGCTGAACTCATCTTTAGAAGTAAAATATCTCAAAATCCTATCTTTAACTCTCTTTCTCCCAGGGAAAATTAAGACTGAAGTAACTTTTGCCTGGCCAATGCCAACTACAATCCATCTGAATTTCCTTCTGTATTGATGTAAGGGTTTGAACAAAGCTCTTCAGAAACAGCTGACTGGGCTTTACTGGCTCTAAGTGCTGGTTCAAGAAATTCTTCAGGAAGAGGAAGTCAACAACCAAAATTTAGCACTTTTAGCTGTGTGGCAAGATATACTATGAACTGTGTCAGATAATCTAAACATATCTCTTACCTGTGTGTTTACAAGAATGGTGTCTTCAGTAATTTGCTCACGTAAAAGTTTATGCTAGAAAATATAGACTCGGGGTCTGAAAAGATTTAGGGATGAAATACTTTTGTAGAATGCAAATATTTAAATTGCCAAATGACTGTGACTTAGGGGAAATGGCAACACCATACTCCTGTTATCAAGACAAATGTTCCTACTATGAAGAGTGAGTTAAGTATCAAACCTGCCACTATTTAAAATGCCACTGAAATTAACTGAGTTATACACCTGTGAACTGGATGAGGGACAGCTTCCAGTAATGATTTCCTAATGATACATCTCCAGATGGTTTATCATATACAGGGTTTTCTGCTTGGGGACCTTAAAACACAAAATAGGCATATGGAGTGGGTTTAAAACTAAATGGATCTATTCCAAATGTAAATCTTCCTTAAGACATCCAACAGAAAAAAGGCCTCTCCGTCGGCACCTTTTGTAAAATCATATTTAGATGTTTGTCTCACAGAGTTAGGATGTCCTTCAGACACCCCGAGAATTGTGTTTGCAGAGTTTGTGCTGCAGTAATGTAAATTCATCTTATTCCCACTTGTTGAATATTAGCTGCATATCCTTACAAGCATTTCCTAGTTCAATTACCGTGTGAATTACCACGAAATAAGAGCTTTTCAATGACAACAGCATAGCACTCTATGTGTATATTTCACCATTTCCCTTTTCTCCAAAGCAGTTCAGAATATACTTGAAGCTTATTTAAACCTTAAAATGAAACATGCTAATTATGGCAACAGTTACAGAAAATTTACATAATTACAATGCTGAACTGTTAGGGCATGCAACCAAAATAGTGACATACTGCAAAACCTCCTTGAGAAGTACTATTAAGGCTTGTTCCCAAAGAAAATGTTTGGTTGCAATGGAAGACAGGTCATATGTTGTCAGGAGTATAGCAGGAGGTAAAGAAAATGAAAGAAAGGACTATGGAATAATCATTTAAAAGAGACAGCATGAATCAGAGTCTTACAGATCTCCTCACCGAGTGGTTTTGTGCATTTTCGATACAGTGCAGAGCTGCAGCTGTGCTTTGCTGTGTGTGAATTATACATTGCATCGCAGGGAGGTGTAAAGGGGAGAAAGGGGAGGGGGTGAGGTTTCACTGCCCTCCATTGATTAAGCTCCTTATTTTGTGCCCTTTATATCTCAGGAGGAAATTCCGCTGTGGTCTCTCATTTTGCACTGTAAATTAGTTCCTGGTATAGCGTGTCTTGTGCATAATCATGGGAAGGTGCCAGCTGACCACTGCACAGCGGCTCCAAAGCGCTAGGGTGCCAGTCCAGTCCTGGATGGAAGGATTTTTCACCTTGCCAGGAATCTGTAATTCTCATTGACAGTAAAAGCATCAAATCTGTCGGTTACAGAGTGGAAAGTTATGTTTATCTGACATCTGTCCAAAGGACATCAGAAAATGATGCTTGCTGCACATTAAGGCAGGTAATCAGAAGATTCCATGATTTATTTTCATTTACTGACTATACTTCATTAGCAAAAATGTTTAAAAACTCATTTTACTACAGTGTAAATACAGCAGATGGCTTGTCAGCTCTGCCCTCAGTTCTCAAGATGTGGCCTTGCTAATGCTGATAAAAGGCTAAATTCTTTGCCATACAATTTCCTTGCTCCTGTACAAAGATGCTAACTGCCTTGGACCAAAAAAGAAATTAAAAACACTTGATCATACCAGTTCCTGAAGGACAATGTTGCTTGCAGCACTCCTTTTGAGATGGAGTGCCACAGATTTCTGAGATTTTAAAGGACCACTTCTGAATCTGAGGTGAAAAGTCATCAGCTAAGACAAGGCTGTCGACAGCAGGCTTGAGTTTTGTATAGAAGGCTCTGCACTGCTGCTAGGAAAACAATGGGGGTCTGAAAACAACTGGACTCTGCTGGCTTCTAGTCCAGTCCCAGAGTTTAGACCATCTCTCACCCCATCCTTGAATTGTTTTAATTCCCAGGATTTTACCACTACTGGTATACTCAGGAAGAATGTGACAAAATAGCATTTTTTCTCTTAACATATGGACATAAGGAGGGTACAATTATCTTCTTTACAATCTACCTCCAAAAGATCAATCAAAGGTAGGTTCTGGAGCCCACAGAAGCTGTTCTGGCATCCACTGCACTGAGCTTTCATATCACCAACTTTACAGTATCCTGCCTACTAAATTCTTCTCTGGATTACTTCCAATATCACCATATGCACTTTTGTTTGTCACTCTTTGCTTCTTATCCTATCTTTATCATGGGACATATTAGGTCAGTAGGTACCTTTATGTGATGTTTTCAGGCTGAACACTTTTCCCCTAAATATGAGGGAATTAAAATATTACAGATTTTACCTGATGATTGCTCAGGAGCCAAATTCCCAGGTGAAATTGCCTATCTTCAATTTTCTTTCTTCTGAAAATTAATTTTTCAGCCCTTGCCATTCTGATGAAAGATTCATGTTTTCACCTTGCCGTAAAAAAGCAAGATGAAAATAATTTCACAATTTCAAAAGTTCCAGAAAAACGGATATTCTATTTTCAGCACAACTCCAGTTTGAACCTGCTGACTATAGATTTTCAAATATGTCACCCCCTCAAGTCATAATGCAGCCCAGTTTGCAACCTGTAACCTTTGTCTAAGAGTGAAGAGATGGGAGATGTTGGGAGCATATTGAAGAGGCATGTGCCCTAATGTCAGAGGGTGGCATACTGTAAGCACTGAGAAAAAAATTGGCTTGTCTCACAATAACAGGACAACAGTTGCTCAATGTATACTATAAAAACACATTGGTGAGTCTAAACTTTTTACAAATTGCTTATAAAATGAACTTTTAGATAAACTATGACTTAAACTGTTACAAAACACATTATTCGATCATAATGATATTGCAGACAGAAACTTTATGAGTTTCTGTAGGAAGGCAGCAGCTGAGTGCAAATCATTTGAAAGAAAAATTGCCTTTTTACTTGAGTGTTTCTAGAGATAAAAAGGTACAAGAAACTGCAAAATATTTGATGGACTGTATATGGTATGAATGCTATATATTTTCTTTCTGTTAAAGTCAGTGTTGAAGTTTTCCACAAATTTTCATAGCATGTATACTCAGGTTCCTCAGGAAAAATAATCCCTAACCATTTGCTTTTGTGCCATTTCAAAATTTCAAGCACTATTATATTTTCAGAACTTTGTCTATATAAAAGATCTGGAAAAATGGCTTTCTATTAGCACAGTTCAAGTTTTAATTTAAGCATTACCTTTTTGATTGTTTCCTTCTGCTAGCAAACAAAACACGACAGAATAAAAAAACCCCTCTGGTTTCACTGGGTGTGCAGTGTAGTGTGATAAATTAGAGTTTTCTTTCCTTTATTCTGTGTTGAGTCTGTTTTTCTTGTGACACCAATTGTGGACTGAGCTCTCCCTTATCTCAACTCCTAAGCCTCTCAATACATTTTTTCTCCTCTGTCCAGCTGAAAAGGGGAGTGATAAAGTGGGTTTGGTGGGCATCTGGCCTCCAGCCAGAGCCAAACCACCACATGGAGTCACCTCCAGATTCCAGAAGACAGACTGTGCTTTTTCTATATGGTTGTCCTTGGAAACATCAATATACCCTTATACAATGTACCCAAATCAGTGTCCAGATACGAGAATAGAAAAAATTCATTACATTTTGTATCTTATGGAGGGAAGCAGCTACAGCTAAAAAAATCATTAATCCAAAATTAAACGTAACTGAGTAAATAACATTCCTATTCTCTCTTCTTCCAAGGAAAGAATGCCTCCTAAAATAACCTGCGTCTCAGATAAATGGATGCATTGAAGCTCTTAACTACTCTGTGATGGACTGTGAATGGACACAATGCGGGACAATATTTGAACGATAATGATTTGTCCTTTCCTTCTTCAAGCATAAGCTGATTGCAAGTGTTTCAGGACCATAGATTAAATAGCTAAAGGGGTCACGAATCTTAATAGCTTATAAATCAGAGAGATCTGCAACTTACATGCTCTCCCTGGAATCTGTATGGAATGTCTAAATATTAATAGGTCTGGCAAGGGCTCAGCAGATGAGCTGTCTAAAATTTCACAGTGGGAAGACTGGAGATTGAGGCTGCTGCGTACAGATCAGCTGAGAAGCTCCTACCTGAAAATGAACTGTCAGCATGTGTGTAAATACCACTTTCCTGAAGTGATATTTAACATTCTGAGCTGCCCTGATTCATAGGTACTGTATGCATTGGTGTCTAACACCACAAGGTTATTTAATATGATGAACATGCACAGTGGGCCCAAGTGCCGGTGTGGGGGAAAGGAAGAATATTGTGCCACGTGTCTGAAGCTTGCTCTGATGATTATTCTGCTAAGACAACTTACCTGTAGGAATCATTATGAACTTCATTGCTGTGACTGCACTAGAATCAGAAAACAAAAACTTCAGGTATAGTTCAAAAAGTAAATGGCAGAAGTAAAATTGTTCATCTGCCTTTAACTGGTGGTACAATATGGACAATAATTACAAAGATACATTATGTCTTGATTCTCAGGGGATAGATGGAAAGTAGGGCCTCTCTTAGCATAAACCAAAATATTTCTTTGAGGCTTTCCCATTTCCATACAACACTGTTTTCATATTTGTGATTAAAATAACTTTTTTTCTACTGAAGCAATAATTTGTTTTCTACTTCCTTGCTGTATGTTGCTGTGTATGAATCTTTAAAATCGTGAAAGCTCAACATGAGAATGAGGGTACAGTCCAAATATATGATTCTGAACCACACTGGAATCAGTAAGGTGTTGTATTTTATTTTATTTTTATTTTTCATGTTTCTTACATTGAAGTGTGCAGAAAATATACCATCCATAACCACCTGATTGCAGTTTACGGGTGGTCTGATAGCATCTGTCCTTGTGCCCTTCATGTGCCCTACATACCTCCTACAATCTTCTTTTTCCCAGGGACTCTCATGAGCCCATGCCCTTTATGTAGTAAAGTTGCAATATTCCCATTACTCCTGTGAAATCAAAGTTCTGTACAAAAAGCAACAGCTGTAACAAGTAGAGGATATGAATTCAACTAATCAAAAGAGAACACTTAATTTGCCTTGAGCTTTTTCCCAATTAGAAAACAAACCAGGAAAAGCTGATGTATTTCTACAAAATGTTGTAATTTTAGCAAAACATCATCATTTGACTGAAAAACTCCATGATGAGTTTCTGTCTGCCTAGGCTGAATTGCATTTTTCTATCAGCTTTCCTGTCCTCAACAATCTTACTACTGAAAGGAGGGAATCCTATTTGCTCCATTCCCAACAGGACACTGGTAAACAGGGGTTATCCATGCCCCAAAGAGAAGCACTGTCAAAACATGGGTGAATTATGTTTTGCCTCACTAAACGCAGATTTCAGAAATACTTTAACTGCATATCTCTAGTCAAAGGCTTTGCATCAGGACACTTCTGATTCTTCAAGCAGTTTGTAGCACTATTAAAATAAAAGACGATCATTCAGTAATCAGAAAGTACTCATACCACCTCTCCAGATAAACACTAACCTATAAATACCTCATACAGCAGGGGTTTTTTTCTGTTTGAGTAAGCATAATAAAACAAACCTCTGGGAGGACTTAATTTCTTTAAAGTGAATAGATGGCATTTTCATTAAAAAATTTATGAAAAGAAAATAAGACACAGGCTGGATAACCAAGCATAGCACCTGAACTGCTAGCCATCTCTCAAATTCTTTTCTCAGGAAGCAGGAAAACTAATTTTTTTTCTTTTCTCTGTAAGTTCACGTTCTATAAGATGCTGATTTGTGTTGAGAAAACTGTTCATAAAATGCCATCTTTTTTTTAAACTGGCAGATGATCCTGTGAGGTAACATCGAAACAGGTTTATGAACAAAACCAAGAATTGGAATAGCCATTATTCGCACTATGTTTTGACATGGCTGTGCTACAGCAGATAGTTCTCAGGGGAAGGAAGTTCATATGACATCTGCTATTCTCCTTACTGTTGGCCCTTGCTTCTTCAGTCTTCCCTTTTGTCATCAGTGTTTCACATTCATTTCTCATTACCTCCAGCTCTCCATGCCTTCACCTTACTCTTTCCTGTTTTCTGTATGCTTTTCAATTCATACTCCATTCCAGTGGGGTTTTTTTCATGACATCAATTTCTTGTCTATGCTCACAGGTAGAGAACAAAAGTGGCATCTACTTTCACTGTTGCCAAATTGCCTCTGTCCAACTAAGAATAATGGCATTTCCATTGTGGCCAGTCTCTCTGAGGTTACAAATGTGTAAAGGAAAAAGGGTAGCCTGTGATTTCAATCTTAACGATCAGAAATTCCGACAAAATAGTCGGAAGCTGTGGTGAGTTACTGAATGAAGGTAGAAGTCCTTTAGACATGAAAAAGTCACAGGAAAATTGCATCAGAAAAGTGCTAAATTCAAAAGTTTCCAAAAGAAATCAATTCTCTTTCAAGCCACAGCAAGAATCTTTACAAAGACAGCAAACATGGATGCTCCACTAATGAAAAAATAAACAAGAACCACACAGGGAGTCTTCCAAGTGCTGTGAAAGACTTTTTTTTTTTTTTTTTGGTATATGCAAAATATGAGATGAGATAGGATGAGGTCATGGAAGAGGGTGAGTACTGTCACCACTTCAGTCCAGTTGTATTATTTCCTAAAAGCAGGAAGGAAAATTCTCCCTCCCAAGAAGTCACAGACAGCGGACCATAATAGCCAGTCTAAATGTTCTTACTGTTAGATCTAATCCTAACTTCTATGGCTGGAAATGTTATGATTCTATTCCTTCCATTATTCTGCCACTTTTACTTCTAAAAATTTTTCATGACCCAGATCTTGTTTTGCAAATACTTTTGCTTCCTTTATCTCTTGTTTTTGAAGTCCTTCATTTCATTCCTGAGAAGCATCAGCATTACATGCTATTTTCCTCAGCTATTGAGAAAGAAGATCTGTCAAGGGACAATGGAATGAATTTTAAACTAACTCAGCAAGATATATGCAAATGCTCGCATGCCTAAGTTCTTTTGTTGCTGGGGCTTATTTTTGGTTTTGTGGGTTTTTAAGGAGTTAAAAATTCATACCTAAACTGAAATTTTAGAAAATCTTTATTGAACTCTCCAATTGGCATTTATGTTTACAAATAATGTCTTTATTCTTCTGTATGCATTCTTACAATGTTATTGTCTTCGTATTTTAACATGCCAAGCACTTTCCTATCAAAAAATCTTCAAATTGAATACATTTAATTAATCAAGGATTCATGGACTACCTGGTGAAATAAAATTCAAGTAATGGAAAAATCACAGGATCACATTTAAGAATTATATTCAAACTAAAATCTCAAACATCATCAATTGTGAATTTAGATCTCCAGTTCAGGTTGGTGCCTATTATTAATGATACCTTAATCTAATGCAATTCTTCCTCTCCAAACAACCACCTGTTCAAGACTTTTCAAATAAAATCAAGAGTACTGCTTGGCTACCATTTAAATTTCACCAATATTTATTTGCACTAGATACAATTTTTCAGAGTGGTTTCCAGTGGTTGAAAATAGATTTGATTTTTATGTTCTGAACTTGGTTCTATATCAAAACATTGCATTTCTAACAGCATGCATGGTTTTGATGTTTATTCACATAAATTTGTTTCTACTAATTACTGATAACCTATCAGTAGGCTTAAGAAGAAGAATGCCTATGGAACCATCCTGTGAATAATGAAAAAAAAACCCAACTTGTTAGAAGTGTCCCACTCTTAGAGGACTCAATAATTGACACAGAAACTGAAGTCAAATGCAAATTATAATATATAATCCAAGTCACAACAGAGATACATTTTCTTTTGTATGAATGAATGGGTAATAATAACAAGAAACTTATTGTGTTGCAACAAAGAGGGATTTTCAGTGTTGTGTTGTAATGAAGAGGGATTTTCTGTGTTGTGATGAGGAAGAGAGCTTCAGAATCAAAGATGCAGTTTTTTTGCTTGATCACACGGCTCCTCTATACAAATGTACTTCGCTAATTCCCAGGTTCTGAATGCATTTTTTCACCAACTACCAGAAATCATTAGCCAGAAAAAATTCATTGCCAGCCTTATTTTAGCAACTGCAATGAAGTTTGTTTAAATATGAAATGATGGAATGTGAAAAGAGGCTTGAATTAGTCCAAAGGAAACAGCTAAATTTAAGAAGATATCTTTCTATATATAAAGTGGATCTAGGTAGTGGATAAATTTCCTTTGGAAAATACAACGTCGTATCAGTACTAAGAAAGAAAGAGAATTATGTAAGTTTGTAATCCATATCCCACTGAGTAACTCCAGATGCTTCAGAACTAGAAGCCGTAGGAGCATTCAAGGCTCATCAGAGTAACAATACTCTGAGTCAACATAACAGAACACTGGATACTTTGGATACATAGTTTAAAAAAAGAAAAAGGACAATCTATTACCTCAGTTATCTTGTTTATAACAACAGCTAGAGAGAAACATTACTGTTCTTAAGAAAGAACACAAAGCCTGTATGTGGGTGCCCCGTCCTTAGCTATTGTCACTACCGGATGTACATGAACGGCAGATGGGTGTTAATAATTAAAAATCAGTGCACACAATACCAGCAAGCAGGCACAGTAATTGTACATCAGACAGGCCAATTCTGCACACTACAGTGTCATGGTCTAAGCCTTGTTGTCAGCTGAGCACCACGCTGCTGCTCGCACACTCCTTCCCCCTGCCCCCAGTGCTGTAGAGAGGAGAATCAGAAGAAAAAATTAAACAGTTTACTAGGACAGCAAAGGAAGAGGAAAATAACAACAGCAATACTTATGTTGCACAACATAATATTGTATATTTCAACACACAAAGCAGGTGATGCACAATGAAATTTGCTCACCACCCAGAACCCCCGATACCCAGCCGGTTCTCCCCAGCCAACTTCCCGCCCATATAAACTGAGAATGATATCATGGTATGGAATTTCCCTTTGGCTAGTTTGAGTCACATATTATGGCTGTGTCCCCTGCCAGCTTCTTGTGAAAATTAACTCTATCCCAGCTGGGAACCAGGACAAACAGTCATTGCTGTGCCCCAAAGTCATTGCACATTTCCCCACTACGTTTAATTAGAGTGTAATTCAATACAAGGAAATTAAGTGACTTTTTTTTTTTTTTTTGGTGTAGGTTGTTATTCACTTGGGCACCAAGGAACTGGCTTTATAAGCACATGTATGTAGGAATAAAATTATTGTTGCTGGCAGTGAGCAGAATGTACTAGGCACTATAGAGTGTCACAAAGCACTATTACCTTCCCTGAAATGAAATCCTAATAGCAAGAAAAAACAAACATTAAGAATCACAACTGTTCCCAGAAACAAATACTCCAAGTTTGTATGAGGATTGCATTCATCAATGCTCAGCACTTTCTGCATCAGTTTATTAATGAAGGCATTTGCAAAGCTTGTTAAACAAAAAGCATTTAGAATTGGTAACCTATAGGAATATTCAAACTGACTTTGTCTTAATACCCATTTTTCACAGAGCTAATTCTGGAAGAATGAAAGCCTTTTAGATAAAAAAAGAGAAAAGATTTTTTTTTTTAAATCACCAGAAGTTTTCAGCCAATTTCCTGCTTTTCCTTAGAGTTGTCAGATGCAGAATCACTGTAACTTGAATGATCGTATCAGCCATCAAAGAGAAAAGCTTGTATACTATCTGTAGATTAAAATTTACACTTCTCAGTAAATGCTAATGAAGGTAATACTAGAAATTGTGTTAGTTTACTGTACTTTATTTTTGTATCTAAAACAGTGATGATCTGAATTATTCTCCAGTGGAAGAATTGAATTTGTGGTCTTTTGGGGGAAACCCTGCAGAGATGCTAAAGTTCATTCTGAATGTACAATGACTTTTATAATGAAACTTGAATAATAGGTGAGTTTCTGAGTGTGAGCAAATGGCCTGCAAACATGAGTGTCATTTGTGTAATGAAGTATGGTATGTAGATTCCTGGGCTAAAACAAACAACATGGGATAGGAACGAAAAGTTGTACCCTGATGCAATGATGAGATCAAATAATCTCTGTTGAGTTCTGTGGTCAAATCATGGGGACAGTAATGTGAACTGTTCTGGGAATACAAACTGTCTGCAAAGGTTGTACTCTATGCAGGCCTTTTTGGGTTTGTTACCTCAGGGATATTTTGAAGTTCAACAAGGCCAAATGCAAGGTCCTGCATATGGACAGGGCAGTCCCAAGAACAACTGCAGGCTTGGTGGAGAAGGGATTGAGAGCAGTCCTGAGGAGAAGAAATCAGGGATGCTATTGGATGAAAAGCTCAACATGAGCTGACAACGAATGCTTGCAGCCCAGAAAGACTACTGTATCCTGGGCTGCATCAAAACCAGCACAAGCATTGGGTTGAGGGAGGTAATTCTCCCACTCCACTCTGAGGACCCACCAAAAGTCCTGCATCCAGCTTCATGGTTCCCAGTACAAGACATTGAACTGTTGGACTGAGTCCAGAGGAGGGTTACGAAGATGATTAGGGGGCTGGAGCATCTCTCCTATGAAGACAGGCTGAGAGTTCAGCTTGTTTTTCAGCCTGGAGAAGAGAAGGCTCCAGTGAGACCTTTTAAAGCAGTCTTCCAGCACCTAAAGGGGGCCTACAAGTAATCTGGAGAGGGGCTGTTTACAAGGACATTTAGTGATAGATCAAGGGGTAATGGCTTTCAACTGAAAGAGGACAGATTTAGATTAGATATTAGGAAGAAATTCTTCCCTGTGTGGGTGGTGAGGCCCTGGAATGTGTTGCCCAGAGATGCTGTGGCTGCCACATCCCTGGCAGTGTTCAATGCCAGGTTGGATGGAGCTTTGGTCAATCTGGTCTAGTGGAGTGTGTCCCTGCCCATGCCAGGAGGGTGGGAATTAGATGGTCTTTGAGGTCCTTTCCAAGTCAAACTGTTCTGTGATTCTGTGATCTTTCACAGGACATTGTCATTTATGCTCATCTTTAGACTAACAGCAGGCTGACTTGAAAAATGCCTTATTTTCATGAAGAGAGAAGATCAGAAATTTAGGATTTGGACACTTGATGCCTTTAGAAGCTTGTTTGTCAAAGTAAGAATACCCAAAAACACAGCAAGATTGGTCACATTCATCATGCCTCTGCCTTGAGTATTTCCAGTCCTTGTAAACCACCCAAACATTTAAGTAGAGATGTAATTGTGATTTGTAGCTATTTTTATCTCTTTTAACAGCAGAAGAGATTACCCATCCTGTGCTGGGAGATTAACATTCTTTGTCTAGTTTAAATGTCCTGATAGCTAAGTATTCCTCTAGTAAATATTAGGATTGTCTCTGGTTGTATACCTCTTTTTCTTTCTTCCTTCTTGGGAGAGAAGGGGTGTTAATTACCTACATTCCTTCCTAAATCCTTATACTTGACACATCACCTTCCCTCCTCATGTCCTCTTCACAATTTCAGCACATCGTGTTTTAGAAAGAGTTCTGAGTCCTTCATAAATTTTATGATCTCATTGCTTTTTGAAAGGGCCTTTGGAAGCTGAAAGTTTGGCATCACGTGTGCAACCAAGCAACAGTTCATGTATTGCGTAAGGTTATTTTATAGATCGGAAATGGCACTATCAACAATTGCTAATTGTCATGGTTGCAATTTATAAACTACACCAACTTTTATCCAATTGATAATTATGTGCAAAATAGTCAACACTTTTTCTAAGTCATCCCAATTTAACTCCTGTAGCTGCAGGCCAGCAGTGTGTACTTTGGCCACGCTTTTTTTCCAACACAGCCCAGGCCTGGGTCATTCTTAACCATGCTTCACCTGGAAACATAATCGGATGGAGACCTGTACGCTTCCACAGGGCAATGGTAAAATTTGACCAGACTAACAATTCTCTGGCTCACAAAAATCAATGTTTTCCAAAAGTTTTCCACAAACAGATCTTCTTCAAAGCTTAAATTGCAGTGACAGTAAAGACAGAGAGTTTCCAGTTTAGTCAAGTACACCAATACTGAAATTTTTTTTCCTGGATATTCTGGTTTAGACTTCACAGAGGTTCACATTTAGAATGATGAAATATTACTGTGGAAAGGTACTGTGAAATTCTTTTATAGGATTTTCCTGTGAGAAAGGTATTTTGTGATGAGATTGATGCTTGCAAACTAGAATGGTATTAGAATATTTGCTTTCAGAGGCATCTTCTGGAGGACATGGGTCTTCTGTGTACAGTGAGTTTGTGTGGGCTGGACTAACACAGCTAACATCATACTTGCTCAAAGTCTTGATTATAAGTCAAAAAAGCTGCCAGAAGCTGTTTTGGATATATTCTACTTTTAACACTAATCTGTGAGCTCCTCTAGCCGTTAATAGACAAGTATATATACCTTGGATTGCTGTTTGTAGCAGTGAAATTTTGCTTAAAGTCAAAATACTAGAAATAAAAATGTATTTCTTTACAACAAGTTGCTGAGAAGCAAGGAGTGGCCTAGCACGTACTTTACTATGCTTTGGTGAATGTGATGCTCTGAAGGCCTGTAGTAAGTCATCTTCAGTGAATAAATAAAAACCCTCTTTAGAGTCTCTTGGTAAATCATATGGTGAAAATTCAGGTATTACTCACAAATAGCCCTTTGAAATAAGAAGTATTTTCTCTATGAATTTTTATTTTGGCCCTCACTGCACTAAACAAAGCATATAAATACCACTTGGATCAAGCAGAAGAATTTTTAGAATGGAGGGCTAGAGCCTTGGCATTGGCTCCATGAGAGGTAAGGAGCTATGCTCATTCATGCAAGCTGAGAATTTGAACCATTATCTTTGAGTAAGGAGTTTATATTGTGGCAAGATGATCAAACAACATCAGGCAGAGATTAGACTTGGAGCACAGAGATGCTGGACAAAATTCAGAAGTTAGATATTAAGTGCTTTAAGTTCCAACTTTGTCTGCATAACAGTAAGGATTGTGATAAGTGTGATTTTGTGTTTTTCAGGGAGTTATAAGAAAGATCAAGATTATAACTTCTCTCTCCTCTTCCTTTGAATTTCAACAGAATGATTTTTTTTCTTCAGAGGAGAGAGTGAACTGTTGTACCAACTGCATGAATTAAATTACAGTTGACTCGATGCTAAGGGAAGAGAGTACAGATTGCAAGAGGTAGTGGTAAGAGAAATGATAACCCTCCTCAGCTGCCTCCAGTGTGCCCAATACAAACTAAAACTACACCAGACCATAATAGCAGTATATTGTTCCCATTCTGCCCTCACGTAAACAATGACAAAAGCGTAGCACAGTTACACTGGACACAGACTCTTACACAGCAAACACAGACCAAGCAGATGAGTGTAAGCTTTTCTAGAGACTCCTGATTCTCAGTGTCTTTCATGTCACATGGTTAACATCAGCCTCTGCACAACCTGCCTGTTTGCAAATGTTTGCTCTGTTCTTTTAAAGGTTTTTTTTTTCTTTCTACGTTCTTCCACTTGGGCCTGATTTTCTTGGAAAAAAGATAGGAGACCTAAAATGGCCATAACTCCTGTCCCCTATGGTCTGTGTAATACTTGCACTCCACAACTAGCAAGTTCAGTACCTGCATCTTGTCTTCAGTTACACTGGCACCCGGTTCTTTCACATAGAAAGAAAATTATCTTCAGATAAAAAGTCATCTTCCAGCGTAGCAGCAGCCACTGAGCCCCTGCACCTTTTTGAAGTATTTTCATTTTGACTACTCAGCTCTCCTGAGACAAAAATTTATGTTACCCTAGTTTAAAGAATCAAATATCATAAATACACAGAGCTGGCATAATTTGTTTTATAGCCTAGGATTGTACTCTTTTTTTGTATGTCAAATATAGCAAAGTTTGGAGAGAGGAAGACTGGGGGACATTGCCTGGGTATGAGCACAAGATGTATTTATATTCAAGGGTAAAATGGAAGTATCCTGGAACTATCTGTATTTATACCCTTTTCCATATTTATACCCTTACATATTTAAGCAACTTTCATAGAAGTGTTCTATCTTCATCTCAGTTGATGTGCAACATGGGATTTTACTTTTGAGTAAAATATAATTCACTACTCTTAGGAAATCGTTGGCTTTTATAGAAATATTTTCATCTTGCTAACATTTTTTTAAGTGTGACAGATTATATGGGGTCCTAATAAGTATTGACAGGGCAGAGCCAGAGCTGGGCTGGTTCCTTCTTACAGAATCATAGATTTTTTTTTCAACTGGCAGTGAAGTTTACGAGCATAAGAAAAATGTGGTTTTACATTAATACTTAAACTTATGGTCATGCTTAGAGACCTGAATACTAGCTATCATGACTGATAGTAATTAGCAGAATAAAATATATGAGCAACTTGTTTTCACATACATTCTTTTCCTTCCTGTTTTCTTCACTTACAGCAGGAATTCCCCCTGTTTTATCATGCTAAGTGACTATAGCCAAGAGATGGATGTGTGCCACTCCTCAGCACTGCTCCCCTCTTTCTAGGAACCACAAGCTATTCCAGAACATTTCAAATCCATGCAATGCAATATCAAAACTTATGGATACACCAACAAGAGCGATGTAAGAGATACATACATGTGTGCCTGTTGCACACATGAAAAGGCTTGTTGTAAATCCTGTCTCAAGCTGACTGCAACACTCTCTGCAGTCTGTAAATACTGTGCGATGCTGCTTATTAACTCCTGTTTCCTGAAGCCAGAGCTGGACCAGAGACACTCAGGAATGGAAGGTTTCCAGTTCAAAAGAAGTCTAGGGCAAGTTCTGGAAAAGGAGGAGGGCCGGGGTACTGTTTCTTAAACTAAGTAAAAATAAAATAATAGCAGTATATCAGTGAAACACATTCTTTAAACTAGGCTGTGATCATAAGCTTATGTTGTTAAAACTAGAATGAGTACTGTTGAAACAAAATGGTCCTACTTACAGAGAGGGGGAAAAGAGATCAGAGAGAAAGAATAGATGTGAGGTGGCAGGAGAAAAAGGATGAAGGAAGGAGAAGATGAGAATTCACCTGCTAGTTCCACCTTGTTTTTGCAAAGCCAGGAGTGCAGCATGTTGCTAAGCAGGCCTGCTTTGTTCAGGGCATCTTTTTAAAGGAACCCAAGAGAAGGTAACGTATTATTTCATTTACCAATTAATTGCAATTTCCAGCATCCTGATTTTGGTCTATTACTTTCCTTCCCCATTCTCCTCTTGTTTACCTAACATATTTCTGTACCTCTAGATGGTATTAATATTATTTTTTGTTCATGCTAATTCAGTCCTCTCCCTTTGGTACTTTTTCTAATAATGACAAAAAACCCCAAACCAAACCCAAACAATGCTGCTGCACACCGAGTAGAGTTTTCCTATTTTGGTTAATGGAGATAAAATAAGAGATAAACAAGTAACAGTTACTGTCGGAACTGTACATAATGCCTCCAAATGGACTTTTGTCAGCAAAGCACCTGTGTGAAACATTCAGAAATGTATTACAAATCACGGACTAATCTTCTAGTTCTGTGTTTATAACACGTCTGGCCAGATTTCCGCAGATTCTACCTTTTGACTCTGAAAACATCAAATCAAAACTTAGCTGAATTTTGTCTGAACTCAACAAGCTGTAATTTTATTTTCTCCATCTGCCCTCTGTTATGTATCCTACCCCCAATAAGACTACACACAGGACCCCTAAGACCAGCAGTGCTTGCAAGAAGCACCATTGCTCATTGACACACAAATACTTTCGCAGCTACTAAGTTATTATTCATTTATTTAAATAATTAATAGTGATTAATTTAAACTTTAAATAAGCATTATTAATATAGTTCTGCTATCCTGGCATATAATTTACTCCTGAAAGCATACTGTTATCAGAAATGCTAGGAACTTGAGTTCCGAAGCATTTAAATACATGCAGCTTATACGCAAGCAGACCACAATGAACCCTTCTGCTTCTATTCTTTCACCTTATACAAACATGTACAAATGGTGCCCTGTTGCTGTCCAGACTCATTCTTTGTCACTCTGATCTTGTCTCCTGAACAAGGGATTTTTTTTCAGCTCAGTTAGAATCTTACTTGGTAAAGCAGATATGGTGGAACTCCTTTTCCATCATACTGGAATATACCCATATTTTCCCTACTGCTGTCTAGATCTTGCTGAATGGGATTTTTTTCCTAGCCTAGGTAGGGTCTCCATGAACTATTTCCTTTTATTGCTCTCTTTTGGGACTTTTTGTCCCCAAGCCCTCTTTCTGGGGACCATTCAATCTGCAAACTACTCTTTCAACTACAGTCACTGTTATAAGATACAAGTTACCTTGTCAAACACTCAGTGATCAAGATTAAACGCTCTCTGATGGTTGCATAGGAAGTCTTTTCAGGAAAGGGAGACAAAGGCATTTTCTGACCACAGTTTTCCCTGTAGTGGTGTCCCTGTTTGAGTACTGAACAGCCTGCTTTTTGTTGCTGTATTTTCTTGAAACTTTTGTTCTTCTCCGCAAAAAGCTAGCATTAGGGTAGTCGGAAATTAACCAACAGAATGATTTTCTATCTGAAAAGCTGACTTATTTGAATCATGTTTTTACTGATCACAATTTTGATAGGTGATTTATTCATAAGGGGGGAAATCATTATTTAAAGTCCTTTAATAAGAAGTGATCAAACTTTTCAAGAATGCAACATGGTATCAGTCCAAAGTCACCTAATGCCATACAGGTGGGCTCAGCCTTGCAGAGTACCACATTCCCAAATGTTCCAAAAAAGCATCCAAAGGTGCCCAAAAGGTGCCCTTTAAGCATCATGTAATGCCTAAATCTTCAAAATTAGGAAGAAGTTTAGATCTCACCTTGCAGCAGAAAGCTGTAAGCATTAAACTGCATACTTGTGATTACTTTAGCCTGATTTTCTGTCTCCAGAAGCTGGAACATAGACTATAACTAGTGTGTGTAACAGCTTTTAATTTGGCATCTTTCTCTGAGCTAGTGAGATACCCACCCCCAAAGCATGTCTATTATGTGATTAGGCACAGTGAATCACCTCCTCAGAGGTAAGACTGAACTTGTCTGCTTTACCCACAATGATGTTGCAACTGCCTAGCTGCAGGAGAAGATATCAGGCACCCAGGATCAACCTTCAGTGACATTGTTAAGGAAAGCATAGAATAGGATCTGCAGCTTGCCCTTCCATTTTCTGCACAAACTGGCTTAGATGTCCTTTAGTAAGTTACTACTATGAATCTCACCCTCACCAAATTCTGAGTTTGACTTCTGGGTCAGGTATCCATCCCTCTATCTGTGTTCTGCTGAGTATCACAGCATCTGAATGTCACATTACATTGGCACAACCATGCTTATTATTTTAACACTATTCAGGGTTTGATTGGCATATTTTATTCAACAAGGTAATTAGTTTAAATAAAGGTCCAAATTTCCATGAAATGTTTTCTGTTCTTACCCTTTTCTGTATAATAAAACCTATTTAAGAGTTGATTTTTATAGAAGTCATTTGAAATACTTTGGCAGTTTAATATGTTACTTCACAAATATCTAGTCTGCAATGTACAGGAGACCAATAATTTAATACCTTAAAAGTCCACAAACCATTCCAGAAGTCTGTTTTGAAAATTACCCGTGCACAAAGTATTTGTAAGGAAAGCTAATAATAGTTTTTAAATGAACTTTTATGCAGGTTATGGGTTCTTTGCAGGAATTAATTCTCTGAGAATGCATTTATGATAGGGTGTGTGCTTACCAAATTTAGTTTTGATGTGGAATTTCAAGGACTCTGAAGAAGTGTCTCAGAGACTTCATAGAATCATAGAATGTGTTAAGTTGGAAAGGACCTTTATAGGTCATCTAGTCCACCCCTTCTTCGCTAGATCAGGTTGCTCAGAGCCACATCAAGCCTGACCTTGAATATGTCCAGGGATGGGGACCCTCACTGCCTCTTCAGACAGCACTGCACAATTGCCTGTGCTAACCCACTATCTCTCCAAGGAAGACTCCCTTGCTTGTTCTCTCCACCACCAAAACCCAGACAAACCACACAGCATTAAATTCTTGTGTAAAATTTACACGGTGTAAATTCTATTTCTTCCATAGAAATCAACTCCCCAACACAAACAAATCCTACTCAGCCAAGCCCAACCTAACTTAACCTAAGCTAACTTAACCTAATTTTCTGGGGTTTTTTGCAGTTTAGGGCTTTAAGCTTCAATAACGAGCTTGTTCGAGAAATTCAGTTATTCTTAAACTAGAATGAAGACATGTTTCTGATAAAGCCAAAGACTTTGCATTAAAAAGGCTGATGCTGGAGTACATGCTAACTTCTGCTTGCAGTGCTTTGGCTGAAGGACAAAATTGCTCTAAGAAATAATTTCTTAAATGGCTGGAACTAGTGTCATTTGAACTCATTTGTCATCACTCTTAGAAAACTATTTAAATGAGCTTTATTGACAATTACCCTAACAGTTTCCTGGAGGGCAAAACTGTTGTCAAGGAAGACAGGATTGAATTTAAGACTCTGGGCAGATGTGCTGTTCTGTAGGATGCTTCTTCAAGTATTATTCCCTTCCCTGCAAGACAGTAAAAAAAATAAACCCCAGAGCACGTAACAGTCTATAAACAATTACTACAGTCCAAACCACAGACAGTCTCCAGAATGCAAAATAAGGGGATATGCATAAGTAAGTTGAGAAAATGTTTAGAGGGAAAGAACAAATACAATTCTTGGTTAGATTTTGAGTTAGCTGTATGATGAATACAAAACCATGCTTAAATTATAATGCTATTATATCATCCTTAGTATTATTTTAAACAATAAAGACTAGGGTGTCTTGATTGGGTTCATAATGAAAAGGCTAACAATCCTTTGACTACAATCAGAACTTACCAACATATAATATTTTAATGTAAAACATAAAATTTTTTGCTATCCTTAGGGAGCAAAGGGAAAAGCTAAATATTTCCAGTTCCATTCAGGAACCATGAACTGCCACACAACTGTTAACTAATAAGAGGGAAAAAAAATATTTCTATGGCTTCCTGGCAGCCTAAGAATTCTTTCCCCTGAATTTCTATAAATTAGGCTGGCAGAAACTTTTGTAAGATTATCATAGAGATTGTTTTATTTCTGAAACATACTAAGAATATTTTCAGGGTATTTTGTAATGATTAGAGAGTTCTACCTGAATGGCTGTGCAGAATTCAAACATTAGTCAGGTATCAACCTGGGAAATTTCATATGGCAGTCATCTAATGGCAAGTAACTGGTCTGAAAGGACTTGAACAGGCTACACACAAGCAGGCAGAGGTATAGAAGCATATGAGTGTGAAGATTCTCTTTGCGGAAGATTACTGTACGGTTTCTGTGAATAAGATGGCAAAGTTTTAAAAGGCAGTGAAACAATATTCTTCCTTTAAAAGATCTTTTATTTAAAGAATATAATGCAATTTTATGAAATTTTAATGTTTTCCTTAGTTGTATGTTCTTATATTTCTTAGCTCATCATACAAAGTTCAGTGTATCTAAATACCCTTATGAACAAATAAATCTACATTTGCTAGGACTTGAAATTTCTGGGTGTAGAATCCTACTTTCAGTAGCAAGTAATACCAAGACTCTTTGTGGGATTTGAAATGTCAGTCTCTGTTTCTGGTTTGCTTTACTAGCCTCCTTTTGCATTAATTTAGTTTTAACTGCCTCCTTATTTTATGCAACAAAGTAATTACTTCTTTGTGCCATCAGCTACACCATTTCACTAACCTTACATTATCCCTGATGTCATTTCCATTTTGCTCTCGCTTCCATATGGCCTCACTCTATTTTGTTCTTCTTTCCTTCTCTAAATGCCAATTTTTAGATGGCAGCTGTAGGGTTTATCAGGTTGGAAAGCGGTTGCTCAGAAAAGTTGTGGAAACCTGCTTTTGAAGTTACTCAACACAACACCAGATTTGGCCCTGAGCAACCTGCTCTGACTGTGAACTCGGATCTAATTTTGTAATTACCCTGTGCTGAGCACGGGGTTGGACCAGGTGGCCTCCAGACTTTGCCTCTGGTGAAGAAGTCTTCCTTCTGTGATGGATTCTGGGCAAGCCTGAAGAGTTAACAGGAGTGAAACCCCCTCTCCAGAGGGTCTGTTTGTTGGTGTGGGCCTTTCACTGAAATAGAGGACACTAATTGTCACTCAGCACAACCATAATCACAATTGGCATGCTAGTTTACACTGAAAATTAATTCACAATTACTAATATACTTTTATTCCTGTAATATCACTGGCTGTTTTGGATGTGAATAGACATCAGTATGTTTAAAAGATATACTTTTTCATTGAAACTGTGAAAATGTTTTCTTCCCCCCTCCAGTATATTCTGCTTTGGAGTTCTGTAGGACATTTGCTCTTTTGTTATGTTTAGAAAAGTTAGCTATGTAATACTATTTACAGGATGCATTTAAAACTACACAAATTGAGTTTCATTTTATGATGCAGCATAAATATGAATTATGGAACCGGTGTCTCTCCTTAAAAAATTCTAATTTAGCATTAGGAAGTTAGCTGTAATTTGTAATTTACCATCTGCTCACCATATACCTACCACTTCTGGAAAAGATAAATCGAATTATTTGCCTTACCTAATGCAGAAATAAACTCTCATTCAAAGTCTCAGTTACACTTATTAAGAAAGATTTGCCTACTCGTTAGAAAAAACTCATGACTAATTTTTAAGTGTCAGTACAATATCTGCAGAAACACATTAAAAACTCTTCTGTCAGCTTTATTTATGACATAAAATGAAATATCTTGTTGTTTCCATAGCAAAAAAAGAAAAAGGAAAAAAAAAATCTTACAAAAGCTAAATTCTAATTAGTGGAGGGATGAAATTAGAAAAAGAAAAAAAGAGCATGAATTTTACTGAAACAGTTAAAGCTACTAAGTCAGAAGATATAATCTATATTAATTAATGAAAAGTACCTTTTTTGAAAATTCTTTGTCTCATACAGCAGAGGATGTAGCAAAGGACTAATAAGGTTTTAACTTACAATGTCCATACTTTATAGCTTAACAGTAAGTTACACACGGTTCCTCATGCAAAGTCTTTAATTCAAGTACTTCAGTAGAAATTTCAGCAAACTCCAGACTGTCTCAGTGCTCTGTTGGGTAAATCTCAGGGGTGTCCTCTCCAGTACACATTACTCACAGGTGACTAGATTCAAACAGAACTCAAATCAAGGAGTAGGCAGGGGGCAAAATTGAATCCCATATGAATGAAATTCAAAGTCCACAGCCTTCACTGTGCTGCTACAACCTGCCGGAACCTCTTCCAACTCAAGTTTGATGCTCCACAGACCTCAATATAGGCTTTAAAGCCTTGACTTGAGGCTCTCATCAGTTCCCCATATTGCTTGCCCTCAGAAATGCACACATGATAATATTTAATGTGATATGGATAACTTAGGGAAAGCCCCAAATACATGCTAGAGTGCACAAAAGAACACAACTATCTGCTAAGGGATTCCATTCACACCAACCCAATCTGCCCCATATGCCCTTGGCAAAATTATGTGACCAGTGTTAAACAAACACGATAATCAGATTTTTTTTTTGCTGGAGAGACCCTGATTTTACTTGGACAACCTGATACATCACAATGAAGCTGTCTGAATGAGCATTTGGAAAAAAAAAGGCCTAGGTTTGAGAATTCATGGCAATTCCCAGCCTCAGCCATCTGATGTACAACACAGACCTGGACTTGGGGTCCTGTGACTGGGTTTACTGTGAAGACTGGGCCCCTTAGCACCCACATACTGAGGTCTGGTGGGACTCTGGAAAAGGGATTTATCTACCTAACTCTCCTGATGGTACAACACCTCCAGGACTGAATGCTACTGGCAGTGCTAATCTTCTAAATCCTAGCTTTTTGTTTTCCGTACTCATACAACATGTAGAAGAGCTGAATAAAACTTTCCTTATGGGACCGTTCAAAATGACAATTTTTACCTCCTGGGAAAATACCTTAATCATTAGCCTCTTGCTTAATTACAGGAGAAGGGACACCACTCTATGTGGTCAAAGACAATATGCTGCAGAGTCAGTTTCATTGTTTACTCTGCTTTGGTAATTTTTAGACATATTCCTGGATTGTTACCCTGACAATTACCTCCCGATCTTGTCCCATTCCACAAAAATGCTTGGGAAGCCCAAGGATTGCTGCCTCCACCCCTTTCCTCTCCTGTGTACTATGCAAAGACACTGCTCTAGCTTCAATCACATTGCGATGGAAATAAGGTAGCTAGAAGATTAGGGTTTGCAGGAAAGGGAGTAGAAAGAAGTAGTTCAATGTGTGCTGTGAAATTTGGAAATAGTGCAGTCCTATGACTTAGATTTTCTCATTTCTTTGTTTTCTTTCCATATAACTTATTTTGAGAAAGTATTGCTTAGAATGACAGAGTGCAGAGGGAGGGGAAAAAAGTAACAAGTTTAATGATAGCAGAAGGAGAGAACATGTCCAAGTAAAATCTATGAAAGGCTGTCAGACATTGACAAGTTCATCGCTAGAGCTGGCAGGGATTTCTTTTTTCAAGCAGAAACCAATTTAATCAAGAAACGCCAATTTCTTGAACAAGGAATTTTCTCCATGCATGTTTTCTTTTGTGCAAGTTCAATGGACCTGAGTTTGAACAATCTTCTAGTAGGGCTCTTGGCAACCTAGGGACATTTGGATTCAGAGCAAAGACTAGCATCTGGTCCTGCCTTTGAGCAGCCAGTTTGTCAGATCAATCTTTCTGTTGGGACACCCAGGGTAAGCAGCAATATTTGAAAGTTCTCCGTAGAGCTTATTTGATTGTTCTCAGCTTCACTGCTTCACATCACTCAAAGACAGTGGGAAGAGTTGGAGGACTATTAAGCTTTGTCCAGTTCTGTACATTGGTGTGTAAAATGAAAAGCTACCAGGGCTCCCTCCTGTTAGAAGAGTCTCTGGGGACTCCTCCCAAATGTTACTTAACTCAAGTTTCTGTATTGTGACAGCATATCAGTCAAACACTTGTGCATGTTTAATTTCTGGTCCCACTCCAATCAAACAAAAAAGTTGACATGCATCATCCCATATCAGATCGAGTAAACTTTTGAGTTCCATTCCTTCACTACTCAGTTTTTCATAGACTGTATTTTGCCTGCAAATCTGCCGCATCTTATATGCATACTTGTGCATGTATGTATGTGCTTCAGCTTGATCCTCACACAAATAGCTTTTCTACTTGAAGACCAGACTAGCTTATCCTAATTTTCCATTCCATTTGAATATTCCACTAAATACTGCACCTCACTATTAAAAATAAAGTCCGTTTCTGGGAGAACCAGCATATTTGAACCTTGAGGAAATTTTAGCACTATCCATATTTGCTGCAGAGTGTTTCTTTTCCTCTAGAAAGCCACAGCACTGATTATTTGCTTCAATGCGGGAATCAACCTTCAGATTTTTCTGATATAAAATATTTCTTCTACCACTAGGGGACAATGTTGCTCTTTATTTAATAGGTTAATTCTTGTGGTAGTGGCGAAGCACTCTACATTATTTTTAGCAAAGAGAAGTGTCAAAAATGGTTTCTTTAATACAAACCACAACTTCTCCTCAGCATCTCTAGTACTTTCACAATGCATGTTCCCATTTGAAACAATCGGAATATTCCTGTTTTAAAGAAGAACCAAAACCCAGGGTTTATTAGTGCAAAACTCACTTTGTCTGTTCACAGTGTTGAATGTGAAATTGTATTAAGTATCCAATCTTATTTTGGCACAACGAGACTAGTTTGCTTAATTTTTTTTTTTTAGGGTTTTTTTTTTTTAGGATTTGGTGGTTTTTTTCCTGTTGGGATAGAAAGATGTTTTGTTGGAGAGCTCATTAGTAAAGAAGAATTAAGATCAATTAATAAGGCAGTCAGATGTTCACATACACCGCATGAACTATTTCTCTCTGTGCCCTGCTCTGAGGCACTAATTTGTTGTTGAAGCTCAACATGCATAGAGTTACAGAAATGCATAGTTTCTGGTGAGAGGCAGGAAAATTTGAAAATAATATGCAATGATTCAAAGAAAAAATCTGAGAAACACAGCGGGAATATAGAATGATTTTGCTTTTAATATTAGTCATTTTCCAAATACATGTAATTATCAAGGCAAACAGCTTTACTGCAATAGAGAAAAATATTATGAAATCTCAACAGATAATATACATCTAACTATGTATGAATTAAAACACAAATAAAAAACCCAAATGAAAATAAATCCAATGCATTAACCCTCTTTGTTTTCTTCCACTGTCTTCAATTATCCTTTTACTATGTTTTACATAAAACGCAACCAGTTTTCAGCTAGTTCCACAGTGTTGAAAAAGGACTTAGTGCGACTGAGCCACATAATACCAATTTCACCCACAGCAAATGTTTTATGTGTCATAATTACTGGCTGTTTCATTACCCCTTATGTCAGCAGTACACATGGAGTATTTTGATCGCCACCACCTTTAAAAATTGTAATTGTCAAATATTCCCATTTGCCTTGATTACATTGCCATGCACTGAGCATCATTTGTATCTGCAGCAAGTCATTAGGGGTACAGATCGGCGTGGTTCTTATTTGAAATGCACCTCATCAGCAGAATTGCCCTGCGTTTTGTCTGTATTTTCCCTCAGGAGTGCAGAGCCTCTGAGCAGACAGTCTCCACTTAGTTGTAGTAGAGAGGACCTGCACATGTCTCAGGGGATGCTCAGAATAGACAGGTCCTCTGATGTAGGTACCCAGTCTCCCAAGTAGCCTGGATCTAAAAGCTATCAGGAAAGAGTAGAACTGGCCAAAGTTCTTCAGACAAAATGTAATCTTAAATGAAAAATAAATTAACTTAACTAAGATAAAGGTAACAGATGTTTCTGTCGGTTTTAATGATAAGTTTTTCTTTAAACTAGGGTAAGTTTTTCTTTAAACTAGGTAACTTGGATCAAAATCGGGTCATGAAACCCAGGATAAGCACCAGCCCAACTGTCAGGTGTGGACACAGGAGGCAGAAGTACAAGGCCCTGAAATAAAACAGACACCAGAGTGATTAAAGCCAGGCCATAACACAGTGTTTATTAGTACCCCATCTGTATGTGTTTATCATTTCTTATCAAAGTCTTTGAGAACACTTGCTTTTAGTTGTATTTGTGTATTTTAGTGTGTGTTGGAAAGCACATTGTCCTAGTTATAAATGGGGACAACAGAGTCAAGATAAAATAGTTTGTGAAAGACACTTACAAATTGTGTAAGAGAACATGGAAACAATGTAGAACACCAAAAAAACTCCAACTTCAACCATTCTAAAAGNAATAATTGAGATATTGTTAACCTACATTCAGGCACAGAGCCCAGTTCTCCACCTGTATGGACCAGTTGGATTCTGCTGCTTTATACCATCTTTCTGAGCACTTTATGAATTGACTGTGAGATTATTAATAGAATAGCAAAATGGAGTTACATACCTAGCCAGCAGTGCAGAATCACTTGTAATTTATGAGACTGGTTTCAATGAGACTGAGGTGGGTCCTTCAAAAGACTGACAGCTTTCCAGTAACCAATTTTCTATTCTACCTATAAAAATGCTGCTTCCAAGGTCACAAACATATAGAAGTAGCCTTTATTTATATTAATGACTGCATTCTCTAGCTATAGAAAATATTTCATTTTACTCTTGAGGTCCATCTGAAACACCTGCTATTTGACAAACAAAAAACCAGAGGAGTTCGGCTCCTATTACTCTGAGTACCACTTGGCAGTGCTGACTCTAAGAGTGAATCATAGGTTTTAATTCTCCCCTGTTTAAAATGATCCTTGATGATAAAAAGATTAATTTGGGAGGAAGAAAAAGTCTGCATAAACACAAATGCCAGAACTGTGCTTGTAAACATGAAGACAGGACAATGAGAAGGAATCATTTAAACATCTGACCAACACAAAAATACAAAACAAGGAGCAAAGAGCAGTCTTGCCAGCAGTAGCTTGAGGGGAGGTAACTGCTGATTTGGGGCTCAGTCGTGGAAGGTGTTTAACACTGTGATTTCAATCATACTATCTGGAAAGCTGTCACAGAGCACGGATATCAAATGTGAGCAAGAGTTGTGGCAGGTGGAATTTATGATGCTACAAACTCAGTGAGAAACTAAACAACCTTTTGTGTAGCTTTCAGAAGAGAAATAAGCTACCGCGTCCTTGTGGCTAGTGATAAGGAAGAATGTCAGCATGTGGGGGCACAGTTTGGTCTCATCTATTCAAGTCACACAAGATGCATTCAGATTAATCTGAAATGCAAGACAATGAAAATTAGCAAGAAACAAGATACGAAGGCAGAGTCAATTATATGCAGGATATTAAAGTATGAACAATTCTGCCTTATTTGTGATATCTGCATACAAATGCAAAATTGCCATGTGCCTCTTTAGACTCTAATATCAGTTGAAGTTACATCTATTTCTGTCTTTTGATTTTTTCATATCTGTTTTGCCAGTTATGGAAATGACAGTGGGTGTGGTTGTCATTTCCAAAATGAATCATAACTTGACCTCTAGCAAACTCCATGTATGAGCTACAGATGAGAACTTAGCAGATTCTGACTGCTGCAAAAGGGATATGGGAGAACAAGCATTAGTTGGCCATTGTAAATTATAAATTATCTTCTTAGTCAAGATTCTTCCTAGGCGTTTTCCTAAAAAAGGACTGTATATTGTGGCCTGCTAGTAAAAGAAGCATCCAAAGCAAGTAATGTGGCAGCTGCCCAATAAATTAACCAAATGTTGACAAATGTGCATGAGCAGAGAGAGCTTAGTGTTAAAGTTTATTAAAAAATCTCTAACAAAGAAAAAACATAATTTACATGAAAATGTGAATCCCGAAGTATGTCTAATGAAGGTTTGCATTCTGAAAGCATAAACTTTGGTTTTGCTCAGGGCCCAAACAATGATCTGAAAACTGTACTCTGCTGTCACCTAATCCTATAGATGCTTAAATCAACTAGCTGGGTTCTTCTTCTGTTCTAAAAAGCAAAAAGCCCTTCAAACTGTTTCTGGAAGTGCCTGAAACCACTCCAATTCTGAGCAACACAGGTCTTGGCTCTTCTTATCTGAGCCTGCTCTAAAAAGCGATAGAAGTCATCTCCTCTTAAGTTCAGATGTCTTTAATATACAGACTGTACAAGCCAGTGGAGAGAATGGTTTATAATAGGACAGATATTATGATCTCTTCAGAAACAATGGAAAGAAATAGGCATTTCTGCTGCAGGATTCAAGTGATCTGTTTTCAATGTCTGTATCAAAAGATGAATCACACCCTGGACATGCCCAAGTGGCTGTCTGCACTGTAGACATATAAAATAAATTAGATGAATCTTGCCAAATTAGTTTTTGCTGAAGTCCCCTAAGGATTTTGATCTGATAAATGACTCTCAATATGTCTAATACACATCTAAAGAATCAAGGACCCTAAAAACATTTTTAGGTGGCTGTTTTTCACCTAATAGCCTAATCATTGAACTGGTTTATGCCAGGAACTGGAAACCAGCCGAAAACCCACCTCAGTTCTTCATGGTTCATCCACTTGTGTGCAAGAAAGTCTAAATCTTCATGGTATTAGTAGTGTTGAGTGATGGAAACACTAGGAATTCATGTTTTTAAGGAAAGCCTCAATGCAAAAAAGAATTTGAACTTCAATTGATCAAAATGAGCAGAATTCTGCAACTTGTGGTTGGGGTAATTTTCATGTTGTGGTACCTTTCATGTTTTCTGTGACACGTGTCTGGGCCACTTCACATTTATTCTGTTTTTTTTGTTGCCAAGAATGTTTCTACAGTTCATACTGACAGAATCATTGTGTGAAATGCATAAAATTGCCATGGAAATGGTTATCAGAGTCCAGGCTCTGGGTACAGGATAATTTTTGCTCTGTTTCCATCTTCAGTTTCAAACTTGCATTCCTTCCCTGAGTAATGGTACCCCTTACAACAGATGGACTGTGAAGCTGGACCTCAGCTCTAAGTGCAGACAGTGATGATTTCTCAAAGCTACCTGGAGACAGGAACTGCGTTCCACTCAGACATGTGCATTGTGTACCTACATCTCTGAATGCTTATGTTTGACCTGGACTTGATTTCAGCTGATTCTTCTTTTTTGCTTTCAAGCAGGTATACATGTAACACAGTAACACTTATGAAATCCCTGCACAGGCTGCAGAGCTCCACACACATTACCACATAAGTCTCACAAAAGATGAGATACTGTTGTATCTCAGCAGCAACACCACAACAGCTTTATCTTTCAATTCCAGCTAATGTATTGGTATTCCATTTTCTTTGCATGTTTTCACATCTGTATCATGCTTTAAGTGTAGATACAAGCCCAAAACTGTTATGTCCCCAAAGCTTAGATTATCTTTGAGATTACCAGGAGGCAAGATCCTCTTGAGAACCAACCTGAATGTATCTAGGCTTTGCTGCAGTGGGTTGGGCAGTCTGTCTGTTCCATGTCCCAACTGCCCTCATGGTCTTGTTGCAAGGTTGACGTCTGGCAGATGTGGGATTCATCCTAAAATCTTCCTGAAGCTTCATGCTGTAAGAACAGGTGAAATTTTTGTGAAAGTTTGTCTCACCCTGCTTCTACAATTGAACTGTATTCCCAGTGACCAGAAAGCATTTGGGTTTCATTTTGCACCCCTGCCTGGGCACTTGAAGGACAGCCTTTAGTAGAAAAAAGGAAAGGCAGAAGGCTTCCTTCTATTCCAGCTCGTACCACAGACTCCAAGTAAGAGCAGAGCCCACACCCCCACCCTGAACATCACATTTCTTTGAAGCTGCAGAGGTCTGACTCCTCGCTCCCTTCTCAGGCACTCAATCTCCTCCACACAGCAAGCCAGAGACAGTCATAGCAATAAAATCAGGCATATTGGCCTTCATGCTATTTACCCTACCTACAGTCTTTGTAAGAGCTTCCTTTTCTTCTTGTTTAGGCAACCTGGTGGTATATACCCTCTCTAAGCAAAAATCTCATCCACTTTCTTTCTAAAGTCATCTGCAGCATTTTTACCTTCTGAAAAGGGCCCAGTCTTTTTTTTTTATACAAAACCCAGCGTGTCCAGGTCTCATAGAAATCTTCCAAGGGAAAGGTTTGTAGTTGTACCAATTCCAGGAAGCCTGATGTAAAAAATAAAAGTCCAATTCTACTAACGGGGGCAATAGAGAAGTGAGTTATAGCTGGCCCTAACTCTGCCCCAGCAGGGCATCACTTGGAAGCTTTTTACATAGAGGTGAAAATTAAAAAATTGTTTCTTGCCTGACCTTTCCCTCATCCTACCATCTAAAATTCTCTTTTCTTCTGCCATAAGAAATTCAGCAGTGCTAAAATATTAAACTAAAATCATCCGTTTGTGTGAATAATTGTGAAGATTGTAATCTTCAATTATTCAGAATTATTCATTCAATTTAATATTTAAATTCAAACCATTTGGACAAGGAGGATAACACAGGCACAGTATTTTCCATTTCGCTCTTTCTCTTTTGCTTCTTAAAGCAATTGAGCATACACAAGTCTTAGAATATCAATAAGAGTGATTATATGATTAAAAATGTAAGGATCAGTTTTATTCTAAGATTTTTTTCTAGAAAGAAGTGGTTTTCATGAACATTAAAATATTCACTAGTTAGATTAACAAAAGTTACAGCAAAACCAACACTACTAATAATGGCAATCAACATTTTTTCCTGTGCCAAATGCTTTTTGAAATTAGTGGGGTTTTTTAAAATCCACCCCAAAATACTGTTCTTTAGAAAATATTTAATTATAAAATTCTAAATAAAATTTTATTTTGGGGTGGTGGTACTTTTTATAAGGGCAATGAGAAGTAGTATATATAAAAATAGTAATTTGATATCTTATTTTACCTCTAAATAAGCAAAAAGTTTTATTTTATTTTGTTTTGTTTTAAAAAATCCTGTTCAGGTTGTTTGATGGAAGTCTGTCATTTCTCTACCTGCTTCATCTTTCTTTTATTTTTTTTTAGTTGCTAGTTTATTTCTTTTTTCTTTTCTGTCTCTTTTTCTGGTTTTCTCTCTTTCTCTATTTCTTATTTATTCGGTATGTTGTCTTTGTTCTATTTCCACCTTAAATAAAGGTGAAGGTAAGACAGCAAAATCATAAACATTTGTTTACTAGGAAAAAAAAGGATTATTTTAGGGGAAAAAATATTATTTTCATTCCAAAGTATTTCAGATAATGCAACCATATATATATTTCAGTCTGCTCATGTCATAACTGTCCTATCAATTCAACTCCTAATTCAATTAATTGACTCTAGCACTCCAGAGCTACCTCACAAGCCATATTTAAGTTTCAAACCCCAAGAAAATATGTATTATTTAAATGCATAATATATTTACTCTCTTCACTGCAGTGTAAAGTTCATATGACTTATCGCTGAGTGTGTTTCTTTAAGGGTATGCTTGGTATTGTTACAGTAACCTCATTTTTTATTGAATACCAGCGTGAATAACTGTGTAAAACCTGCATGATTTGTTGGCATTAAAGCTAAGGCTGCCTCCAGGCACTGTTAACTTATGCATCATCCTTTACTTAATTTCTCTGTTTTGTTTTAATTTGTAAACTGTCTCTGAGCTGGAATGCACATTTTTCATGTAGGTTTGCTTCACTGGTATTAAGAGCCTGTCTTACTCTCCTGAGTATATGGCTTACTTCATAATAGGTACAGAGGAACAGAGTTTATTAAATTGCAGTAATACACTTTGCATGTTTCATAAGGGCTCAAGAATTTCATTTAAATGAGGATTGCTTTTAGGTTTTTTTTTAATTTTGCATATCTCATGCCTAAAATCACATTTGTTCTGACTTGGCAGATATAAAATGATCAGTCTGCTGGTCAACTTTCTTAATTTTGTCCTTTTGTTTCCTTTCAAGACTTCGCCATTTTAAAGGCTTTGCACAGAATGAGACAGTCATTTAAATCCACGGACCCTCCTTAAAAATAAACTATCCGATCTCGGTAGCTTTCTAGCCCAATCAATGTATCAGATGTCTTCTCTTTTTTTCAGGCAGATTATAGGTGTTGTCCAAGGTTTTTCTTTCACCCTCCATTTTTAATCTGTGAATGAGAGGAACGAGCCAGAGGGTGAGTCATAGTATGGGGATCCTGGATCCATCTGGATCTATCCCAGATGAAGGTTTTAGACTACATTAGGGAATAGCTCTATCCTTCTTTTATATGAGTGCTCCAATTTTCTTGCTAAGGGGCCCAGGTGATTTGAGTCAAAACTAAATGCAGACAGTCCACAAAAACATTGTGGATCACTGGAAAGTTTGGGCATAAGTGGAAATTTCACACTGAGCTTACGGGATTGCTGTAACATCCTTAAATGAGCTCTGGGGCTACTAGAAACTGCGTCACCAGTTTATTACTGCAAGCATAGTCCTAGCAAGTCGAATTGCTTCCCTTCTCTTTTATGCCCCCTAAATGGTGAGTGATGGCAACACAACCACAAATGTGTTCTACAAGTTACTAACTAGGAAAATTGAATCTTTAGAGATGGTCTGGTCTCCAAAATATAGAATTGAATCATAGAATCATAGA
>VZTU01015226.1:208-51890 GCA_013400835.1 Zapornia atra
CAGACTGCTCCAGCCTTGTTCCCCACAGAGTCACAAGACCCCCAGAAAAAACCTGCTCCAGTGTGGGCCTCTCTCTCCAGGGGCTGCAGGTCCTGCCAGAAGCTTACTCCAATGTGGGTCACAGTGTCTTCCATATGTCCCCACCTGCTCCAGCGTGGGGCGTCTCCACAGGCTACAGATGGGGTTCTCTGCTCCCCATCATTTTCCATGGGCTGTGGGGGGGACACACGCTCCACCACAGGTTTCTCCACGGGCTGCAGGGGAATCTCTCTCTCCAGCACCTGCAGCGCCTCCTCCCCTTCTTCTTCCCTGGCCTTGGTGACTGCGGAGTTTTGTACATCTTCTCATTCCCTTCTCTGGTGGTAAAAAGCATCTGCGTGCATTTTTTTCCCTCTCTCAAATATGATTCCCAGAGGTGCTGTGACTGTCACTGATGGGCTTGGCCTTGGCCATTGGCAACTCCGGCCTTGAGCCAGCTGGTGTTTGCTCTCTTGGGGCCTGCAGAGAGCTTCTGGCTGCTTCTTGCAGAAGTCACCCCTGCAGCCCTCCTCCTCCACCAGGACTCCGCCATGCAAAAGCACAGCAGTTGGGAAACATAATTTCAATAATTATAATACAGACATTAGCAGTGGAAAAATGTATGTCACACAAGGAGCTAGTTTAAGAAGGAAAACTTTTACCTGGAAACAAACTTTCTATATTAGTTTCTCCAGAGTATCTGTGGGAAACTGTGTGCTTAGTGTTGAGTAGCTGTTACAAAAGCTACAAAGTTGCCACTGCACATTAAACAGAAGAACACCACAGTTATTAAAATGACCACGTATCCTACTGCTTGTGACATTATTTTTATGGCATTTGCCATCTGGTAGTTTTGATAGAGGTACCACTCTACCCCAGCATCTATAACTTGACTTTTTTTTCATCTCTGTGACTGATTTCTGCTCTTGCCTTTTTACCTTCTCCCGTGTTCCTCTTTACAGGTTGGCATCAACTATCAGCCTCCCACAGTAGTTCCTGGCGGAGACCTAGCCCAAGTTCAGCGAGCGGTCTGCATGCTGAGCAACACCACGGCCATTGCAGAGGCCTGGGCAAGGCTCGACCACAAGTTTGACCTGATGTACGCCAAGAAAGCTTTTGTGCACTGGTATGTGGGTGAGGGCATGGAGGAAGGAGAATTCTCAGAGGCCCGAGAAGACTTGGCTGCCCTGGAGAAGGACTATGAAGAAGTGGGAACTGACTCATTTGAGGAAGAAAATGATGGAGAGTAACTTTAAAATACACTTTGTTCCTAGTGAGCACAGAATTGTCTCTATGACTGTATTGCACGCGTCTACCAATAGGTCACCTCTTTTGTATGTAACGTACAAAGATTTAGGAGAGATCAGATAGAGACATCTCCTCTTCCATATATCACTGGTAAATGAAATGTCCTGTCAGATGTGATCAGCTGTAGTAATCCCCCACCACTCCCACCCAGCAATGCAAAAAGACTTGCAACTCGCTGCACATTTAATGTAAGCCTCTTCAAGATCTCGTACACATACCCACTACAATTCAACACATGCAAGCTTATAACAGAGCACGGTGAATCAATCGAGTTTTCAACATTCTAATTTGACATACCATCACCTCTGGCTTGTTGGCGTGTCAAAAAATAATGACCATGGAAAAACAGGTCCTCTGCTCTGTGCTTTACTATCCTCTCACTGACCTAAAAGGGACATTTCACGCTTCTCTAAAACATCACTTCTGAGAAAACACTTTTTTCAGAAATATTAAAACAGTGCAGTTTTTCAACATATGGGGGATAAACATCTGTGTTGTGAAAACAAATAGCCTTTTTGGTCAGGTAAAGCTGTAGCAGGCTTAAGATTTTTTTTTCTTTGTCTCTGTGAAGCTGTTTCAATGAGAAAATTCCTTTAAAAAAACCCAAAAACCCAAAACAACACTTCATTTTGCATCCTCACTATTGAAGAAGTTCCACTATTCCAGGTTTTACCTGAATGGTTTTTCCTCTGCAGAAAGAAACCTCTGCTTTATCCAGCAGACCCACTGTGCCATCTCTGGCAATCTTTATTTAGTGCACCATGTGCAAGTGAGGCTGCAATACAGGCATTTGAACATTCACCCAAAGATAATTCAAAATAGTGATCGAAGATCTGATTTACAGGATTCACATCTTGCTAGGCAATGACAATTTTTTTTGGACTAGGAAACCCCTCAGACACTTTTTATGTAGGTCCAGGCCACTGATGGGATGCACCCATGAGTGTTGACACAACTGATGGATGTCGTTGCAAGGCCACTCTTGATAGTCTCTGATATATCATGGTGATTGGGAGAAGTGACCAAAGACTAAAGGAAAGTAAATGTCAGTCCTATCCTCAAAAAGGGCAAGAAGGAGGACCCAGGGAACTATAGGCTGGACAGCCTCACCTCAGTGCCTGGGAAGGTGATGGAGGAGCTAATCTGGGAAACCATTTCTAGGAACATGAACAAGAAGAAAATGGATTCACCAATGGGAACTCATGCTTGACCAACTTGATAACCTATAAGAAACAACTGGCCTGGTAGACAATGGGACAGCAGTGAATATTGTCTACCTGGGCTTGAATAAGGCTTTCAACACTGTTTCCTACAAGATCCTCCTAGAGAAGCTGTTGAAGTATAGGCTGATGAGCAGACAGTGAGGCAGGCTGAAAACTGACTGAATGGCAGGGCCCAGAGGGTGGTGATCACAAAGTCTAATTGGAGACCATTAATTAGCAGTGTACCCCATTGTCAATACTGGATCCTGTCCTGTTCAACATCTTCATTAATGATCTGGGTGATGAGGCAGAGCAGATGACACAAAACTGGGAGGAGTGGCTGATACACCAGACAGCTGTGCTGCCAAACAGAGGGACCTCAACAGCCTGGAGAAGTGGGCTGACAGGAACCTCATGAAATTTAACAAGGGGAAGTGCAAAGTCCTGCAACCAGGGAGAAACAACCCCATACACCAATATATGCTGGGGGCCACCCAGCTGGAAAGCAACTTTGCAAAAAAGGACCTAGGGCTCCTGTTGAACACCAAATTGACCATGAGCCAGCAATGTGCCCTTGCTGCAAAGACAACAAATGGTATCCTGGGCTTCATGAGGCAAAGTAGACCACAGATTCATAGAACATCTCAAGTTGGATGGGAGCCTTAAGGATCATCAACTCCAACTCACAGGCTACTACCTAAAACTAAATCATAAGAGCATCAGTGTTCTTAGTGAAGAGCCTCACAGTGAAGAACCTTTTCCTGATGTCCAACCTGAACTTCCTCTGATGCAGCTTCATTCAATTTCCTGTATTGAGGCACCCAACACTGCAGACAGTACTCAGGGTGGGGACACACCTGTGCAGGATGGAGTGGAACAGTCTTCTCCCTTGACTGGATAGCTATGCTGTGCTTAAGGAGGTCAAAAGAGGTGATCCTTCTACTCCACTCAGCACTGGTGAGGCCACACCTGGAGTACCATGTCCAGTTCTGGACTCCTCAGTACAAGAAAGCCATGGACATACTGGATAGAGTCCAGCAAAGGACCACAAATATGATTAAGGAACTGAAGGATCTCTTCCTGAGGAAAGGCTGAGAGAGCTGGGACTGTTCAGCCTGGAGAAGAGAAGGTTTGGGGGGATCTTACCAATGTCAGTATCAATACCTGAAGTGAGGGTGTAAAGAAGATGGGAGTCAGGCTCTTTCCAGCGGTGCCCAGTGACTGAAGAGGCAATGGACACAAAATGAAGTGGAGGAGGGTCCATCTGAACATCAGGAAACACTTTTCTACTGTGATGGTGACAAAGCACGGGAACAGGTTGCTCAGGGAGGTTGTGGAGTCTTCCTCCTTGGAGATACTCAAAAGCCATCAGGACGTGGTCCTAGGCAACTGGTTCTAGGTAGCCCCGCTTGAACAGAAGGGTTGGGCCAAACAACCTCCAGAGGTCCTTTCCATCCTCAACCCTTCTGAGATTCTGTGATCTTCTCCACATAGAGATTTCTATTTCAGTTGGCAGTTATATTTCACAGTACAACACCGCTTTGAAGTCGCATACTCTGTATGCGTTACGTGCATTTAATTAACCAGATCAGTAGATTACTAAACTGCAAATTACCAAGTACCAGACATAACTCTCCATAGGAAAACATCCTATGCAAGATATACTTGACTCTGTACCTAAATTGAAGCAACATGAGTAAGTACTACCCAGCCTAGTGGGATTTAGACTCTTTCCTGACTTCCCTCACAGTTCTGTCCTGAATTGAAACTGAAAACTAAACCAGGAAATTTCACACATGAAACACATGTGCACGTTCAAACCGAGAAGTGACCCTGCTCTTCTAGTGAGAGAGCAAAAATAGGGGGCAAGTTAAAAACCAAAAAATGTGATAAAATATGGCAGATTAATTGCTTGCTCTGATCTTTAAAAAACTGCTGAAAGTGATGCAATGGAGAAGTGGAAGTTACTGATCCAGAGAGGAGTACTTTATGCATTCTAAAACAATGGGTGTGGAGTTCCTAACTTCCCAAAAGCTGCTTAAATCTCATCCCAATCATCAATGTTACAGTTTATTTGCAAGGACACTGAGGAATCGGGATCCCTGTTCTTGCAGTAATCAACACACTCTTTGGAATGCTCTGGAGATTGCTTTAGAAATGCTGTGGCAGTTATCAGAAGCTAGCAGCTTCTGTCAAAGTGACACTACACCATGCCACTTGGCAGGCAGGGTATATTTGGAGACCTGAACACTGAATTTTTCAGCTTTAGCCATCCCTTCATCTGACCACACTCTCCGGGCTCAGACTTCTTCCTGTTACCTGTTTTGGAAGTGGGGTGTCACAACAGACTTGCACACGTAAAGCTTAAAACATTCTTAAATAAGACATATTCTTCTCTTACTGGAGCATCGAGGCTCTTACAAGGGTCATGACTTCGGCTACACACTACTTCACTGGCTTCCACAGACCTGTCAGACCTAGTTCCTGTTTAATCTCCAGGGTTGGTTGCACTTTGCTCAGGTGGTTTAACTGTCTCTACACAGCTTACAGCCTGGCAGTTCTTACCCCTCTCTTCCTCCCTTCCAGCAGGCAGATACCACGCAAGCCTGCAATAGAAAGGGAGTATCACTAAACTTCAGACGCTGCAGAGAGGCTCTGCCAAAGTCACAGCAAAGATGCTGAGTCATTTGTACCTTCCCACTCACTAGCCCCTACAGATAGATATCCATTCCCTTCCACATGACAACTCAGGAAGCTTTTCACTGCCACTGCTTCCTTTGCTCAAGAGCTCTGACTGCCAGGCAACTGTGCTGCCTCCAACGCAGCCAGGTCCTACAAGCAGGTTCTCCATAACCTGCCAAGCAGGTATGCAACCAGGACCTCTTCTGTGGGGTCTGCAACAATGACAGCTCCAATGGGCTCCAGACAACCCCCTGAAAGCCTCCTATGCACTGTCTCCTTCCCATCATTCAGTGAATCAGGGTGCGGGGCTGCACGGGGGTACCTGACACAAGGCATCCTGTCCTCACCTGTGCTGACAGAAAAACTAAGGACAGCTTTAGCCTCTCTCCCCAGTAAATCCATGTTAGCATAACCCTTCCCCGAGAAGGCACACCCAAAGTGATCTGTGTTACTTAACAAGGGAGGCAGCGAATCTCATCAAGGTTGCATTTATCCTCCTCATCATCAGACATGAAGTCTTCTAGCCACTCCCTCAAAGGGCTGGCTCTTTAGTTCAAGGTGTAACAGGAAGAAACAGTATGTTAATAACAAGAACACTTACGTCACTTAATGCCTTGCAAGGCATCTTTGCCACAGAAATATTGTTAGAAAGGATTTCCATATTCAACTCCTAAATCCCCTGTATAACTGCTAAATGTCTGTGTGATACAGGAAGGAGCCTGCCAATCAGGGCTATGTTCAGCCATGGTTTTCCTCCCCACACCTGTTTTTTCTGTAACATTCCTTAATTTAATACGTTAAGTGAGACAACAGCTGAAGGCCTCTTGCATCACACATGTGAATTTGGTTTGTTAGCAGCTCACAGAAGGAGCTTTTCTGAGGGGGAAACGGGTGCCCTAGAGACACCAGTGAGCTTCTGGAGACCAAAGAAAGGGAGACAGACAGAAGCCATCAGGAGCTCTGTACAACCTATGAAAGGGGCAACACCTTTCCTCTCACTAACCTCTCATCTCCTGCCAAACCAATCCTACAGACAGAGAGTGGGGAAGTGTTAAGGGTTTGAATCTGTCCTTGGGGACCATCTGGTAGCAGCTGCAAGGGAAGAACATGGTGTCTGTGATCCAGCCAGAGTTCCTCCATAAAGAGTGGGCAGGTGTGCCCTGACAAATCACACAGGTAGCCTTCCTTCTGAAGTTCCAGAGACTTACTCTATTACACACATAAAGCAGGACTGCCTATGTCACCTCCACCATTTCCCCATCAGCAGAGCTTTGTGTGGCAGCATCACTCACCTCTAAACTCTGGCCAGCAGGTCCAGGGAAGGGATTGTGCCCCTGTACTCGGCATTGATGAGGCTTCACCTTGAATGCTGTGTTTGGTTTTGGGCCCCTCACTACAAGAAAGACATTGAGGTCCTGGAGCGTGTCCAGAGAAGGGCAACCAAGCTGGTGAAGGGGCTGGAGAGCAAATCTTACTGAGGGAACTGGGGTTGTTTAGCCTGGAGAAAAGGAGGCTAAACAGTCAGGATCTTATCACTGCCTACAATTACCTGAAAGGAGGTTGTAGGGAGGTGGGTGTTGGTCTCTTTACCCCAGTGACAAGTGATAGAATGGCCTCAAACTGTGCCAGGGCAGGTTCAGATTAGGCAGGTTCAGAGATTAGAAGAAAGCTCTTCACCAAAAGGGTTATCAGGCACTGGACCAGGCTTGCCTCGGGAGGTGGTTGAGTCACCATCCCTGGACGTATTTAAAAGACAACTGCATGAAGTGCTTGGGGATATGGTTTCGTAGAGGACAGGTATGGCTGAACTCCATGATCTCAAAGGTCTTTTCCAACCCAGTGATTCTGTGATGTCCTTGGGTGGAGCAAAGCTGGGCCAGTGGCTAGCCTCCAACAAGAAAAGCTCCCTTATGGGGTGCTGCTCCCCTCTGTTCATCCTGTAGACACCCTGGAAAAAGATGAACGGGAGAGCCTGGAAGCCCAGCATGTGCACAACAGGTACCGGAGAAGCGGTCATCCAAGCACTTCTACTTGTCCAACATAGGTGGCTCGTTGAGGCCCGAAATCTCATGCATCAGGTTGGCGCTGGAGCATTTGTTTACTGTTGTGCTGCCATTACTATATCCTGCTGTGCTCCATGGCCCACTATCAGGTGGGAAACTCCCAAGCGTTTCAGTTTGCTGAGTGTGTTAAACTTCTAAGCGAGTTACTTATTTGGGGTTATCAAACAAGCTATTTCAAGTGAGCTGTTTTTTGCTTCTGGGCAGGCTACTGCAGGCCTTGACAAAAGCTTGGCTTTTCTGTCGCTTTTGTGGCTACACCCAGTGAAGTACAGGCTGAAGAGTGGTCTGCTTTTGAGACATAACAAGCAACCACACCAAGTCCTGGCAAAACAAAGCCCCTGAAGTACAGCCTCCACTGAAGAAGAGCGTAGGGTTTTTTTCCTCTGGAGTTCCATCCCTCAGCCCTCTCTTTTAAGGCTCCGAATCCAGGCAGACCGAATCCAGGCTGTTGAAGTGGTGCAGGGAGGCGGTGGGGGCGGGGGTCACTGTGCCGGCACACTTTCCCTCAGGGCCTGTGGCCCCGGAGGCGAGAGGGCAGCCCCTGGGCAAAAGGCGACTGTGGCACCCGATCGCCATTCTCCCGCCCTCTCCCCGCCGGGCCGCGCTGAGCTGGCACGAGGCGGCGCCATCTTGCCGCGGCGAAGCCGCCCCTTTCGGCAGCCGAGCACAGTTTCACTTTCTGTCCCTGCGCTCTGCGGAGCGAGAAATGAAAACTAAGCGGCGCAGTGGGCGCTGCTGCCCTCTGACGCGGCCGGCGAGAGAAAAGGCGAGGCGGCTCCACTCCGCCCGCTTGCACAGCCGCAGCAGCCGCTTCCCAGCAGCCCTCCCGGATCGCAGCGGCTGGGCTCGCCCGCCGGACTGAGACGCGCTCCTCTGCGCCGAGGGTGAGTGCGGGGAGTCGCGGTGGCTGAGGCCCTGAGGGCTCGGCAGCGGGGGCGGTGTGGACGTGAGTGAACCTGCCGAGGTTCGAAGCGCTCCTGGTCTCGGGAATTGGTAAGAGAATTGGTACTATGGCTCTGGCAAAAAACAATAGTACACCAGGAGAAAATGGGGAAAAAAAAAATAAGGGAGCTGAACAAATGCATAGTTTGACAGCAGAGTAGGAAATCTCTTTTGAGTTGTGTCTAGGAGGTGCTGAACAGTTGTGCAGTTTGGCAGCAAAGTGGGAAGTCTTGTTTTGGTTGTGTCTGAGAGGTGTGGACGTGCAGGTCTTGAGTCCCTTCAGCAGCCCTTTGAGGGGAACATCAGGGATGCCATCTCTTCTTACCCCTGCAAGCCACTGCTTTGCAGCCCACCTCCTGCCCCAGTGCCACCTCTCTGGCTGCCTGCTCCTCAAGATACCTCCGAGGGGAGAGGAGTGGTGATGGTGGGGAAGAGGCATCAAGGCAACAGAGACAGTGGTGGTCCCTCTCAGGTGGAGGCGTCTTTGGGAGCTGAGGGGTGGGGATGAGAAGGGACCATTGGGGGTTTGTCATGAGAGGCTGGTGTCTTGGGAGGCTAGATAGACTGCGGAGCAGGCTGGGGTGGACACTGGGCTGGCTGAGGGACGGCAAGCAATAGGGCTAGCTATGGGGTGGAGGTTAGGAGGATGTTTCTGCCGCTACCTTTACTCTTTGTAGTGCCAGCATGGTTGCTGGGCTCAGCCAGGCCATGTGCGTTGAGGGAGTGGAACTGAGTCCTACCCAAAGAAAACTGAGAAGTGAACCCGCCTTTCTGGTGGGAGAGGAGAAATTGGGCTCCTCCATTGCTGTGCTCACTCACCAGGTCATTTTCATATGCTTGTACAGGGAAAGGAAGGTCAAGTGCACATCTTAGGAATTCTGTATTTCTTGTAGCCAAAACGAAGCAGTTCTGTGCGAGAGATGGGAAGTCATGTTTGTGTCTGTGTCCCTGCTCCCGCACCAGGGTTCCTGATAGTAGTGTCTGGTGGGGAGTTTCATCGAACCAGAGATCCGCATCCTCCCATCTCTGTATCCCCCTGCACCTTCCTGCTTTAATATCTTTCTACCTATTTCCCAAGTCACCCAAAGCCTTTTAGCCCTAAGCTTGCTCTTTTGTCCCAACTTTAACCCTACCTCTCCTCCCAAAAGCTGTGTCTTTCGAGTTTACCTCATCCCCACTCCATTCCTAGCTGCTGTTTAGCCTCCTCTTCCCTGCCTGCCCCCTCCTTTCTGGTTCCTTAATCATCCCCACTGGCTGTGAGGATTACGCACCTTCTGGCTGATGTCACACCAACTAAACGCACTGTCTGTTGCTGTACCCTCGTTCCTGCTAGGGTTTCAGAAACCCAAACATCTCGTTATATCATTTCCCGGGGAAGAGGCCGTGTGAGTCCACACTCTGTTTTGCCAAAGAAGAAATCAAATCAAATTTCTGTTTTCCTGCATAGCAGTTCTGATCTCAGGGTTTGGATATAAAAAGCAATATTTTTGAATCTATCTTTGAATGTCTGAGTTTATTTTTTTTCCCCCCAAATAAAACTCTTCAGCAAATTCTGCAAGATTTAGGGAAGCCGAGTGGATGACACTTGGGGTTCAAAGGTAACCTTGAAAAGTAAACAATCAAAAGTACAGTTGGGAAAAAGTGTACTTAAGCTTAAAGGTAAAAATTGGGAAGAAAAAAAAATCCATTTCTAGTTTCCCTGCCGAGTAAATTCCTCAGAAACTTTGATATGTAATATTATTAGGAACAGTTAACCTGAAAAATAACGTGCTTTTAAAGCAAAGATTTTATTTTTATGAAAGACAGAACCAGAATTTTTTGCTGGTTTCCCTTTCTTGGTAGCTTTTCTTCACCCTTTCAGCACCTAGTCTCAGGTTCCTTTTAAATGCTGTTAATATTTGTAACAAAGTAACTTCTGAGCGTTTGGTTTGTGTTCCGTGCCTCCCCCCCTTCCCCATGAATGCTTCGTTAAGTGTTTTTTTATTCTGATTCTGCATCCCTGTTGGAGGTGGGGTTTATTTTTGTGTAATTGCATTCAAACATTTGTCATGTTGTTTTGCATGTGGATTTTTACTTTGCTGTACTTTGGTAATTTAAAAAACCATAAACCTTTCATTTTGAAAGGGCCAGTATCTGGGTCAAAAAGCCTGTTAGAGTAACGGTCTGTACAATACCCCCTTGAAAATCAGACGTTATTATGGTTCTCTGGCTTAAAGAGTTACTTTACCTGTGATCACTTGAAGGACCATAAAAATAAACTGATTATTTAGCTGCTTAAATACTTTTTAAAATTACAGTCCAAAGTGCCACAGCAGTAGAGCTGTGACTAGGACGCCTAAATCTAATGCAGGTAGCCCAGTAATAAACAAGTGCTTCTCAGCTCAAAAGACTAGATATAGAGAGGGTGAAATTTACCCTTTTGAGTACTTGGGACACTTTGTTTAGCACATTACTTCTGCTAAACAGAGAAGTTTTGCAACATTTGCTACTTGGACAATTTTAATAATATTATTTGCCGAATCTTCTTGAACAAGTATATCTGGAGTTCCCTGGTTAGGTGGAGCTGTTTCTGTGCAACTGAAGATTCATTTGTTTATTTAGCCACAAAAGTAAAACAGTATGTGTAATTGCCATCAGGTTCCACATCTGTTACCTCACCAATAGCTGGCACCTACCATACCCCAGTTAATTTAAATATACCAAACGCTGTCGCACTAATCTTACTAATGTTATTGATGTCCCAACTTTTTCATAATGAAAATATCAGATGCAAAGACAAGGGCAGTGCTTCTGGGTGCTCTCCTGCTTTCTGATCTTTCTGTGTCTTCCTGCAGTCCTCCCGTCTTTGTACAACATCGTTGGTGGGACAAAGCAGCGGACATCCAGAAAGCAGCAAGAATTTGAAGCTGACGCTAAGCGAGACCGTAATGGCAGAAGCAAACAAACACAGTATTAAAGAGGAGGCCAAGGAACCCAAGGCCAAAGACCTGAGGCTACTATCAGTCTTTGGTGTGGCAGACTTAAAAAATAGTAATAATATTTTGTCTATTCTTCACTTTTGTATTTTCTGTTGTTGCTGTTGCCTGCTGTTCCATTCTCTGTCCTTAGGCTTCATTTTCTCCTATTCCTTAGCTTTTTGCTAAGGAATATGCAGATAATTCTCATTTTGCCCTGCCAAGGCAAGTGAGCCATTTTGGTGTTTTAGGGAAGGGAATACATTAGCATCTTGGAGCTTTTTCCCCTTTTAAGTCCTCACATTGGCTATTGCAACTGAAAAGGTCAAATGCTGGTGTTTTCTCTTTACAAACACAGCCAGCATTGCTTCTAGATTTCCTAAACCATGGACTAGGCCCTAGTTACTCTGCCACATCACTCGACTGTCTGCTCAAAAGCAGTCATCAGCATTTCAAGTGTACATATCGTTCTGTCCCAGCTGTAGCCCACCCTTGCCTTGTGCATTTCAGAGTTGTTGCAAGTTTCCATTCCATGTCATCTCCCCCTTTGGTGTCGACTTCAGAAGAAAAACTTGCAACTGGCTACAATTACTTATGCTCTTTTGGGCCACAGAATATGCTGACTTCTTACATGCAGAGTGAACATCTGTGACTTGCTTTCTTTTTCCACTTCTTGCAGGCTGGTTCCTATCATTGAAACTGAAACAAGAATACGGGACATAGGCTGAAGGAGAGACCTGAAGCATGGTAGCTAGCTAGCATGTGGTCTCATATGTAGCTGTTCATTTTGTTATAAGCCTGGATGTGCAAAAGACTGAATAAAAAAAGTCTTTGTAGATGCAGCCTTTGTCTTCTTGGGGTTTTTAAATTTTACTCTACGTTTATATGTGTTTTGAGAGGACTGAAAGTAGAAGAACTGGCAGACACCTGAGTATCATAATCCAGGCTTACTTGGATTTTTCCTGTCAGTTGCCAAACAAAAATAAACATTATCTGCTTGAGGAAAATAAGAATAAATTGAACACTTTCTCAGATCTCACCAAGAGGCTGGGCCTCTGCACTGAATAGATAAATACTTGCAAGAGGAGTTTGCTGCTTCCAAATACTTTTCACTTTCTTTTCTTGTACCTATCTCCAGGCCTTACTACTTCCTTTTCTGTGCCAACAGGAGCTGTTGGACTGTACAACGTTGGACAGACCTGCTGCCTGAACTCTCTGCTCCAAGTGTTCCTCATGAATATACACTTCACTCGGATACTTCGAAGGTACCCCTCGTTTGAATTATGTGAGATGTTTCCATTGTTGTTTTCCTGTCTCCACTTCTTTTTTTTTTATATGGAAGTACATTTGAAGGCTTGGGTCATCAAGGTGTTGGCAAGGGCCTGCAACAGTTGTTAGTCATCTCTGACTCATGTGTTGGTTGCACACCAGTAAGCTGCAGTCCTGGACACCAAGTCTTTATGTGTTTCTCTTTTCTGTAACAGGATATGATTTTTATTCCAGGTATGCTCATAGCCTATTATAACTAAAGGATATGTGATGTGCAACAGTATCCACTATTTATTTTTTTATTTTTAACCATGTAAACATAAACACATTGGTGATCCATAGTCTGGCCCCCAGTTGTCCTGGATAACACCTGATAGAGAAAAGTAACTGCTGTTGCAGATAGCAGATATGTAGTGTAATTTTGTTTTGCACGTCTGTGCCATCTGCTTGTTTGTGGGAAGGATTTGGGCTTCTGCCTGCCTACCAAACACACTAATAACTAGTTTTGATTTGTTTTCAGTTTGATCAACTTACTGGAGCTTTAAATGGATCATTCCTTTTCAGTCCTTTTTCAGTTTTCTTACATGCTACACCAGTGTGCAGAGGAGGAAGAAGACAAGTTACAGGCATGCAGAGATGAGAAGTGTCGTAAATGGGCAAAGCTAAATAATGCAGACAGTAGGTTACCATTGTTATTTGAAGAAAGACTTAGAAAAGCCTGTGGACTGCAATAAATTTAGAGAGGATAAAAAGCTTTCCAGTAGGCATTTAGTGGAAATACGAGCATTATGATCTATAAAATTTTGAGGGTATGTTGAGAATGAAGGTGTGAACAGGTGGGAGGCAAGAACAGCTCTGAAACTGGCTCCATAAAGCACTTCAGGTCCTGCTTCATTTGCCTCTTAAAATTGTGGCCTTTTACATTAGAACTGTCAGCCTGCACTGTAGGATGAGCCAGTGCAGGTGCCTGCTTCTCCTTTTTCTTTCTTTTGCTAAAAACATGCCTGTTCTGGTTGTTCTTCTTGAGTTGCTATCTGAGCTGCCCACCTCTGCTCCTCCTGGTGCTGTGTCTAATGTTTCTTCTTTGTCCCATTTGATTACCATTCCTGTTGCTGCTTCTCTTTATAGGATGGTAGTGCCATGGCAAGATGTGCAGAAGGAGAGGAGTGTCCCATACCAAATGCTCCTGCTGTTGGAGGAGATGCAGTGTGGCAAGGAGAAAGCTGTTTCTCCCATAGACCTTGCTTACTGTCTTTCAGTATACAGAGTGGAATGTAAGTAGCTCTGCCTCATGCCCACTTCTGCCTGCAGACCAGGGATGTTAATTATCAGGCACTAACAAGCGGTGCAGAATCCCACATCTCATTCAGAGATTCAGAAATGTGAGGAGTTAGGTACACAATGATGCAGTGCTCTTTATAGCTGCCTCCCAGTTGTGAGTCAGATGCTTGCGAAGGGGGAACATCCTTGCTGATACCCAGAGGGTGGGAAAACTGTCAGATGACCCAGCTACTGGCCAGAGGGAAGGGGCTTGTGCAGAGCAGGCAGAGGGCAGCCCTATAGCCTGTTTCAGTTGCTGTAGTAGCATGGTCATAGTGAAACAGCTGTCATTTTATGTTAGAAGGAGGAGGCCATGTGGAAAAGGTACTGAGTCAACCCAAATCCCTGAGGACTGAAACTGTATCATTCCTGCTCCTTGTTATGAGGACAGAGAAGAATTTTCTGGCTTAACCTTCCACCTGGGCAGGGTCCTAAAGGAGAGAGATTGTGAAATGCCTCGGTGGCTGGTGACAGTGGGATGCTGAGGGTCTACTTATGCACATATCCTGATCTTAATTATGTAAAAGGACTGAAAAATACAGGACAGCACTGCAAAACATGGTAGCCAGCCAAGACCTCTGTAAGGGGGAACACAAGATAACGTGAATATTTTTGTTTGCAGAATGAGACTCAATGGCTCTGCATTTCTACCTTCTCTCTTCCAATTAAAGAGAGATGGCCAAAGAGGACATCTCTTTATAAAGCTCTGTAAAGCTTGACAGTTTCCCACCTTGTCCTTCTGCTTTAAAATTCAGATGTAGTTCATAGTCCTACATCACATAGTCCTACATCACAGCAAGTGATGCTTTGCCTGGATTGTGGCTGTGGTATTAGGCACAAGGAAAGCTTTTTTTACTCAGAGGTGTCTCTGGTCTTACTATAATGCAGCTGAAGTCAGTACCTACAGACCTGCTGGGAAGTTGAAAGCATCTACCCATTCTATGATTCTATGATTATTCCACTAAATTTGTTTCACCTATGATCAAGTGTAGAGGTAGCCCAGAAATATCAAGGTTTTGTTAAACTATGTGTAGCTTTTGCCCAGTTCCTAAATCTTGAATTTATCTGAGAACATCAGTTCTTTGCCTACAAGGATGTGGATTTCCCCCCCACAAGTTCAATCTTGAAGCAGTTCTCTGCTGAGCTGTTTTAAGGAAGCGGGGTGTTGAGCTGTGTCCCACCACCTTAGATTTCTTAATGTGGCAGTTTAACCAGAATGGAAAGCCAAAGCATAATATCAATACATCATCCTTGGCTTCCTGTGCAGAAACAGTGTGTTTTTTCCCTGGGAGACAAATGGATAGGCCCCTCCATCCTTTTTATCTCAGCACTCAGGAGTGTTACAGCCTTAGCAAGAGGATGAGGGAGACGAGTCTGCAGAGTAACAAAGATGAAAAAGAGAACAGAATCTTCCCTGTGTTGTTTCTAAGATGAAATCAGATAAATGCAATCCTCACCTCAGACATCTGAACCCTATGCTTCTGTAGGCATTGGGTGTGCTCTTGGCCCTGCATCTGGTGACAAGGACATGACTTTTGCACTGGGTTGTGCAGTGGGGGACTTAGGCCCTCCCATCTTTTCCCACTGCCTGCTCAGGTCACATGAGCTGTTGCTCGTTGTCTCCAGTCTAAGCTCTGTCCCTGGCAGGGAGTGGCAAGGGAAAAAGAGTCTGGATTGAATGGGGGACCATAAATCTTCCTTTGCCATCTGTGGGAAGTCTATGTTTGGTGATGTTCTTGATACTGACTGAGGATGTGTTTTCTGTTTGTCTAGTGTTTGTGCAGCATGATGCTGGCCAGCTCTTTCTGACTCTGTGGAACTTGATAAAGATGCAGATGAAAAAGCCAGAGCTGGTAAGGGTGGTCACTGAAATGAATACCAGGTCCTTTGGCCCTTGCCATGTGTGGTTTCCTCTGCTTCTTGAGGAAAACTCCCATTCTATGATTATTATCCTAAATTAAATTCTTAAAATTATCCCCTATTTGGATTTTTCCTTGCATCTTTCAAGTGGGAGAGCAAGTCTTCATTTCATGGGCTTCAACATTTTGAATCACAGTTGACTTCTGTTCATCCTGCTTTTAGGGCATGCCAGGGTCTCTGTTCTAATGGGAGAGTTGTTTAACAATGAAAAGATTGATATTTTTGCAACACTGAATTTAGTCACCTTGCTTCCCCCCCCCAGCCCCCACCCCAAATCTCCCTAAGCATTTATTGGCGTGTCTTGACACAACTCCTCTGTTCTTTGTCTCACACAGAAGACAGGCTCCTGTTGAAGTTCCAACCAAGACGGTAACATTCTGCATCAAAGCAGACTCCTAACTATCTGGTCTTGTTATAGGCTGTATCTATTCTCTGCTAGGGGATGAGGGGAAGGAGTTGCTCTTTAAATGGTGGGAAGCATTCTGTCTACATTAAGCTGAAGTCAAATTGTGGTACAACCCTTAAAGCAGTAACTGAAGTAATGTGTTCACATGGGATTTCTCACGTGCAGAGAGAAACAAGTCTGCTGTGTTGTTCATAAACCATGGTTTGGCCTTTTTTTACCCCTCCAGGTTGAAGAGCTGAATGATTTGTACACTATTTGCATACAGGAGAACTTGGCCTGTCAGGAATGCTTTTTTGAAACCAAGAGGAACAGCAGCATGTTAACCCTTCCACTCCCAGTGTTGGATACCAATTCTCACGTGCTGAAGACTCTGGTCAGTCCCACGGCAGCACTTTGTTTCCTTACAAAGAAGGGTGTCTCTGCGGGAGGTCTGGGGCTTTGTGGTGATTTTATTCACATTTCTTCTTTGCTTCGAGGGGCTCTGAAATTCTCAGAAATTTTGTTTGATTTGGGGGGTGGAACGTCGTGGAATCGCCTCTCCAAAAAGGGTGGTGACTAAATACTCTGTAAAACTCGTGCTAAGCAATGGTATGTACCTGTGAGACCTTAGGCACCACAGTGATGTGTCCTAGATAACCTGTAATCCCAGGCCAGACACACTACATTTGGCCAACACAACATTTGGCTGTTAAATCAGCAGTGCTCTTTGATATCCAGACACATCAGTGACAGTGTCTATATGGGTGCTGCCACACATAGACAGTGAATTTTTCAGGTCACACTGGACCATTGGACCTTCTCTGACCACTTTATACTGTTTCAGCCTAAAGGAACCTCTTTCAAAACCTCTAAGGCTTTGAAGTAGGTATAAAAGTTGCTTATGCATCAACATTTTTTTTTGGTGGAAAATGTGGTACTCTACTGTAATCACAGCAGCAGCTAGGAATATATGGGGTACCTTCTTTTAGGCTGCTAGGTAATCTTTTGTCCTTGTACTAAAATATCCTGCCAGAGCCGAAGTTTTGCAGACTCAACTTGGATCAATGTGATCAAATGCTGAGCTCCTTTATTGAAACACACACACAGCTTATCTAGGTTTCTATATCAGTACATGAGTTACATTCCATTGCTATTGGTTAGATGCTCTGTTCACCCACCTTACATGTGTCTCACTATTGCTAATAATTGGTTAAGACTACACAGTCACATTGTTTCTTTTTAAAGCAGTTGTTAACATTCTTGCAGTTTCTTATCTCATTCTCAGACTTCTGCTCTTCTCCTACTGCATTCCAATTGTGCCTCAACATATCTTCGCTCGATCCCCAGGCCTCATTTTATGGGAGTCGAGCCGTGTGGCAATAAATCTGCATGGGCCAAAAGACCCACTCCTCATACATTACTACAGTATCCCTTCTGTAGCTTTGCTGTTTGCTTGTACCCCATGAAATGAAGTAGAAGTAGGAATCCAGCTTGAAGGAATTCAGCTGAAAGAAATCTCCTCTGTCTTCTTAGGAGGACTGTCTGCAGTGCTTTTTCCACCCAGAGAAGTTGACTGATCACAACATGTGTTTCTGTGACCACTGTGGAAAGAGAACACCTTTTCTGCAGGTAATCAGAGTTATTTCCTCCTGTGTCTCTTATTCCCAGAACTCCCTTTAGGACGGGGGAAGGTGGGGAGAGGACTCAACCGTATCATTTTGAGAGGAGGAGATCAACAACTCAAAGATTTGTCAACATGGCAGTATAAGCTAGGTATAAACCACATCCATCTTTCTGTTGGGAAGTTCCTTAGATGTAGCTCTAGCAAGAAAAGAATGCTTTTGTGGATTTCAAAGTAAGTCACCAAGGGATCTAGCATTTCCGTACCAGCAGAAAGGCCTCTGAGTGATGTGTTTCCACTGTGGGGCTTTACGCAGGAATATGTTACTGGAGCTGTGCACACACGTAAAAGTAGGATATTGGAGGGTGATTTCCTTTCTTCCCTGCTCTCAACTGGGCTCCCCATTTGTTTACAGTGTTGGTCCTTGCCAGCCAATGATTTAGCTGTTTCCTGAAGAGGCAAGTGAAATGAAGGGAGGTATGTGAGGGAGACTGCCTCAGCTCAAGGCTTGGAGGGCATCCCACAACATGTTGTCAGTGGGACACCTCCGAGGCCTCAGTGCATCCATATGTCTTGGTGGCAGCTGTGGCACCAGCAATAATACCAACAAAGTGCTGGAAAGAGTGAGCTGTTGGCTTGGTGTCCTCCACAGAGCTTCAGTGGCCACAGTCATAAGGAAGCTGGCTTTCCTCACCACCCTAGTGCTACCAACCTAGGGTTAAGAAAGCAGATGAGAAATGAAGCAGCCCATGAAACGCCCAAAGCTGGGTGCTGGTTGTACCAAAGTTGAGAAACTTGGTTATCGCAGCTTTGTTACGTGTATGTGTCTCATGTGAGCTACAGAGGTCTGGCATCTGCTGCCCGGGGGAATTGTCAGTCATCCACTGTAGCACTGACTGCTCTCCCTGCTACATTTGCTGGGTGGCAGTGGCTGTTTCCACCCCACCTTCCCAGGGTTTGTTCCTTAGTTTTCAATTGCATTATTTATTGCTTTGCAGAGCATGAAGCTAGTCCATCTGCCGCAGGTTCTGACCATACACCTAAAGCGCTTCTGCTTCAGAAGTTCAGCCAACACTCACAAGCTTAGTCACTATCTGCCATTCCCACAAAACATTGATTTCAGCGCAGTCTTGACAGAAAATCAGTGCCAAGCAGATGACAAGGAAAAGGTGAGAAACTCCTAATGTCTTCTTTAAAAAGGGCAGATTTCTTCTCCCCTCTGCTTAAGTCTCATAAAAACTTAAGAGATCACACCAGTACTGGCCTTAGTTCAGAGAAACTGTCTTAAAAATGTATGTCTCAGGCTTTACCTATGCCTAGTGGTGTCTAAAATCCCAAGGCCTTAACTTGTTAAGGCATTAACCAACTTTCTGTGCTCAGATTTCAATCAAAGGCACCATAACCAGAGCTTAACTCCTGGTTGCTGTTTCTCTTCAGCCAGCGAGGAACAAGAATTGCTGCGCTGAATGTTACTCTCTGTGGTTCTTCACAGGCTGCCTGGCAGTATGAGCTTTTTGCAGTTGTTGCTCATTCAGGATCAGCTAACTGGGGACACTACTGTGCCTACATTCGAAGCCTGACAGAATGTAAATGGTATTGCTTCAACGATTCTGAGGTTTGCCAGGTGAGGAGACTAATCCACTTCTCTGTTGTAGCTTCCAGAACACTCCATGGGCTCTCATTCAGCCTGACTCGCTGCTGATTAAAGAGAACCCGGAGGGAAAAGTGAAGCTGCAGAGCTTTGTACACCTCATCCCTCTGCTGCAACTTTGCTGAGCTGAGGGCAAAATGGCTCCAGCTCCTGTACCAAAGGCGGCCTTGGGTTCTGGTTTGCAATTCGCAGAAGCAGCCATTCGCCGTGTACCCTACTTCTAGGTACTCTAGATCTGTTTAATGTGTGTGTTCAGAAGAGGCAAAGGAACTGTTTTCCCTTGAAGGGATAAACCTCGAAGCAATAAACCAATTTATTAAAAGGTGTTCAGCTCCTGGAAGGAGCACTTGTACCACTTGTCTGTCTCAGGAGAATTGCTGTGCTGGTATCACAATGTGTTCTTCTCCTATGAATTTTACTAGCCTCCCCTTGTGTGCTTTTCTTCTCTAGGTATCGTGGGATGATGTTAAATGCACCTATGGACACTCCAAAATCCACTGGTAAGCAAACACATCTCTGTTTTTACCTAATGCTGCTCTGGGATTTGGAATGAGGGTAGCAAAAAGAGGGAAGAAAAATTATTTGAGCTGCATATCATATTACCTGGGATGTACTGGGGATGCAGAAGAGTAGAAAAGGCATCTGTGTATTCTGGTTACTCTCAATGTACTCTCTGGTAACTCTCTGGTTACTTCACATGACTATACCAGGAGCCTGCAGGATTACCAAGTAGTCACAGGTGGGGCTGCAGGAGTAGCCTTGGTACTTAGGTTTGCCACTTGGACCCTGTATCTTGGCTAAATTAGGTATGTTGGTCAGGATTCCCCGTGGTTTTTGTTTTGATGCAATGTAAGAAAATGAGCCAGGAATAGACATAATCCCCCCCATAAACTGTAGCAGCGCCAGGGGGTCAGCTTTATATGCTGCTTCAGGAATGCTGGAGAGGGACCATTCAGTTGACCTAAGCCTCAGAAAGCTGAGCCAGGAGCAAAGCTGGGAGATTACTTGCAACCTCAGTGTTCAAACATATATCTTGTTTTGCTTTTTCTTTGCTTCCACAGGGGACAAACGGCCTATCTCTTGATTTACATGAAAAAACATCCTTGGTAGCCTTATCCAGGAGTATCAGAATGTCTGAAGTAGCTGTGTGTTGTCTGTGGAGCCCAGCACCTTTATGCCAGTGAGGTCGTGTACAAGTTTTCCACAAGAAAGACATTTCGCACTCAGTCAGCGACCTCTGCCTCCCCTTTTATGAACAGAAGTACAGGAGAAACTGCCAGAGAAAGGATCTAAGAACTGTTGCACCTGGAAACTCTGGTTTCGTATATATTTTTGATATTTATGTGATTCTATATATTATTTTCCTCTTAAAAGAGGAAAGTTAGTCCTTGTCTCTGATGAATTGCTGGTTTCTTTAATGCTGATGCCTAGATTCCAGTATAGGGGAAGCATTTGGCCTGAAAGCCTGCATGATGTTCCAGGGAGGCACGTGGTATGGCTGGAGAGCTGTGGTTGCCTTATCTAGCCGGTGAGGACCTAAGAGCTTGAGACTTACTTTGCCCTTTTAGCAACATGTTAGATGATGGCGAGCTGGGCAGGGGCCCCCAAAAGTCTTGAGAAACAGCTGGAACAAGGACCTGAACCCTTAGGACACATGCACCAGTGATGTTTGCTCCTTAGAAGCTTCCTGAAAACGAATCGCTACAGGGACTACGATGTGTTTGAAAGTTGGTGTCGTCATAAGGAAGTGTGTTTTAATCAGCAGCTATTGTAGTAGTTCTGATTTACAAGATGAATTTGTATATGATGTCACACAGATGATCATTGGTTTAGCTTGCTTGTCAGACACACGTATGCATTTTCTTTCCTGTATAGAGGAAACTATTCAGAGCAACAGAGGTTCGGACGCTAGCTAGTGATTTTGCACAATACAGCTCATAAACTCTGGTAAGTGAAGTGAGACACCTTCGTGTGCTTCAACTTTTGGGATGTTCTTTCAGTGCTCTGGAGCTGCTTTCCAAGTGGACCCATCTTGCTCTCTCCCTGCCTTCTCTATCCATGAAGTGGAAATGCCCTTCAAGCAGAACGTGTTCTGGAGAGACAGAATTCTGTAAAGGAAGTGAGCAATTTTAAAATCTGTTGAGTCCCATCACTCTGCTGTTGGTTCCACCTGTGCTCCCATGGCAAGACCACACAGCTGGAGGGCAAAGAGAGCTAGAGAGAAAGGGTGGTAACATGACAATCGGGAGAGGAATGTTCTGAAAGCTCATCACAAGACTCATCTTGTGAGGAAAGTTAAACTTTGGTTGTGATGCTTTTAAAGCACTCGCTGGGGTAAGTCTTGACATACTGTAGCCTGTGAAGGGACTGCAGTAGCTTGAAATATAAAAGTGCCTTCTAGCCTTGGATGCTTTTTGACTGTATCTTTACAAGGGTGCTATTTCTGTAGTACTGAGCACGTTTTCAATTGCTAATTTTAAAGGCCTAACCGCAGCCAGTAACAGCACCACGCAGCTCCTCACTCATGCCTCTCCTGCAAGGGGATGGGGGGGAGAACGGGGAAAAAACCCTCGGGGGTTGAGATAGACAGTTTAAAAGGATTACAAAGGAGGAGAATAATAATAGTGATAATAGTAATAACAGTAATACAAGTGATACACAAACGCAATTGCTCGCCACATGCAGGAAAAAACCCCAAAACTGGATACTGAGTCTCTTTCCAGGCACTGATCCTGGCTCACTTCCCCAGTTACATGCAGCGCATGACATTGTATGGTAGGCACTATCCCTTTGGCCACTCTGGCCAGTTGTCCCAGCTATGCTCTCCCAGCTCCTTGTGCACCTGGTGGGGCCTGGGAAGCTGGAAAGTTCTTGAGACTTCTTAGTGTAGACACAACCACCTCCTAAGAGGTAAAAACATTGATGTGTTATCAACATTATCCTCATCTTAAATCCAAAACACGGCACTCTACCAGCTGCTAGAAAGAAAATTCACTCTATCTATCTCAGCTGAAATCGGGCCACTAATTTAGTGATAGCAGCTGTAGGTAACCTAGTTTCATTTTGGTAATGATGATGGAGTTCTCAAATCACATCCTTTTTCTGTTGTCAGTGGAAGGCAAATTGCAAGAGCTCGAAGCGTAGCTGTGAAGTGATGTTTTTATGAACTAGCAGGTATTTATTTCCCTGTACTAGCAAGGTCCATTATTTTGTTCAACCCTCTTGTATTTGTGTTGTTTGTTCTGTGTTTAAACAAAAATAAAAATCCTGCTGTATTGCTCGAGGGGTTTTCAGCCTGTTCGCCATCGGGAATGTGTTACACTGGCTCTAAAGCAGCGGGTGAGTAAGGAAACCAAGTGCCTGTGTGCTTTATCCAGCATGTTTTATATGTGGATGAATGATGGCTCATTTCCAGAAGCAGGAAAGTTCATGGGTTAAGAGACTGACACGACATTCCTGATTTGATACAACCTGAATTTTAAAAACCAGCTGTGGTTATAAAAAATGCTTCAAATGTGTCATAACCTTCTGGGTATATCACCCAGCGAGGAAGCAATTGCTGAGATACATTAAGAATATTTTCAATCAGTATCTTAATAAAAAATAGTCAAGTTGTTTGGGGGGTTTTGTGTTCTTTGAAGAAAACTGTACAGGATAAATTCCCCAGAAAAAAAACAAACCTTCTGGGTTGTTCTCAGTCTGTTTTTTCGGAATGCTGTAAATTGTCCAGCAAGGGCCACTTATTTCCTGGTGGTGGTGATGAGCTTGCCTGACCTCTGTCCATAGCACAAATCCAGTGTTTCTGTGAGCGTGGCGTCTTGTGTGCTACAAGTCAGGAGCGGTCAGTGCCCAAAGGTGAAGTAGCTGGAAGTGTGCACAGACCTGACGCCTTTTGTAGTAGGAGCTCCACTGAGATTATTTCTAACAATTAGGGCTCCTTGGCACCCTTTTCAGTACTAGCTGCTGGAACTGCCTCAGCATCTGGAATAGGCTGCCCAGGAAATATTCTCTGGAGATATTCAAGACCTGTCTGGACGCCTACCTGTGTGACCTGTCCTAGGGAACCTGCTTTAGCAGGGGGGTTGGACCTGATGATCTCTAGAGGCCCCTCCAACCCCTACAATTCTGTGATTCTGTGATTTGCTTTTGAAGAGGAACAAGGGTCGTGCCCCATCTTTTTCCACCTTTTACAGCAGGGAGTGCGGGTGGGAGGCTCCCGGCCACATGCACAGAGGTTGTACCCTCAGAAGTACTGTTCAGGCTGGAGATAACACCAGTGGTTAGCTCTAACAGCCAAGGAAATAAGGCAAAACCTTCCCAGGGCACTCTGCCCTTGCACTGGAGGCACAGAGGATTTATTGTCAGCTTTGCTGTCGTGTGAAAGCTTCCACTGCTTCCAGGTCTAGGTGGGCGGTGGGAGGAGTGGGAGAGTGCAACCTGCACGATGTACAGGCAAGCTGCACGGTGCACAGGCTTAAGAACTCTCCTTCTGAAAAAAGCCACCTCAGCTGGCTCCATGCCCGCTGCAAAGTTGGGTCCTACGCTGGGTAAGTGCCCAAGGATGACTTTCAGCCAAGTGCATGGGCTTTGGTGCTAATGTACTGATATTGTCTACCCTGCAGTGGAGTCCGCTTGGCCTCAGGGCTGGCTACAGGCAAACATCACCAGGATCTCTGCCCAAAGTCACATCGGTGCTGTAAAGCCACCACAAAGACATCAAGATGATTTACCCTGTGATCGAGCCAATGTTCAAATGAAGTCTAGCACAGGTAGCAAGGACTTTGAAAAAGCAGATGAAGTCAAGAGTACAAATTAGGTGAGGCAGGTCCTGGTAACTCTTCCTTTCCTTTTTTTAGTTGTTTTGGGATTACCATGTCTTAAGGGAAGGAGTCTGTGAGGTAGGAATAGAGCAGTAGCAAAACACACGGTGTCTCTGCTGCAGCTGTGTCAGACTCATCCTCAGATTCAGATACTCCCTGTCTTCAAGAAACACATAAAAAAAGGTAAATATATATATATATTCATCACATACAACCTCTAAAATTTCAGGATGTTGTAACTCCTCAAATTATACAGGAAAGTAAAAAAATTCTTCTATCCTTCCAGTATTGTTTTAATTTACAAGGATCACTTATTAACTATTTACACAAAAATACTACATGGAAGTACTATGCCTCAAAAAAGATCTTAAAAGAAAAAGGGACCCATCCAAATATAGATTAAAGCCCTATGGGTTGGTAAGACAGGTGCTACTCTACAGTACAGTGAAACATGCAAGTCACATTAGGGCTTAGCATTACTAGTAATTTTAATAATGGCTTTATTGATAATTTTCTGGGTGACAATAATCTGTTGTGTCTGATAGGCTCCAATAATGAATCCTGTGATAATATTCCTGCAGGGAAACTCTGGTAGCTTTAAGCTGTCAAAGGCAGCTTCTTCCAACAGGTTTAACTGGCTCTAAGCAGATTGACTCATGGGCAGTTGCTGCCTTTTGTGCCCCCTGGGGACAACTTCAATTTTTGCCCTTCTGGAAGCCAGCACTGGCCCTTCACTGGTCCCTAGCGTGTCCTACAGCGCTGCCTTTCAGGCAGCTTTGTCCTTAAAGCCAAGTTTCTGGTCCTGCCCTGTCTGAGACCATTCTTCTCCCAGGGAAATTCTGATGATGTCAAGTTTGTGGCCAGCTTCACCAGTAACATCTGTGTCAGTATTTCTTCCGCTAACACAGTTTAGGCTTGAAGCTGGGAGCAGAGGGCAGCACTTCCCTAACAAAGTGCAAAGAGAAACCTCAAAACCTTTCAAAGGTGTTTTATGAGGCAATTAGTATTTAGGAGAGAGCTATTTAGCTCTGACTCCGTGCTGCTTCCCACATGGCTGGCTTATGTTTTACCAGCTTCAAGTTGGCAGGCTCAGCACTATTTGCACCTGCCTGTGGAAACGTGCCTGGGAGTCGCTGACACTTCAGAGCTTCACAGGTAAGAAAAAATTCTGACATGCATGAATTAAAAAAGCTCGAAGTGAAATGCTTCTCAGCTCAAACAACTTGATTGTTTGGGTTTGTTTTTTAAAGCCTAACCACAGTGAAAAACTGAACAAGGACTTAAAGGCAAAGAGAACCAAGTCCTTCACAGGTTTAAGAAAGGGTGCTCTGAGATAATGACCATTTTCCCAAAATAGACTAATGACTGGGCTTGTTCAGCTTGGAGAAGAGAAGGCTGTGGGGGGACCTCATTGCAGCCTTCCAGTACCTGAAAGGAGCATACAAACAGGAGGGGAATCAACTATTTAAAAGGGTAGATAATGGCAGGACAAGGGGGAATGGATTGGAGCTAAACAAGGGAAAGTTTAGGTTAGATATTAGGGGGGAGCTCTTTACAGAGAGAGTGGTGAGGTGCTGAAACAGGCTGCCCACAGAGGTGGTGGATGCCTCATCCCTGGAGGTGTTCAAGGCCAGGTTGGATGGGGCCCTGGGCAACCTTGTGTAGATCCAGGCCTGGAGGTTGGTGGTCCTGCCTGTGGCAGGGGGTTGAAATTGTGGGCAGGGCTCTGAAACCAGGTAGCACCAGCTCCTTCTGGCAGGACACAGGAGCCTCTAGGCTGGGGACAAACCCTCTCTGCCCCAAAATGAGGGGGGTTGGATTTTCTAGGGTAAGCTGCTGTTCCTACTGAGCCTTGTAAATTTATCAGTTTTTCCAGCTGTGAGCAGTAAACTAGAATTTTGTGTAGGACAGCATGCTGGCAGTGAGGAACCTAACCTAGTGGTAACGCAGCCTCAAGGAACAAGATGCCTGAAGCTGTTTGGCTTCTCAAGAGTGGGTAAGTACAGGAAACAACACAGGGGCTGCTCCAGGAAACACAAGTGTGCCACAGTGTTCTCTTGGTGATCATCAGGCTGGCTGATAAAGCAGGTTTGATTTTGAAGAGTCAGGCCAGGGTAAACATGATGACTCTTGAAAAGACAAAGCTTTATTTCCTAGTTCCTCTCCTAAGTCGAGAGGGGGTACCCTTTGTTTCAAAGAACAGTGCTGTCCCTGTGTCCTGTAGCTCGTAAGCATGAGCCATCGGCTTCGATGTGGGGGTGNGGTGGCCAGGGCTGAGGGGATGGAGCTCTGTTGGGAATTACTTTTACTGTGATCCCTCCTGTGGACGCATCTGAGCTTCCTCCTGGGACAAACAGCTTTGTGATGATGTCTTCAGAAGCAGGCAAGTTGAGACCAGAAATGGTTATTGGGGTGTGTGCAAACCCTTAAGTAACACTTTTCCTGCAGAAAAGCAGAGGCTGTGAATTACACAAAAAGCTGCAACCTTGGTCATGCCAGTATGTGAAACTGGCATGATGAGCTCACTCAACAAAATTTGAAGATTCCTGCTTCTGTTAGTTGATACAGGTGCCTACAGGAAAGCTGCAGAGGGTCTGTTTGTCAGGGGTGTATTGATAGAACAAGGGCTAATGGGTTTAAACTAAAAGAGGGTAGTTTTAGAGGGTAGTTTTAGATTAGATAAGGAAGAAATTCTTCACTGTGAGGCCCCGGCACAGGTTGCCCACGGAAGTGTTGGCTGCCCCCTCCATGGCAGTGTTCAAGGCCAGGTTGGATGGGACTTTGGGCACCTGGTCTAGTGGATGTCCCTGCCCATGGGAGAAAGGGGTTGGATCTAGATGAGCTTTGAGGTCCCTTCCAACCCAAACACCCTATGAGCCTGTGAACAAATTCATGTGAGTAGCCCACAATCAGTTTTTAAATACTTCAGCGGGTGAGATAAAGGCAAAATCCTTGTCTTATATGGGCACTTCTGCCCATATTTTCCTTGTCCACAGCCACTCAGCGGGCAGGAGGGAGGGGCAAAGCCTGTTTAAGAAGTTTTGCAAGAGGTCAGGGTTTCTCCTTGCCTGCAGCAGCTGGGAAAGGACTACGCATGGCCATCTACCTGGAGCTGCCCACCTGTGCGAGAATGCCCATCCTGGGACTGGGGACCTGGCAGGTACATTCTGGAGCTTGGGACCTCTCCTTGCCTCTGGTCACACAGGTGACACCAGGCAATTGCTGAGACTCACAGTGGACTTTTAGAGAATTCTCCTCTTCAGGTCAGGAAAATGCAGGAAACCCTCTGGGCAGTGTTTCTTGCCTTCTGCAGCAGTTCATGTCTTGCAGGAATTCATACCTGCCCTTCAGGATGGTTTTTAAGAGTGCAGGTAGTGCTCATTTAGAGCAGGTAGAAGGAGATTTTTCTTCACTATAGAAAAAAATGTACACCCTACACAAGTAAAAACTTCTGCCTAGCTTGGGGTTTTATTATTCTTTTCCCTTTTCTTTTGTAGCACCTGGGTGTTAATATCTCATTAATACCTTTGGTAAGTGCATGTAGATTTAGGAACTTCAGTGGCAATGAGTGGATTTGGAAATGGAAATTTACATTCACCCCTTTAGAAGCTGAGGATAACTTACTAGTATGGCAGCAGATGAGGAGGCAGCACTTTGCAGGAGAAGGCTTTGGGTAGTTCTTTACCTGCCAGTGTTATCTAATGGAATTCTGTTAGGAGACAAGTCATAGGGATATACTGAATTATAAATGTAGAAAGAATCTGGAACTGAGCTGAAAATGTTAAGCAAGCTTCTTAAAAAAGAACGAAAAAAGATGGATTGTCCCCTGGATTTGAGACTGGGAACTCGATATGTTGAATTGCAACCTGCAAACTCTAGGAAACGCTGTCCAGTCAGCATAAAAGCATCTTAAATTATTCTTGTTATATTTTTGGGTCAGCAGCTGCTAATCATTACATAAATTATGCACAAATGAGGCTGTTCAGCCCTTTCAGTCTTGATTGTTCTGATGACAAAAGGCTGAAGTAGGATTAAAAAAAGCAGAGCGTGCCTTGTGTGGGGTCTCTGAGGGTGCTGAGGCTGGGAGCGACGAGGTCTCTGAAGGAACCTGTTGAGATGCTGATGGGAGTTGGTTAGGACTAAACAGAAGGAAAATTTTGGACACATGATCCCTGCCACCACAAAAATCTCTTGCATTAACGCGATGGCAACACAACCCAAACCCGCTGTGGTTAATCAAAGCTATTAGATTTCAAGGTTCCCACAGGAACTTCAGCCATGGGGCCTCTCTTAAAGTCCTGTTCAGCCAGCACCATGTAGAACAAAGCAAAGGATTATTTCTTTCTGCAAAGCATCTCACGTTACAGAATTTTGTGGAGTCACAGGGCATATTGGCACCTTTGCTCTTCACCAGCTCCTCCTCCACTCTGAAGTGATGCCGATCGTTCCTGCACGGCACCTTTCCCACGCTGCAGCAGCACCCAGAGAGAAGCTCCACTGTAATGACCTGTGTGTGGCTGGTGTTGCCACTACCCCACCTTCCCATTCTGCCCCAGGAGCTGCAGCCTCCCTATGCAGGAAGGGGAAAGGGGCTGTGGAAAGGAGAATCTGAACATCTTTAAACTGGCTATTTGGTTGTCTAGAGACCAGTGGAAAAAAATGCTGCAGTTTCAATGTTGTTTTTTTTTGGGTTTGGTGGTTGTTTTTTTTTTACATTTAGGTGAACCAACCAAGCACCCTTGATTGGAAATAGAGAAGTGAGAGAATTTACAAATAAATAAATAAACAAATAAATAAAACAGAGATGATGTGTGGGGATGCAAGAATGCAGTGAAGTTATATGTAGCGGCGATTGTGGTTTTGAATCATGTTTCTGTTTGTAGCACCATTCTCCATCATCAGTAGCCAGTGATCAAACAACTCTTCAGTGTGTCCAAGCCAAGGATCTGAAGTGCCTGACTTTGCCATTAAATGCCAGGCTGTGTATTTTACCCAGGAGGTGGCACTGTCTGTAGTGTTTTGGCATCCTCTTACCTCCCTTGCCCTATGTCAACAAGAGCCAGCTTGTTTGCACACGAGGCCAGCAAGCTTTCCAGAGGTGATTAATTTCCTCATGTCACCAATATCACACTAACGCTGCTTTTCATTTCTGGGCAAATTAGAACTTATTTAACCATTGCCTGGTGCCTGAATGCAAGTGTTGAATCCTTAAAAAAGGGCAGATCAGCTCCAGCACCTCACCAGTGACTCCCCTGACTGTTTTATTCCAGAAAACCAATGAAAGCTTAAGCTGGAAAACCTCGTTCTTTGGGGGCTTAAAGTCTCCAGATTTGGAGAACAGCAAACTTCTTTTTCTGCCCTTTACCAAGTTATTGACTTTTCTTCCTGGCTCAGTCTCTCCGAGGAGCAGCAAGAGATGCCGTGAGGTTTGCTGTTGATGTTGGGTACCGCCACTTTGACTGTGCCTACCTGTACCAGAACGAGCGTGAGATCGGGGATGCACTACGAGACAAAATTGAGGAGGGGGTTGTGAGGCGAGAAGACCTCTTCGTTGTCAGTAAGGTACGTCACTGGGTAACTCATCTCACACCAGGTCAGCTCTCTGGAGGAGAGACAAGGTCCTCACCCACCAAGTGCCAGGGGATGAGGCCTGTCTGGGAATGAACTCTTCTGTCAGAGCAAAGCGGTTTGTGGATGGAGGGAAGGAAAAGGTCAGTTCTTGGGGGGAGAGGGAGGAGGAGGGGGGGGGCAAAGTCTTGATTTGAGAGGGGTTTTTTTTTTTTTAGTCCCTATCCATTGTCAGCCATGGAGACAGGAACTGAGGCCGTGCTCTCAGTTGCCTCTGAGATAGGAAGCAGGGCTATTGTATTCGTGGTCAGTCCCGCTGCGCTGCCGGCTTCTGCCTGATAACTCCTGTATGTTATGTTTTGTTTTGTTTTTTCCCCCCAACAACAATAGTAGGAAAAATAAAGTAACTTCTATCTGCTGGAAGCTGGTGGGTTGATTTTCACCAGTTTTGCTTCTCCCCCCCACCTCCACTCCTTCACTTAATTTAATTGTTGTGTGACTCCTTGGATCTTTAGAGTACTTCAGTATCTCATCCTCATTGTACTGAACTGCCAGTCCCACAAATAAAATAAGGCATGCAAAAGCAGCGCTTCCTCAGGACAGGCAGCTGTACCCTGTACCCTGTCAGGAGCTGCCTCTGTGTCTGTGCCATGGGTTTCCCTGCCGGGGATGCAGCCAGGAGAGCAGCTCCCTGGCTTTGTGTTACCCCTGCAGCTCTGGTCCACCTTCCACGAGAGACCCCTGGTGAAGGAGGCATGCTGGAAAACACTTGCTGCCCTCCAGCTGGATTATTTGGATCTCTACCTGATGCACTGGCCCATGGGATTCAAGGTATTGAGAGTTTAACTCCTGGGAGACATCAGTTGGAGCTCTGCCGCGTTTTATGTCGAAACCAGACATGCCCTTAGTCCTCCCTAATGAGAAACATTGTTCAAACTCATTAGGACATGATGACAAACCTCCACACCCAGTGTGGAGTGCCCAGGAGGTCATGGCTGCTTAAGGTACATCTTGCAGTACAAAAATTCACCTTATTTTACCCTGCACAGCATTTCTGTGCCATGGATCAAATTACACATTCCACTTCGAGCCCGGGATTTGGCTGTCGTTTGCTTGGCTGGGATCAAACGGTTGTGAATTACTTAGTGGCTATTTTTCTCTTCTCCCTCTACCCCCAGGTTAAATAAATCCCTGTTTGCCCATTGTGTCACATCCCTGGCCTTCCCCCAGCCTGGCTGAGGCACACAGCAGTGCCTGCCCTTCCTCTGCCCGCAGCACAGGTTCTCACAGGGCAGATTTTCTTGAAGATTACTCTGTTCCTACCGAGCACTGGTTTTGGCCACCTCTCCCCCCAACACAAACATAAGCCAGGATATCCAGCGTGCCTCCAGCTCCACTTGCTTGTAGAATTCCTAAGTGATTCCTTTCACCGTATACAACTCAGCCTACCTTCAACTCGTTTTTCCTTTGGGATGATAGGTGGGAGAGGAGCTATTTCCTACAGATGGAAATGGCATGATCATTCCCAGTGATACAGATTTCCTGGATACATGGGAGGTACGTTCATTGACAGGCCATAAAACCCCTTGCAAGTTTGAAGTAACAGCCTGAAAAGTTTAAGGTTTCCACTTTGGGAATTGTGTGTGCGACACACAGAGACGTAAGTGCATGGCACAGTTGTGGGAGACAAGGCTTGGGTGCAAGCCCAAATTCCTGCTTGGCTGATGGTGTGGTCTTTCTTTCCCTCTACCCCCACTATGTGCTGAGCAGGGTCAGGTCAAAAGAAGACAGAGACTCACCAGAGACAGAACATTTGGCTGATGGGGTTATTTTCTTCTGTCGGATCGCCTTTATTGCTCATTCGAGGGGAAAAGAGTGGGCATCTCAGGCTGCTGCTTGTTACAGCAACTTCAAATAGAAAAGGGTTTCTGCTTTGGAAGTGGTGTATCTTCTGCTCTAAAGGCTGGTAGTAGATTATTTTCTCCTGGTTCTTTTCTGCTTGTGGTGCCAACCTAATCAGGGCTGTCTAGTTGTTTTCTTGTTTGCTAATGTGTAAGGATCAATTGTTTGGTGATGGTGGGCAAACGCTGTGCTGCTTCTACTACAGTGCCACCACTAAATGGTACATTTCCCCTGGGAAATTAATCAGCGCTGGTGATCAGGGATCCTGCTGTAGCTCTCCCAGAACAGCTCCTCGTCCAGCTGCTCTGTTCCTCATGACAAGCTTTTTATTCTAGGTAGTTGTTTGCTGAGGAATTACCCTAAAAAACTGTTCTTATTTATGAGCAGAAGCTCTACCCAGGGGTAATATTTCAAAGTAATTGTATTCTACTGAAGTAATAATAGCATAGGAATTGTTAACCATGAATAATGCTGTTACTTATTTGTGAGGTGGTATGTGACGTGAGAGCCTGAGCCTTTGACCAGGGTCCCACTGTTCGATGCAGTGTACCAACGCCACATCAGAAGAGGGTCCCACCCATGACAATTTTTACTGGAGGTCTTTGTGCAGGTGTTTATTCCATATATATATGTATATTTTATATATATATATAAAAAAATCTTAATTCAATAGCTGATTCAAAGTCTGATTCTGTACTGCTTCTAGGCTATGGAAGAGCTGGTGGATGCAGGAATGGTGAAAGCCATTGGTGTCTCCAACTTCAACAGCAAACAGATAGCTCAGCTCCTGAGCAAACCAGGCTTAAGACACAAACCTGCAAATAATCAGGTAAATTTCTCTCAAACTCATCAGTACTGACATCACATCTCTCTGGGGTTTTGCATTTGAGGCTGCAGGAAGAGATAGGACCAGAGCCAGGCTACGCTGCTGGGGTGAGTCAGTAGCACTGAGTGACATCAGAGTTGGGGGGCTTCAGCTGGCTGTGCACAACTAGACTTTGTAGCCCATTGCCTGCTTTGGCAGGGGGTTTGGATCTGATGATCTCTCGAGGTCCCTTCCAACCCCTATGATTCTGTGATTCTGTGATATGGGGACTCTGAGAAGCCATGAAAAATTAGGCAGGCAACTGGAAAGAGAAACTGATGTATGAAGATTGGGCCTTGTTGGAGGCAGGATTGGGAAGAAGGGGAAACAATCTGAAACACTGTCAGATTCCCTGAAAAAAACATAGCTGCAAAAAGAACCTTTTCAAAGTAGATGTGCAGCTTGGTAGGTCATCAGAGTGATGCTAAACCTTCAAGTATCTTCGGCTTCTGAAGAACTGTGGTTGTTTTTGTAGATTGAGAGCCACCCCTATCTTCCTCAGGAAGAGCTGATTAAGTTTTGCCAATCCAAAGGGATCTCTGTCACTGTGTATTGTCCCCTTGGAGCACCCAACTGGCCATGGTAAGAATGCTTTGTGGGCTTCTTTCTTAGACACAGATTGGAGCTGGTACAGTGAGCCGGTCTCAGGATGTGGATAAACCCTCAAACTGATGTAATTAGAAAAATATTTACTAAGCTGTTGAAAATGACATGCACACATGAACCTTTCTCACGCTTACTGTGATATTCAGTCCGTTGATTCCTGTCTATGCAGTTACTGGAGTTTCAGATTTAGGAGGAAAATGATCAATTGGTTGGTGAAAGTAGGGAAGATAACTCTTGATCTTGGGTGAGCTTATTAAATGTGTAAGAGAACTTCTGAACTAAAAAAATAACAAAACCAAAAGCCAAAGCTGCAAAGAGGAAAGCAGCCGCTCTGCAGTCCTGGTGAGACAAACAGAGTAGGCTTTGAAATGGATGACTGGAAGCGAATCTGCTTTTACTCCAGTCTTCATGGCTCTCAGGTCGCTAGCAGAGCTGCTGTGCTTGTGAAGGACAAGGCAGCTGCCTGTTCTCAAGATGAAACTTTTGGGATCTGGACCAAAGAAATGCCCAGCCTGCTCCCTGGCTGGACTAGAATGTGTGACAGCGATCTGTTACGCTGGAAACTACAAGCCTCCTCTTGCGTGCCAACCCGTGATGAAAGGCAACAGCCAGAGCAATGAGAAGATGGTGAATTACAGTGTGTAAAATGATGCTTTCTTGTAATTTATATAATATTCTTACACTTCAGTGCTCAAGGGAGAAGACAGCGGGCCATTTAACTGCTGAAATCTGCTTTTTATTTTCACAGGTCCAAGCCTGAAGATATTTCCCTTTTTGATGACCCCCAAATTAAGGAAATTGCACTTAAGCACAACAAAACCCCAGCTCAGGTTAATACTGGTTGTGCGATTTTCCCTGGTGACATGTATTTTCCCTGCTTGTACTAAAGGAACTGTGGAAAGCTGAGCTCCAGCTGTGGTTCCCACATACCATAATGCTTTAAAAACTACTCTCTAGCACTAGTTTTGATGTTAGACAGAAGCTCACCAATGGCTTTGGGTTTTAATGGGCACACTCGCCACTTCTTTGCACAGCATCCCTGCCAACCCTGAAGTCCTGTTCAACATACTCTCATCTCAACTTCACAGACAGATGATGATTAACGGAGCTCATGTAAAAATTAGGAAGGGTTTACTATACTGTTGTTCCTATGTGAGCCATCCCTGGTTATGAGTAGAGCTGTCCCACGTAACCGTGTAGGCACGTGGGGTTCTCGGCTTTCAGAAGGCAGGCAGAACTTCTCAGCTGTCATTCCCTCCCTGATCCTGCAGGTGCTTATCCGGCTCCAGGTGCAAAGAAACGTGAGTGTAATTCCCAAATCTGTCACTCCGCAGCGTATCGAGGAGAATTTTAAGGTAAGAGGGTACCTTTGGAAACTAAGAATGGTGTTAAACTTTACAAAGAAAAATCCACTCTGCCATTGGAACAAAGCACCCCTTTCATACTTAGAACTGGCAAAACCTTTTGGCTGTTAGATGCCATGTAGGTTACTTTGTGAATGAAAAAAAGCTACTTTAAAAGTAAGGAGCTAAGCCTCTTAGCTCTTCACTCTCTAACGAAGGTTAGATCACATCAGTTTTTCCACCTTGTGATATAAATAACGATGCAATTAGACCCCACCAGCACAGCAACGTTATGACATTTATTCATTGCTCACCCCTAAGGTGCATCTCGTGCACCCTTTGTAGTGCTTCAGCAAATACAAGGCTCTTCTACGTCTGGTTTTGATATTCTTTCTCCAAATGAACTTACATTTGTCTTTCTGCAAACTGAAGTAACGTGGCTGTTTGGGGTCTCTGTCCAGGTGTTTGACTTTGAACTGACAAAAGAGGAGATGGAAACCTTCCTCACTTTCAAGAAGCGGTATCGCATCTGTGCACTGAGGGAGTGAGTACCTCCTCTGCCTGCATGTCTTCACAGGATTGGATTATCATTGGATATCCTCTTAACAGACAGCATTTGATAGCCCAGCTTAAATATAAGGAGAGAGGGAACCTTAGCCAGTACCTGGCCACATCCCTACCTGCTGGAATCCAGCACTAGTGTTTATTACAGCGTTGGCCATCTGCTACAAGTCGGCGGCACTGGGATTTTTGCTGCTGCGGTGTGCGTGAAGGTACCTTGCAAGGGACCCACACCAAACCGCTGTCTCCAAATCAGAATCGTCTGGAAACTCCAACATAAACAGGCAGCAAAATTGATTTGGTTTTTTTCTGTTTGCTTTGGCTCCTTTACATAAGAGACAGGCAGGGTATACTCTGTTTTAAGAATGAGAGTGGTGAGCTTTTTTGAAGTGAGAAGCCGTGCCTGTGTGTTTGTGCCAATGTTATTGAGGTAGCAGAATGGTTAGACACAGACTGGCCGAGAGCTGCCAGTTACTCTGCTGACCCAGGTTCCCCACATACCTAACAGCGTCCTGCAGACCAGGGGGCTCACAAGAGAGTGGTTCCATACCACAGGGAAGTTTATCCATTTCAGCTAAGCAAAAGACACATCATCTTTTGAGAAGGTGGTTATGGGCATAAGCAAAGGTTCCAGCACTGACTTTCACTGCCCTGTGTAAACTAAGCAGACTCACACTAAGGTTTTTACTCTAGTTCATAGCTTTAGTTCTGCAGAGCTCTCCTAAGAGGGGAAAAAAGCTGCTGCTTCTTTGCCTTAGAACTGTATCCTGAAGTGTTTTATCCATACTTTCTTTTTGTAGATGCAAAAATCACAAGGACTATCCTTTTCTGGAAGACTAACAAAGGCATCATCTTGAGATCTTCCAGGGATCAAAACAGTGTATGAAGAGTTTAAAGCAATTTGTAATAATTCATGTCTATTAAATCTCAGTGTAAGTGGGATGTGTATTATAAGGTGGGAGAAGGCAGGTCACTGGCATTCTGTAGAGCAGTCTTTGAGTGTGTATGTGGTTCCCTCAATATCAACCAGTTATATCAGTCCTTTCTCTGTATCTTTGCTCTACTCTTGTAGGAAAACATATATTCTGTTATCATTTAGTAATGTTTAATAAACCTGAATGCTTGAGATTTGGGAAAAGCAGAATTTGTCATAAATACAAGTCCTGAAAAATTTTAGAGGAATTTATATTCTCCTAGAGGCTGGACTTTTGGACTGAAAGTCAAAGCATACGCTGTCAATAAAGGACAAGAAATTTAACTGCAGAAGATCGACAAAATAATACACTGCTTGAGATTAGTAATTTCAGCATAGCAGACTTTAGAGGACACTGCTGAATTATGCTTCAGGAACCATTTTCTTAATGAGGTTTCCTATTTATGAACTGCTAAAAACTAATAAACTGGTAGGAGAGTTGTATGTTTGGTTTTTTATATCTCCAGGAATATATAAATACTGCCTTTATCAGTAGAATGGCTGCAGTGAAGACTGTGAATCTCTCCCAGAAAATCCAAAGTCAGATAAAGGAGACAGGGAGGAATTATTTTGTTTGGCATCTGCCTTATTTAGCAAGGAGAAAAGTTGGGCAGCTTCATAGGAACCAACAGTAGGTTTTCACTCTCTTGTACTGCTCCTTATATACTGCCTGCTTGTGTTTTGACTCTCAGAATGTCACTAGATGTTGGTTTCTCTGGAAAAAAAGCTGGTGCTCCCACTGCCTGTGCATATGCAGGAGTTCTAATAAGGCACCTGTTAATTAAGACTCACTCTTGAGCTCTACAACACGTGCAAAACTCCTGCAAGTGCTTTAGGCTCTTCCAGTGCTGTAGAAGAACAATGTGGATCAGCACTGCCTGCAGAGAGGAAAGACGATTGTGTAATGAAGGTTCAGGGCTGGGATACACACTTTGTGGATATCCTTTTCCAACTGATTTTCTTTGTAGTTGAGGTTTTTAAGTCCACGAAGGAAATTATGACGTATCTTTGAGCTGCTTTAGATTTTTCCAAGATGTTTGAACAACAGGTGCCCTAGAAGGGGCAAAGCAGTTCCATCAAACTGGATTTTCTACAGCAACTCTTCTACAGAAAGAGGTCTGAAGAGCGCATCAGCAATCAGCACCAGTAACAGTGCAGCACTACCACCGTGCCTTTAACAGGTACCCTCCCCCCGAGCATGCCTGAAAAGGCCAGTTGCAGGGTATCACCACAGCTGCAGGTTAGAAAGCCACCTATGTGGAAGGCTGTCTGCTTCCAGGCAGGCAGGGGTCAGGCTGTCAGCCCACAGCCACAGAGGCGATACCCACTGCAGGCTGTGGCATACACCCTAGCTCAAAATATTCTCAACTTCACAGGACTTCTTCATCAACATTCCCATTTAATCACAGCTATCAGGCTCGAAGTTATTTACAGGATGTTTATAGACTGCAGCAGGCAGGAAGTCACACTAGATGAGCACAGTAGCCATGTAATAGTAAAAAATTCAAAACACGTTAGAAGCCAGAGATTGTGTGTTTGTTTCAGGACAATAGATCTTTTTCAGCTACAGAGACTTTAGCAAAGGTAAAAGGAAAAAAAAATGTGGGTGATGTCAGTTACTGGGAAATGAAGGGCCTTCCACTATGCAGCAGAAGGGCAGCCATATGACTTCAAGACATATGTACGGCCTCTCACAGCCATCTATGGCAGCTGCTGCTATAAGCTGCCCCAGAAGCACATTTCACATCTTGACCATCTTCAGGTTTATCTGAACCCTGTTTTAATGAGCCAGGGTATACTGGTGGCCATTTAATTCACTCCCTTCTCTGTGGTTGAACTAGCTCAACTGCATGCTGCTGTCCAGGTAGCCTGAAGGTCCATGCAATGAATCTGCCTCCACCTGTTTTCCAGTGTCCCACAGAGCATTTGTTGGTTACTAATCCCCAGGCTGGATCAAAGTCTAACATGAGGAGCAGATGTGCAAGAGGCCATAGAGGTCCAGCACTTCCAGACCTGGGACACTGCTTGAAGCCAGGAGAGAACATGCCACGCTACGGAGTGCTTCAGGAGAAGAACACAAGCATTGCCCCAGTGTCAGGCGCAGTATGACCAGGCTCAAGTCTCCATGACCAGTTCAAGAGAACAGAGTAAGTTTCTTGAAGGACAAGCAGCTTCTACTCCTGCATGCCTACTTCCTCAGCAGCATAGCCAGCAGCTTCCTGTTGAAGCTACAGCAAAAGGTTTCTCTGATCCCCAAACAGTTTTCCCTTCCCGTCAGCGAGGTAGCAGTGCTCTTGCACCCAACCCACTGGCACATCATTCCTAGTTAGCAGCAAGGTTATCTGTGCTGCTGGGCTGAATGCAAACACCTTAGCTTAGCATTTTGCCTTTGTATCACCACATGTTGTCCCATGACTTGGGCTTTTGTGTGCAGCTCACCCATTCTGGCATAGTCAGGCCTTCATTAAAGGGGCTGGGTAAAACAATAAGGTGTTATGTCCATGTTTTAGAGGGAAAATAGGATGATGTTGTTAATGGACACTAGGGAACATTAAACACTCTTTGCTGTTTGTGTTTTCCTTCTAATTCTCAGCTCCCTCATACAGAGCTCAGTATAGTTCAAAAGCAAACAGAATGAGGGAAAAAAAACCAAACAGTAAGGCCCATTCCATGAACTTTTTGCCTTCAAACCTGCACAGAGAGTTCTGGTCCTTGCCTTCCTCTATCTTCAGAAAGATTTACAGAAGACTGACTAGGATAAATCAATGACCTAGGAATGATTTCTACAGACAGCACTTAAGCAGGCTAAGTCTTGCCTTGACCTGACAAGAGTGCAGGGAGCTATGCCAGAAGTTTACCCAACATGGAGCAGCTTGGAAAGCAAGCAACTGGTCTATTGCCAGTCTCCTCCACTGTAAAAGCCAGCAACATCAAATGAATCCAGCCACAGCCAAGCCCAGAACTAGAGATACCAACTCTTCACAAGGTAAGTGGGTGTGAAAAACCATTCCCTTGGAATCTAACAGACTCACAAGGTAACTAAACAAGAGAGTTAAGGATGGCTGTTGAACATGGACATTAAACATCTGCTCCCAGATATTTAAAGAACATGCCACCACAAAGCTCAGCTCCCTCATCTCCAACATCTTGTTCTGACCACAGCTGGAGAGAGGATGTTGCAGTAGGTAGATCCTTGGTCTGATTCAGTCCAGCTGTTCTTACAAGCAGCTATCAGTTGGCTTGTAAACAGGCTTCTTGAAGCTCTGAAAAGCTGTATTTTTTTGCTTAAGAATAAAAAAAAAAAAGATGTAATTTCAGATGTTTGTGTTAGTGGTCCTGTACTTTAATAAAAGTGCAGGAACAACAGGGCCTATGAAAGTTTTAAAAGCTGTCTCTCAGCTTAAAGGAGCCAGGTCCTGCCAAAATAAGGCAGGGCTCTATTTGTCATCCCCTCTGCTACCTTTTCCTTGGTCACTTAAAGTACTGACACAGTTTATAGATGACAAATTTGGGGAATATTAGGTGATTTAAGAGAGGAAAGTTTGTCCTGACTCAACCGTTCTATGTCCCAATTAAGCAAGAGACCCCAGATTTCTAGTCACATCTTCAACACAGGGATTACAGACTAGAAATCCAAAGAGACAGGATTTTTCCCTGTTTTGAATAGCTCAGTTTCCTGTGCCTCAGATTTCACAGCTCCACACCAATGTTACAGTATGCACTTGGGTCAGTCTCATGAGCTCAGCAAGAGAGATCCTGCCTCCCCCTCCCCAGAGGGAAGCAAAGACCAAGTTACAGAGCATCATACAGAAAGTGATTCCAGCCAGGCCAGCTTCTGTACTTGTGTTCCAGTATCAGACGTCAAGCCATTTTCTCCCACAGGACCATCACCAGTAAGGTGAAACATACTGTACTTGTAAGACATTTGTTGTGTCCTACATCTAACCAGCAAGATGCCAATCCCAGCTGCTTCTTGTATTTTCCTCTGCTACACCCCAAAAAAGAAATCAAGAGGTCTCCTGCCTTCTTCAGTGTGATGACTGACAGTTTCCTCTACCTGTTGTCCCTGATAAATTAGCTCACTGTCCTTCTTTGCTACTCCAGAAACATCTGTTCTGTCAGAGACATTTTCTTTTCACAGGAGAAAGGCCTTAAAATGGTATCAGATTAGCAGCATCAAGCACAGCTGGAAGTGAAGCAAACTGAGTGCAAGTACCCGTTCCACTACTCCTGAGAACATGGTTTCTCTGTCTCCTGCTCCCAATCCCTCCTGCAGGCTGGACTGTTCTCCCTAGGGTGTGAGCTACAGTACCACACTAGCTTCACTGCTGCAGCAGAGTCCTGAGAAAGTCTAGCAAGAGAGGTCAGCAAGGTGGAGCTGAACTACAAATTCTTAAGTGAAAAACACAAGACAAAAACAACCACTTTTGATTGTAAGAGCTACAAGACTGTATTTGTCCTTAAAAGTTTCTTTGATCAGAAACCCAGAGATTCATCAAATCACAATAGGAAAACAAATGCTGAGAACAGTTATAGCAGGAAGAGCTCAGTTAACAGGAATGCTGCGCTCCGGATATCTCATCCTTTGATCTCTCCACTTCACCTTTTTGGAGATGAAAGGAAATCTCTACCCCTGTAGGCAGAGCATGTGGCATGACTATGGGGGTAGAACTGTTGATTTTGAACAATCTCCTGAAAGAGCTAGATTAACAGAGACATCACTGCAGCCTAGAAGGCTGGCTCTACCTCTTTCAGCCTTATTTAATTGTATCTGGCTTTAAAAGAAGCAATCCAAAAATCACTGTGGGTGACAGGGGTTTTCCATCACTCCCTTCCCACTCCTCATCCTTTCCATTCAAGCTTATGTATCACTGTCCCTTTGCTCAGGTGCTTCCATTTCCCCTCTATCACCAAACACCCAGGCCCTGCACCACTGAAGTGCTCCACTGTGTCCCAGAACAACCCTTTCCAAATTCTTTCCTGCTAAGTCATCCAGCGAAATACAGAGAGCGTCTGTTACAATAACCACTCCACCTCAAGGACTAGCTGCTCTTACTTCTGGTCTGGAGCAGTCTGTCCAAAAGTCTTCTCCAGTAAAATTCCTACTCTGGGAATGGAAAATTTCAGGCACAAACTTGCATAAAGTTAGAGTGAAATGAAAACAGAGGAAATGAGCAGAACCTGATGGAACATTTTGGAAACCCAGACCATCAGTGTAGCTTCCTGCCAGAACACACTTGTCACAAAAATGTTATTTCCAAGCAAGTCAACACTGCCCCAAACAGGTTTCTGTCACAGCTCAGACTAATCTAAGAACATTAGCTGTTTTGCTTTTTTTAAGATGCCTTTGGGCTTTTATTTATCACATTATAGACACAAAAAACCCCACTTGCAGAGCTGGAGCTTTTTGTATTTGCTTTTAAGCCCAGAGTTTAAAGTGATTATAATCAATTTATGTTAGGAAAAATTAGCATTAGAGAAGACTATTGCTTGGAGTCAGACATCATTTCTCTCCTCCCTTCTCCTCCTGCTGCAAGTTAACTCAATCTTGTCTGTTCAGCCTATTGGAAATGATTCCCACCAAAAGCATGCTGCATGTAAAGCCTGGCCTCAGCGACAGCAGAAGAGTTTAAAAGTAGTATTTGAAGGTAACAACATGTGTTTTCTCAATATAATTATTAGTATGTATCAGAAAGAAACATTAAGTTAGTGGAATTCCTTTGTACCTTTTCATCAGTATCAGCTAACAAACCACTTGCTCTCAAGCTACTTGCAAAGTAACTGCATCCATGGTTGTGTTTCAACCTGGCCCAGCTCTTTTCTGGGAAGGCTACTGAAGCTAGGCAGTGATGGAATCAGAATCCTACCTCACACGTACCATTTAAGGGTGGTTATCCATTAGAGCTTTGGGGTCTCCCTCCTCTGCCCTGTGCCGAAAGAACGCTGTCTGCCATGCCTAAGCAACACAACCTCCTTCAGAGGACAGTTCACAATAGATCTACTTGGAATTTGGAAAAAAGCTACAGGAACAGGCAAGAAAGATCCCCCCAAACTAACCATAGTTTTTACAAGTGTCAACATTTTGTGACCAGTCTTAAGCAGCTCTCAGATTGCAGCATCTTTAGAGTCATTACCTGTGAGCATCATGAAAGCCACAAAAACCTCATGGGACAAACACACCTCACATCAATATTTGGGAGGAAGCCTATTTTTCTGTCCTCCCAGAAAAAAACCCTGCAAGTTTCCAATCTCCTATTTCATGCTGCAGAATTTTCTTGGAACCCCCCCAGGGTTACTGTATTTGCAAATGGCAACTTGGACAAGCACAAAACTCCTTCCTGCATCACATGCTGCCTGACAGGAAACAGCAAGTGTTTGAGTGCTTACTGCCTCAGTGGCCACAGGCTCATCGTGCTCTGGAGTCCTACATGGGCACTAGTGGGAACATCTGAGAGCTAGCAGGCCATACAGGAGTTACCATGAACAGCAGATGACTTCTTGGGGGAAGAGTAATTCTCCTTGTTTTTGTGTAGTCTCTAGAGACAGAGGACAGAGCTACCCCAGCATTGCTGCTCTTAGAGCACTACTGAAATAACCATCTCATCATGCACAGTAATGAAATCTGTATTTTATTATAAGCAAAACCAGCTTTTATATCACCAAGAAACCAGGACCTATTTCAAAGAGCTACCCACGTAGAAACTGCTGTACTGTAACTGAAGTCCAACTGTACTTCCAGAGAAGAAAAAGCATGGAGTGCTACAAAAACAAACAAAACCAAAGCAAACCCAAAAGTAATTAGAAAAAAAGCAGACCTCAGTAGTTATGTAAAGTCTGCCAATATCCTGGTCCTTCCAGGCAACAACAGTCACTGCTCCAATTCACAATATCCCAAAATAAGTGACTACTTGTTCAAACTTTCTCCATGTTTTCTGCTTACCAATTCCAGACACTCTGTTTGGCACAGACAATCTACCAGTCCACACGGTGTGCTCTTCAGAACCCTTTTAGATTTCCTTCTTCCAAAAAGAAAGGAAAGTCACTGAGTACATATACTGCATCTTTGTGGGGGAAAGAAGGAGGGGAGGGGGCAGTGTCTCCGACGCAGTGAGAAAGCTCTGTAGACAACTCATAGGCAACAGCAGAAGCTTATCTGAGAAGTATGGAGAAAGGCAGGAAACCATCTTCAGTACTCTGCATGGAAAGGGTAGTCCTTGTGAGTTTTGCACCTGAAGGAAACCAGAGAGGGAAGATTACCCCATGTCCAGAAGGTTCTGCATGCAGCTGTAACCGCTGCAGAGAGCCACCAAGGAAGAAGCTCAACTGTGTAAAAGGCAGTTTAATTCTGTTTTCCTTGGGAATAAGCTGCATTTGCAAGCTTGTAGGTGCCTTCTCTTGTTTGGGCACTTGAGCACTTCAGGCAATGCAGCCTAGATTCTTTGTAGCCAAATAACTCAAGGTTTTGTGACTTTCTGCCAGGAAGACCTTTTTTTGCAATCTTCCAGGAAAGATTTCACATCTGCCTTTAGGCTTCCAACTTTAAAATCCTTGTGTTACTTTTTGAAAGTTCACTCAGTTTCCCAACTGCTTCTGAAGAACATACAGGGATTTTTTTTTTAATAATATCCTTAAGGGTCATAGCAGAAAGACAAAATACCACAAGCAAAGTTAATAAAGAACTTGAGTCTGTCATGCTCATTTCTCCCACATGGAGAAAATAAAAGTTATTAATAAAAAGCATCCTGTTACAGCTTCAGCTGGAGAAAGTCTCTTGGAAACTGAATGGACAATTACAAGAAGTTTGCTTTGAGCTCATCACGACCTGGCTCACAACATAACTTCTCAGAATAAGATGTTAAATATTTATTTGGAGGATGACTCCTTTGGAGACAGAGTCTGCATATCCCGAATCTCAACCACAACTAGTATCTTTTAGTTTATATACTAAACTATGACATATGGCTATCATAACAGCTTCAAAGCAGACACTGTCACTTACGTGCTCATTGCACAGGCTCTCCAGTTCCTATTAAAGCTGAGAATGGTTGCCATCTCCTCTTTAGTCAATTCAAAGTCAAACACCTGCCAAGAGACACAGCTGGAAGTCACCTCTCCAAACAAATCAGAGATTGTAAGCAGAAGTCACAAACAAAGAACAAGTTCACAGTGAAGAGATGCTTGTTAGAAGAAGTGACTGTTGCATGAAGGAGGGAAAGGAAAAAGCTGGCTTGCTGGATTTCTAAGACTCCATTAGCTGGAGCGTGGGAGGGAGGTGAACAGTAACAGGGAGCAATTAAAAAGCCCTCAGGTTGCAGTTACATGCTCCAGTTTTTAGGAAGTCTGGAGAGCACTCAAGTATTGCAGAACACAAATTCCATTTGGAAGAGACACATCTTCCTGTCCTATTCCAAAGGAACATCCTATTCTGCCTAATGCAACCAAGTGTCTTCCAAAATCCTAAGGCTGGTTTCAGTCAAGGAACAGCAAATCGAGAGCAGCAGCGTGATTTATGGACACCAGGACTATTTGCTTTGCAGAGCTTGCCCCACGTAAGCCTGTTGTGGTGTGCTGCTGCACTCAGCCCCAAGCAAGCACTGGCAAGTGACTCGTTCACATGACAGAACCAGAAGCATCATATAATGTCACTGCTGAGGTTATCAGCACTGTGTTTCCAAAAGCTTCGATCCCTTCAGCTCTCCAGCTGTAAGCTCAGTTTAGCTCAGCAGACCATAAGCAAATATACAGAGAGAAAAACCCCAGTCCTCCTGCCTGAGGAGGAGCTGGGAAGGGTGAGAGAGGCTTGCTGCTTGCTGCACAGGCAGCAGCCATGCCAGCCCTGAAGCGCAGCACCCAGGTGGCTCGCAGTCACTCACCTTGAAGTTCTCCACAATGCGCTGGGGTGTGACTGACTTGGGAATCACAATCACGTTCCTCTGGATGTGGAAACGAATGAGAACCTGCAAGAGGCAGAGTCAGAAGACAGCTTTTGTTCTGTGGCAATCAGAGCCAGCTCCAAAAGGTGTTTGCTGTAAACTGTACAGTTCAGCAGAAGTAACCCACTTCTGCAGAGCTGCATTTCAAATCACGCCCAAGGTCGAAGCAGCACTTTCTGAAGTGCAAATAGAGAAGCAGTGGAGCCCCACTCAGAAGGCTACCTCTCTCCTTTGCCACCCAGTTTAGCAATACTCAGTTCCTTTCCTTCCCACCTAGGCTTCTGGTAGGCTACATAAGGGTTCACTTCTCTACAACAAGTCTCAAGATGGGAAGACTCAAGCATGACAGCATCTGAGGGTGGGTCAAGAAAACACTTCCTGTTGATGGTCAGAGCCCCCACAAGCCTGCACTGAAGGCCACACAGCAAACAAACCTGCATGCCTGCAGACAGCAAACAAACCTGTGCTGCTGTTTAATGCCACAGAAGAGCACCATAGGTGGCAGGGAATGAAACGCCAGCCTGCCCTTCACATCACCGTTAGCTGTCCTTCAGGCTGTGCTACAGTAACAGGTACCAGCACCCACCTACCTGTGCTGGGGTTTTGTTGTGCTTGGCTGCAATCTCTTTGATCTTGGGGTCATCCAGGAGGGAAGGATCCTCTGGCTTAGCCCTACACAGAGGGAAAAATGCAACAGAAAACTGTATTTAGATGAAAGATTAAGAACAGTGCACTTGCTGTCCCACTGCCTCAAGCACAATCCATGCCAGCTGACAAATTCCTTACCATGGCCTGTCAGGAGAGCCAAGGGGGCTGTACGCTGTCACAGCAATCCCTTTGGACTGACAGTACTTGATCAGCTTCTCCTGGGTAAGGTAGGGATGGCACTCCACCTGACAACATAAGGGTACAGACATTGACAGTGGTTTACCTGCTTTAACATGTTTCTGTGATGAGTTCTTATTCAAATTAAAGGCTGACTTTTCTTCTACCTTAGTCTCTACAACATTATGCAGCTTTTGTCTTGCATATGCCCCCACCCTCTTTCTACTATTTGTAGCAGTTCCTGCAGTGAGGGGCCCAAGGACTGTAACACCACTCCTTAAAGTTCTGCTGATCCATACAATCTCCAACATATGGGATGACCAGCTACATTACTGCTTAAACGGGACACCCACAGAAAAGGTCTACAGAATCATAACAATGGGACAGCAGTCCAGGAAGTACAAAGTTCTCTTTTCATCCCTAATTAAACATGCCATAATGGTTTTTGTGGGCACTTTTTTTTTTACACCTCTAACATATAAACTTCAATACCATTTTTACTTGCTGTGTGTCAATGTTCACACTGAATACCTCCAGTGTGCCAGCAGTGAGAATGGCTAACTGCTACACATTTCAGACCTTGAGCTTACCAGCCTTGACAGACTTTTATATAAAGCCAACTGTGATTACCATGAATACCATAATTATATACATAAAACAGCTTACAGCCTCCTTAACAGTGGATCTTTCTGTGCTCTGTATCCTGGCAAACTTATGCTCAGATATTGCAGCACAAAACAGGAAGTCACGTGTCAGGAGGCAGTGAATAAACATGAATATTTGATTCTTTGCACAGAGGGACTTGAGGATAGTTTCACACCAGGAAACTTCTTTCAGCAGGTGTCCCAAATTCAGCTAGGAAAGAGTTAATTTCCTTTCTAGGACCTAGTGTAGTGCTGCATTTGGGATTTGGTGTATCTGCTGCCAAAGCAAGCACATCAAGAACCTTTTCAGCTACACAGCCATTTGAGCCTTACACAGCCTGCAGCTGTGTGCTGAGGGACATCCCTGGAAACTTGTGCTGCTGGCAGGTGGGAGGGGAGTGAGCAAAATACAGTATCAGTTTACAGCCTGGAGTGCTTTATTTACAGTTCCAGCTACTTGCTGTTATCAGAAGGCTGCATGGCCATTCCCCTTCTGGAGCACATTGAAATAGTAGACAACCAGACATGAAACTCAATATTTTGGGACAGATTATACATATTTTGCTTCAGCAGCTCCAGAAACACAGCTACTCAAGAGGCACCAGTGTGTCTGATTATTTTCTAAACTATTCAAGCAAGGCAAAGTCATCCTTACTTGTCTGCTGGCACTCAATTAAAAAACCCCACAACTTACAAGCTACGTTATCTACTCTCGTGCCTGGACTGCTTTGGCAAGCGGGTTGGACGTGATGATCTCTTGAGATCCCTTCCAACCCCTACAATTCTGTGACTAGGATGAAGAGTCTATGATGTACATTCAAACAAGCATCTGAAGTACCTGATCATTATCACACAGTGCAAGTTGCAGTAGCTTAAGAGACAGGTTTCCTTACTGAACTGAGTACTAGTATCACTGCAATATAGCTACTACCTTGCCAAATCAATTCCTCACCACAAATTAAACCAGCATGCATACTGACTGCATTCAACTTAAGAATGGGAATGACACCAAATCTAGATGATAAGATGGATTACAAGTGAAAATCCACACAGAGAAAGTGTTTGCAGGAAACACTGTCACTGTTAGGACAACTGGTGTTACTAATAGATAAGCTTTCACACTTGCCAGCATTTCTTCAGAAGCAGAAGCAGTAAGTTTTGAAGGACAGGGACTAAAGACCCATTGCTCTGAGCTTAACTTGACTATAGTAATCAGAGAGCTGGAGAGCATTTGCAAGCAATATAGATACAAGGTCAGTGACCTCTATGCAAGAGAAACAGGTAATTATCAACTACAGTGATAGTGGCAGTGAGGTGTGGCAGATGATGGAAGATAACTTCTACTATGTATCCTAGAATCCAGTACATTGAAACTGATAGCAAAAACACACAGCAGAGGATTATGCAGTTGACATTTATCAGAACATTTCAGTTTTATGTTGAATGGACTCCTAGAGAAAAATTCTATTTGCTTTCTGTTAAAATCCCTTTTCAGTACATATTTTCAAGCAACCACAATAAATCGACTAGTTCTTGTAATCAGGTATCAATAACTGAAACAGCAGCCCTTCAAACACCACAGCAATCAGGGACAAGTCTAGAAAAACCACACAGAGGTTTATGCTTGAACTTGTCCTCTTCTACAAGATTATGACCTGGTGCAAAGTTAAGGTCTCAGGTCACAGCAAACCAGTGGAAGGACTAGTCTATACACTCAAAGGTAGTGACTCTGCAGCTTACCTGGTTATTTGCAGGCTTGTACTTCAGCCCTGGTTTGTTCAGGATTCTCTCAATCTGCTCATGGTTGAAGTTGGAGATACCAATGGCTTTTACCAGGCCAGCATCCACCAGCTCTTCCATGGCCTAACAGAGAGGAGAGCAAGATCAGCACCTAGTATACACAACAGGGCCTGAAGAACACATTCATGTTGATACAGCTTATTTCCTTCTTGAGAAGCACAAGATAATCATTTAGATTTACAGAGTTCAAGACTGAGGGGGACACACACCCCCCAAACCAGAACCCTAGTATATTTGTGCCACACCTCCCGTTTCAAAGCTCAAAGACACATTCTCTGAGACTCTGCAAATTTGTAGCAAGTCAGGAGTGGAAAATAGCAATATCCAACAACCCTACAGTGCCAGTGACTCCTCCCAAGTCCTTCTGCGTGCATGAGAAGTTCAGACTGCTGACAGTAATGAAAATAGAAGAGATGATGGCAGAAGACATGGTCCTCCCCCAGTAACTGAACTTACCTCCCATGTCTGCAGAATGTCTGTGTTGCTGGGTATCGACATGCCCTTGTCATCTGTGGGAAACAGCTCCTCTCCTGCCTGCCAGAGAGGAAGAAAATGCTTGAAATGCTCTTTGGTGGGAAGTTCTTAACACCAGCTGAAGACCGTGATACCAAACACTCCTAGTGCAGGACACACTAACACTCATTACCTACATATGTATTAGATAATACTAACATATATTACCTATATACTTCAGTTTTTGCTCTTCCTTTCACATGGGACTACAGCATTTTTGCTAGCTGCCATCCCAATAAGGACAGGTATTTCTGCTGGGCACAATGTCCTCTGCCTCATCAAAATACATACAGGGAAACATAACTCCCCACTTGTCAAATTATAGCCAGTTTACAAGTTTACTTTCCTTATTACAAAAAGTACACAGTTCTGATATGGACATGATGAAGTGCTTTCTTAAAATGTGTAAAAAGGACCCACATAGGACCTGGAACATGTTCAGTCTATGTTGGACAGGATCTGCTGACAGGTCCTTCACAAGGAAACTCTAAGTTGCTGGCACAGGGAACGTTAAAACAGTCTGTGTCCCACTCAGGACTACATGCCAGGTATCAACTTAATTCAAAACCAGCTGTTTTCTAGTGATACATTATTACACCACAATACATTTTCACATTGCTAGTCCTTTCCATATTAAGCTAATTTTTGAAAATACAGGTGCTATGAAAAGGAATTTGAACTCGGAAGCAACAAGCAGAAAGAAGATTTTGATCAGCCTAACAGAAAGACTAAGCTTAGAAATAGTCAAACTGAGACATCAGTTCCTTTGCATGCAGTCAGTAAGAGTTAGGAACTAAAAAGTTTCACCTTTTGAAATCCAAGGTCTGTGGAACACTAAGGCTCCTACAGCAAAGGTCAGCTCAATCTGTACTGTATTAAGGACTCACTGATTAGACACAGAAATATTTTCTTGTTCTGTGATTCTGTAACATGCAGAGGGAAGAACAGCAAAGCACAGCCCTCCTTCACACAAAAAGAGGGAAACACATCATTGTCAGTTGAGCATAATTTGGATTTGCAGAAGATAACACATAGGCAATAATGAAAAGGAGAGCAATATAACTCATGCTTGAAGCAGGGAAACCCACCCTTAGTTCAAGGTCTATCTCTTCCATGATCAAAAGAGCAGATGCTGTCGAAGCAGGAACCTCAGAGTCAGCAATCAACAGCCTGGCTCAGGTGGCCAGAGTAAAGCAGAGCACCAGAGCAACGCTGGTATGCAACAGACACATGATGATCTGTGTCAGTTGGAGCAATTACTGGGCTGTAAAGTCATATAGCTCTTCAAAATTGCCAGTCACAGCAGATAAAACCAAGGGCATTGCTGTTACTGTACCTTGAAACCAAGAGGCCAGTGCATGAGGTAGAGATCCAGGTAATCCAGTTTCAGGTCGGCAAGGGTCTTCTGGCAGGCTCCCTTCACCAGAGGCTTGTCATAAAATGTGCACCACAGCTAGGGAGAAAAAGCCAAGACACACTGTGACCTCCTGGGTTAAAGCTCTTGGAACACTCCTCTCCTGTTCAGGAGAGTGCCTGTCTCCTTTCGAAGGTGACATGGAAGTAAGTTGTGCTACTGATCTTCAAAGAAGGCTTGTTCTGTGCACAAGGCAGGCCCACGATACTGAGGGCAGTGCATGCAAGTGGCAGCATATGACTTTCATGGGAGGCAGCAGGCACAGTCTAGCTCCATTAGTTAAGGCTTTCCTTAAAAACACCTACCAGACCATCAGACGAAATGCATGAAAGGGGACAGCATTACTTCATGCCAGGAAGAGTTCAAAGCATCACCCATGTCAGCACTACATACCCTGCATAATTCTTGATACAGAATGAACCTACAAGCATGAACCTTGTCTCAGGAGTGGCCTAAGTCATATACTGAGTTGTTCCATGCCACACCACAGAGCAACAGAGTAAAGAACCAGGGAGTTACTGTGAAAAAAACAGGCATCTCTGAGATCCCACACCCCCAGACCTATACCTTACTGACAACGAAGAGGTCCTCTCTTTTCACAACACCGTCCTTGATCTTCTTCTGGATCCCATCCCCAACTTCATTTTCATTCTGGTACACATAGGCACAGTCAAAGTGTCGGTACCCAGCATCAATGGCAGCCATCACCGCAGCTGTTACTTGCCCTGGGGGGGACTGGAAAAAAACAAAAGCCTCTAATCAATATATATCTCAAAGACTTTTTTCCCTACCAAGATAACATTAAGGAAGCCACCCTGCCCAAAGCAATCTCCCAATTAAAGAGAAGCAAAAAACCACTACCTGCAACAAGGAGAACACCCAGTTTTCCCTGCAGCATTCTTAAGCCTTCAGATTTAAGAATACCGGCTCCCGAGGTTAAACNCGGGGCCGGGGAAGGATGCCCGTCCCGCACGGGTGGTAACGGGCAGGGCCAGGGCCGGGCCCGGGCTAGGCACATGCCAGCCGCAGCAATCCTCCCACCGCCAGCGAGAGAGGGGACCGCCGCCGGCCNACCCAGCCGCTCCGGTCGCCCCACTCCCAGGCCGGGCTCCGGGGAGCCTTTGCAGAGCTGAGGCTCCAGCCCCAGGGCGGCTCTGCCGGGCCGGGCCGAGGCCTGCGCGCTTCCCCGCACCATNTTGGCCCCGGTATTCAGCTGCACGTAAGTCGCCATAGCCCCACACGCCACTCAGGAACACAACCGCGGCAGCTGCCAGCCCAACGCCTTTAATAGCGGACAGTCCCGCCCCGCCCCGCTCCGCTCCGGCGCGGCGCGGGGGACGGATGGCGGGGCGGTGCCGGCGCTGTACCCCGGAGCGCAGCTGACCGNCCGAGAGACCCTCCGCGCCAAACGCCGCGGCGGCACCGCCGTAGCGAGACGGGAACCCCAGCAGCGGCCCGGCCAGGATGCCGGTAGCGCTGCGCCGCGATGGCTGCACGGGCGGGCCCCAAGTCAGGACGAGTTTGATCCCGGGGGACCCGGCTGCGCCCGCACGGCCCGGGCCACGCTCCCTTCCCTCTCC
>VZTU01015226.1:52013-77059 GCA_013400835.1 Zapornia atra
GGGGACCGCCGCCGGCCCCATTACCTTCCATGTGCCTAGTCCCAGAATAGGCATCTTGGCCCCGGTATTCAGCTGCACGTAAGTCGCCATAGCCCCACACGCCACTCAGGAACACAACCGCGGCAGCTGCCAGCCCAACGCCTTTAATAGCGGACAGTCCCGCCCCGCCCCGCTCCGCTCCGGCGCGGCGCGGGGGACGGATGGCGGGGCGGTGCCGGCGCTGTACCCCGGAGCGCAGCTGACCGGCCAAGGCCTGGGCGCTGGGCAGCAGCCCGCGGTGGCGGCTGGGGGTTGAAGGAGGCCGCGTCTGCGAGCCCCGGCGTCCGAGTGGGCGTCACGCGGCGGCCTGGGCTGTGTCAGGCGGCATTTAAACCGGGGCTGCGCTAACTTCAACGTGAAGGGAGTTCAGTGTGTGCTGCTCGGTCGTGCTGCCACACCCAGCTGGTAGCACCTTGGTCCCTTGATGTGACATCTCAACTGTCCCCAAGATGGGGATGACAGAGGGGACACGGGACAGCAATATCTCCCTGCACCCTATGAGCTTTTCGTGGGTTGTGCCAAAGGTTGGCCAAAGAAAGGCTGAGCCTTTCGGTTTGAGCAGTGTGTCCCCATGACAGGGATGGTGGTGGGGTTCCCCACTTTGGAACATTGCAGTGCTGCACCCTGATAGAGTGAGATGGCTAGAGAAACCTTGGTGTGGCTGGCCAAGTATAATGGTTTCATGGCCCAAGTGAAAACACATCGTGTCCTGCCCAGGACGGCTGACAGTGCTGACACAGAAATGGGTCAGGCTGGGGAGAACCTCTTAGAACCTCTTCCTTGTTCCAGGTGGCACAAGCTTAAAGCTTCCTTAAAGCTTCCACTTTAAGGAAAAAAAAAAAGCTTCCACTTTTTCCCTCAAAGCTTCCACTTTAAGGAAAAGTGAGCTGTGGCTTAGGAGTAATTTAGGATAAGGTGAATTTTAAAAGTAACTCTATTTTTAATGTTTTGGGAGATTTTTTTTTTAAAGGGTTAGTGATTTTTTAGAAAGAAGTTAGCAGAAGAGGAACAGTGACTTTTTAATAAAGTGACATAATGATCAAATTGTCCCCCCACCTTTAGGGAGGTGCTGAGGGCATTTCTGAATAAAATGCACAATTGTAATCCTACATGGTAGGTAGCCAGCAACCTCACATCAGAAAACTGTGCTCGAAATACTTGCAGACAAACACATGCTGTTCTGCTGAAGAGGTCACAGCGCAGTGGAAAAAACCAGGCTTGCCCGGGAGGCCTTGCAGCTTACTTACACATGGAGAGTTTCTTCAGGTGCTGCGTTTGCTCTGGGTGCCTCTCCCAGGACAGAGGCCCCTGCTCTCCGCAGCTTTCTATTTTCTGCTCTATTTAACTAAGGGTGGGCAAGGTAATTGGTTTTCCTCTTTAATGTTCCTCCTGTTTTGTGTCAGCGCCATCAGCTGTCCCCAGCAGGATGCAATGTGTTTTCACTTGGGTCACAAAACTGTTACATAACTCTCTGCTTATCTCTTACCATTTGGGTTCAAGTTTTCCCTGGCGGGTTTTCCTCAGGGAGGTGTTTCTATCTCATCACAAGTGGTTCAGGCAGAAATTCTGGGGTGTTTTGGGTTTGGTTTGTTTGGGTTTTTTGCTGTTGCCTCTCCTGAGTGGGTGACTTTCCCTGCAGAGCTGTGAGGCAAGTCGGCTTTCCCTTGTTTACCTCTCCTAAAGGCCCGGCAGCCGCTCTCACATGGTGGCTGGGCCTTGAGGGAAGAAGAAGCGTGCACGTGTCACCACATGACAGTCAGCCCAGTAAATCTTGCACACTGTGTCCTTGATAATTGACATGGCCAGCCATTTCTTTACAGTGAGCACTGGCAATGAGGAACTGCGAGGGGCAGGAGGGGCTTTATCTTGTCTTTTTTCTCTTTGGCCTGTGAGGGAGGTTTTTGCACTGACGCAGGATATGCAGTATCATGAGTGTTTCATTGTGCTGACCTTGCGTTTAGCAACCGCAAGTTACAACTGCAAGTTGCGACTTTGGAGAGCAGCAATGTTTAGCATGTGAGAAAAGTAAGACCCAAAATAGTGGAAGTGGGTATGTCCTTCTGGAGTCATTCTTCACTGGCAGAGACCCTGTTCCCTGCTGAAAAAGCACAAAAGAAAAGCAAGGTGACAAGAGTCACCAGGTGAGATCATCTCAACTTGTAAGGGGGAGTGTTGCCTGGGTCTGCAGCTTTAGGGGCACTGATGGATCCGGGCATAGCTCAAGCCAGTCTTTTCAGGTGAGGGCACTTCAGATTTCAAGCCTAAATCCCAGGGAAGGGCAACAGGAACTTCTGCCTTGCTTTGAGACTTTAAAAAAGGGATGTTTATCTTGCTCAGTGGCATGCTCCAGTTCAAACTCTGGGTGCAGCAGGGCAGATCTGAGTCTTGGCTGAACCCCACTGTAGAAGACCTAAGATTCTTTCTCTGAGCTCAGATCAAGCAAGGCACATACCCTGCTGAATCTCCAGTCTTCTCAGAGTTGATGAGGCTTTTTGTCTTCACACTGGTATTTGCCCATTATTTCCCACCTGCTTAAAAATCATTCCCCAGGCACAGCTGAGTGCTGAGGAAATATTCAGTTACTGTGTGGGAAGGGCAAGTTTAGCCTGGTAGGGGAGGTCTGGGCCGGAGGAAACCATCAGCTGACCTGGATCAGTCAGAACCAGTTCCAGCCAGCTCTGAAACTGGTGCTGCTTCCCCAGGGTGATGGAGCACCAGCAATAGGAAAAGCTTGTGTGGTTCCCATGATTTCCCTGTCAGGGGGAAGGACGGCAGTACTTCACCCTGAAGGGGCTGGCTGCTGAGGGGCAGCCCTGGGGACAGGAGCACTAAGACACAGTAAGCCGTTTGAAGTGGTAGAAGGAAGTAGCGGTACCCAGCTCCATCCTCCAAGTGGCCTGTGCCTCAGAGGAGAGACTGGGATGGACTGGGTGTAATCTGTGGTGAAAATATGGGAAATGGAGACCAGGACAGGGAGGGGATTAGTGTTCAGATTACACAGAGGCTGAGGAAGGGGGAGAAAAGCATTTACTAAAGTTTGTTTTTCCATGTTCTTTTTCCCCCCTCTCAGTGAATTGGTGGAGTTTATGTTAATAGGCAACAAATCTATTTGGATTGCCCTGAGATGAGGCTGTTTTGCCTGGGATGGTAGCTGTTGGAGAATGTGTGGTCATGGTCCAGACATGGAACAATAGAATAATGAGAGTGACTCTGGAAGGGGCCATGATCCTGGTCCTGGGAATACGCAGTGGTGGTGGAAATGGTGCAGCCGGTGGATGTCCAGAGGTGAGCACAGGCATTGTGTGAACACCTGGAGAAAGGAGTGTCTTGTGTTTTAGAAAGGGCTGCAAAGTATATGTTAAGTTTGTTGTAGTGTTGATCCTGATAATTTTGTCTGCTGGGGAAGGGATGAGTCTGTGATGTGCGGTTTTAACTACACTCGTCTGGTTTGCAGGGACAAGGGATGGAGTTTAACATCATCACAATCTTCTTCTATTACTATAAAGTTTATATAAGGGTGAAACAATTCTTAATATATCTTTCAGGGAGATGAAGTGTGGAACGTAAAGGACGTAAACTGCAGGTATTGGGGGAATAGGAATGGCTACCTCTGTGGAGACCATGAACTGCTCAGTGCCAGCCAGAACCAGTTCCTGTTACCTCCAAAACCAATGGAAACAACCTGTCAAACTTCAAGCTCACAGTGAGCTGGTTCAGGAACACTATTGAAAACAAAGGTGCATGCTTTGAAGGGGAGGTCCATGCTGAAAGGACTTACTTCTGCAGCTGGTGGATGAGCCATGCCGGAGCTAGGAAACTCTTGAAGGCACTGCAGCCACTGGGTGACGCATGCTAAACCTTTGGCTCTCCCTGCAAATATTGTACCTTGATTGTCCAACAAAAATGTGTATTTAGTCTCAGCAGAACTGTCTCACTGCAGCTTTGGGATTGCTGAGGGCTTTATGGGTTGCTTCCTTCAGGAAACTGCAAAACAAGTGTTCTTGGATTACATGTTCATGAATCGAGAGTGGAAATTTCAGAAAGGTCCTCTAGTGCCCCTTTTCTTGAACAAAGGTTTTATTGTTCTCCGATGAAACCCGGTGTGCAACTTTATGATTATGCATTTGGTCACCAGCCCAGCAGGAAGAAACAGAAAGGTGACACAGCCACAAAAGCAAATATCTCTGCGTCTTACCTGGTGGTGTTAAAGGAACCTTGATTGTTTTGATGGCTTGAGTTTGAGCGTCAGGTGAGAAGGATGTGTTTGGTGATTGATACCTTGAGACCTTCCCTTGCGCATCTCCCACGTGCCAGGCATGCTTGAAGGGAGCTCAGGGGCTTGGCTCTGCTCTCACAGGGTTGCTGGGACCTGTGCCTGTGCGCTGTGCCTTCCAGGGCCTGGTGCTGCTGGAGGAAGAGAGGTCAAAGGAGTTGGTGAGCACAGGCTCTGTTGGTTCTCTGCAGGGGTGAGCGAGCCCACCCCCACTGCTGCAGTGGTGGTGGTGGTGTGGGAGTGTCAGGACCCGCAGCTGCGGCCCTAGCGCTGTGGGCCAGGGCAGCCGTCGATGGGTTGAAGGGTGCTGCCAGAGGAGACGGCTGGAGCAGGATGAGCCGTCANCAGAGCCGGCGATTAGGGCGCAGCCCCGAGGGGCTGGCTGACTCTCCCTTGACCGGGTGACAGACCCCCGGGTTGCGTTGCCTCTGAAATGCCCCTCGACACCGCGGGGGCTGCGGCCGGAGCTGGGGGGCTGGAGGCCGGCGCGGATGGGTAACGCCGAGGGCTGGCTGCCCTCTGGTGCCCGCAGGGGAGAGTGCCGGCCTCAGGGAGGGCCCGTGGCCTCAGGGAGGGCCCGTGGCCCCAGAGCGCGGACGACGGCAGCCGACCTATGCGTACGCCGCCTTTGCTCACGGGAGGGACAGTGCCTGAGGTCTAGAGAGCCTGGTAAGAGCGAGTTGAGTCTGAACCAAGGGCAGCTTCCGCTGTGGGAGCAATGGGTCGTGCTGAAGGCTGCTCTCTGGTTCAGCCCAAATCTCCCTTGGCTGTAACTGCAGCCTGGAAATTGGCCCTGAGATGGATACCTAAAATTAGATGATTCCCCAGCAGAGAGACTTCAGCAGCTGCCTGTGACTTGGGAGCCAAGGACAGCTGTGCAGTGTGTCTGAAGTACAAAGTGTGTCTTAAAAATAGGACAGCAAGTACATGCTCATTCCTTTTAACCGCAGCAGGGTAACATCTGTTAGGTCTGTGCCGAAGCACTAAGAATACTTGTACTGCACCCCTCGGCCCCATTTTGTTCCTGACCCAGGGGTTACCTAGTAACTTCTTGTGGAAGCTTTAGTCTGGAAAAAAACCCAACTGGTTGTATCTGCAACAAGCCGGATGCCTAACTCAAAAATAAGGGAGCTAATAAAGAACAATTGGAATGGGGTGCCTAGAGGGGTGCTGGAGGCCCCATCCCTGGAGATACTCAAGGTCAGGCTTGATGGGTCTCTAAGCAACCTGATCTAGTGAAGATGTCCCTGCTCGCTGCAGTGGGGAGTGGACTAGAGGACCTTTAAAGGTCCCTTCCAACCTCACACATTCTAGGAATGAGTTCCTAAAGTCGGTAGTGGGGGCCAGCAGACTGACCGTCATCTTGTCATGGTTTTGCCCTGTCTGGGAGCTGAGCACCAGGCAGTTGCTATCTCCTAAGNAGCAAAATATACAAAACCGGTGGTGCACGAATGCAGTTTCTCACCAAACCGTGCAACTCAGACCACACAGCTCAGAGCCATCCTGAAGCTGGACCATCCCCAAACTGCACATCCTGGAGCCATGCACTCCTCTTCCACCAGCCCCCCCAGCTTTACGCTGAGCATGACATAATTGGCATGGAATACCCTCTCTGGCCAGTTTAGGTCAGCTGTCCCGGCTGTCTCCCCTCACAGCTTCCTAGGTGCCTGCTTGCCCCTCCTCATTATCAGGGCAATATGAACAACTGACAAGTCCTTGACTGCTTGGCAACAACTAGAAACATCAGTGTGTTATCAGCACTGCTCCCATCCTGACTCCCAAACACAGCACTATACCAGCTGCTAGAAAGAAAATTAACTCCATCCTAGCTGAAACCAGGACACTTCTAAATACAAGGTCTAGACAGGAATATAAACACTCACACCTTCAAAGCAAAAGATTTTTTTTTTTTTACAAGACAGGAACCTATTTCATGGTTATATTTAAAAATTAGTTTGTCTCATATACAGGCATTTGAATGAAATGGCATGTCCAGGGTCTGAGGGCTTTTTATGCTTGACAGTTTTTCAGTTAAGAATATAATTTCAGAACTAGTAATAATCTGAAGCACATGTTGAAGGTGTTAGTGTATCCAAAACCCACCATACTGTTCTATTCTGACACACAGGAGAAAGCCTCTGTAGAAATACTGCTGAACATGTACCTGTATGTTTTCTACAGACAGTTCTGGGTTTGTTTTTTGGGGGTTTTGGTGGGGTTTTGTGTTGTTTTTTGGTTTTTTTTTTTGGAAAGGGATAAGTACTAAAAAAAACCCTGTCTCAGTTCTAGAGTGGTGGAACTTGTGGCTGTCTCAGCCCAAGGAAGTTAGACTTCAGTGCTCACAACTGCTGAATAGCATCCTTCACCTGTTATGGTGGTGTAAGATATATTATAAATGTGTGTAATTAAAAATCTCTCCATGTTTCCTCCTGTATAATTAGCATGGCAGAAAATTATTACAGCCTACATTTTTATTCTTTCAAACAATTTTACTCTTTTTTGAAAGAAAGATAGAACAAAAAGACTAAACTAGTAAATACTTATGCTGTGACTTTGTCTGCAGGAGGAGAGATGCAATAACAGAGCTAGATAAATTGATAAGAATGATATCAGACTCGGCTCCAGAAGAGGGCAGGACATGACCACCTTCAGTATTCTGCATTGAAAGGGTACTCCTTGTGACCTTTGCACCTGAAGAAGACAGAAGGCAATTTCAGTCAGCATTCTCTCTTTTTAAAATTATATCATGTTCTAGTGGGTGCCACCATGACAGGATCTGAACTATATAGCTGTAGAATGGACTTGTTTCATATTTGTTCTCCTGGATAGTGGGTGCTGTTTGTACACTGGGAAGAAGGTCACTTTATATTCAGACTCTCAGCATTCTAGGCAATGATTTAACTGCAAAACTTTTGTGTATATGGTATTCATAACTTAAGGGTTTGGAAAAAACCAAATCCCCAATACTTCCACTTACGTGCCCATTGTGTAGGCTCTCCAGTTTCTGTTAAAGCTGAAAATAGTTGCCATCTCCTCTTTAGTCAATTCAAAGTCAAACACCTAATAAGAGAAACAGCTGGGAATCACCTCCCTGAACAAATCAAAGACCAAGCAAAATCCACAAAGTTAAAGAATAAGCCTACAGGAAAGGGAAGCTGATAAGAAGAAATAACTGCTTCAAAAAGGAGGGAAAGGCATCTCTCTATTTTGATTAAATCCTTGGCCAAAGGAATAAAAAAGAGAACATCCAAAGCTGCAATTGCACACACCAGCTGTGACAAAACACTTGACAAGCACTTAGTGTTCCATCCCCCACTTGTGAAGGATGCATCCTTCTGTCCTATTCCAAAGGAACATCTACTTCCATATTTTACTGAATCCAGCCAAGTGTTGAAATCCTGATGACCAGTTTCTGTCCAGAACTACTGCATTAACGAGTAACAAGGCTTATGGACAGCAGGACTCACCTTGAAGTTCTCCACAATGCGCTGGGGTGTGACTGACTTGGGAATCACAATCACGTTCCTCTGGATCTGGAAGCGAAGGAGAACCTGTGGGAACAGAGCACTGATTCATTCCTTATGTTCTGGAGGAAGCAGAACCTGTTCCAAAAGCTGTTTTCCCCATGACAGTCAAGTCTTTTCATTCACACTTGGACTTCTATCGAGGTTTCTTTCTTTGCAGTGAGATGGGAAGACTCAAGCATGACAGCATCTGAAGGTGGGTCAAGAAAACATTTCCTGTTGATGGTCAGAGCCCCCACAAGCCTGCACTGAAGGCCACACAGCAAACAAACCTGTATGCCTGCAGACAGCAAACAAACCTGTGCTGCTGTTTAATGCCACAGAAGAGCACCATGGGTGGCAGGGAATGAAACGCCAGCCTGCCCTTCACATCACCGTTAGCTGTCCTTCAGGCTGTGCTACAGTAACAGGTACCAGCACCCACCTACCTGTGCTGGGGTTTTGTTGTGCTTGGCTGCAATCTCTTTGATCTTGGGGTCATCCAGAAGGGAAGGATCCTCTGGCTTAGCCCTACACAGAGGGAAAAATGCAACAGAAATCTGTATGTAGATGAATGATTAGCAACAGTGCACTTGCTGTCCCACTGCCTCAAGCACAATCCATGCCAGCTGACAAATTCCTTACCATGGCCTGTCAGGAGAGCCAAGGGGGCTGTACGCTGTCACAGCAATCCCTTTGGACTGACAGTACTTGATCAGCTTCTCCTGGGTAAGGTAGGGATTGCATTCAATCTGCCAACACAAGATTACACAGACTGATAGCAATACACATGCTGTAACTTGCTCCAGGGATTACCTCCCAATGTACTTAAAAGTCATTTTTTTCACAGACTGACATATCAGGGCAAAGTATTATGCAGTCCTAATTTTGTACAGCACTTTTAATGCTTCTTGCATCTATGTCTTTGCTCTGGGCAAAGTGCTTCATAATCCTCATCTTTGACATCCTCAGAAGGTGTGTTCTGACATGCTTTCCTGAGATTTCTAAGCAGTAGTTTAGCAAAGATTGAAAACCCAGTTGCCTTGTATATTCCATAGTAATGTGGAATGGGATTAGAAAAACGTAGACCCATAGAATGCATTAGGTTGGAAGGGACCTTTAAAGGTCATCTAGTCCAAACCCCCTGCAGTGAGCGAGGACATCTTTCTTCTCCCTTCTGTGTTCTGTCAGAAAAGCCCCATTGTTGTCAGTTTGTGCAAGGGGTTCTATAGACAGCTGTGATTTTGGGTGTTGATGCATGTTTTCTTTTAGCCTGCTCTCTTTTTTTTTGGTAACTACATGGAGAAAAAGTCTTAAGAGTACCTGTAGGACTGAAACTCTGGGACACCTGGACTCTTGGTGAACCTGCAAGAACCACTGAATTCAGAGCTGTAAGCGATGCCTGAACCTGCACAAGGCAACTTGGAAAAATAGGAATCCACAGTAGGTTCTGCAGCTGCTGTGTGAAAGAGGGGAGTGGCTGCTCTGTGCAGACAAAGACTGGGTCAGTGTTTGAATGTATGTATATATGTATGAATGTATGTATATAAACCAAAAATAACATCTAACAGTCTTCAGGGCAGAGACCAGGAAGCCACTGGTGTGTCAATACACGCTCTGCTTCTGCATACACAGTTAAGACTGACCTCCCACTTCCAGTGGGGTGACTGAGTTAATTGTACAAGCATAAATATGCACGTCATTAATAGTAGATGAACAGTTCACACAGGTTGATGCTTGTACTTGTAACAGAATGAGCAAGGTGTTTTGAGAAGTTAGGGTTGTAACTTGTGTGCCACAAGTTTCATATCTTATCAGGGTATGGATGATCTACAGCATCCTCATGAGAACCTGGGAGTAAACAGCATGTAAGCACGATATCATACCTACTTTGTTCCCCCTTTTCCCATCCCCTCATTCAACTGGAATCACATCTTCATGGTCCCTGAAAACGATTCACCTGCAGTCACTTTGCAGCTCACCTGGTTATTTGCAGGCTTGTGTTTCAGCCCTGGCTTGTTCAGGATTCTCTCAATCTGCTCATGGTTGAAGTTGGAGACACCAATGGCTTTTACCAGGCCAGCATCCACCAGCTCCTCCATGGCCTGTCACAAAGGGGAGAAAAATCAGCATCCAGCATACAAGACAGGGTCTGAAGAAGTTCTTTCCTCATATGGCTTTCATGGGAAGGGAAGGACAACTATTTAGAGTTTTCCAAGTTGCTTTCTTGGAGAAAGTATGCACTGTAGTGCATGAAAAGAGTATGTATGCCATGTCTTCTACCTCTCCCAAGCCCAACTGCTCATTTATTGAGATGGTAGAAACACCAAGTTAATAACATGTGGAAAATAATGATAATCAATAATGGGCTATCTATCAAGCCAACACTGGAGCACTGTACCCCAGGCTGTAGGCAAGATCACAACCTCAAATATCTTTATTCCTGCAAAGTGTGTTTGAGTAGTTTGAAGAACTGGGGTGAAGACAGTTCTGTGGTTATTACAGCCAAACAATCTGGTCTGCAGCGCTGAAGATTACCAGCGTGACTAGGCATCAGGTTTTGAAAAGCTATGTTGTACAACATAAGATAAATACAGAAGAACTTTGTGACTGCAGGAGGCAATGAAAGCATGGAAAACACTGCCAAGAACACAGAAACAAGATTCCTCCCTGGTGACTGAACTTACCTCCCACGTATCTAGAATGTCTGTGTTGCTGGGTATCGACATGCCCTTGTCATCTGTGGGAAACAGCTCCTCTCCTGCCTGCCAGAGAGGAAGAAAGTGTTTGAAACACTCTTTGGTGGGAAGCAGATACAGAGACAAGTGAGGACCACGCTAGCTTTAACTGCTGCTGCCTACCTCAGTTATGCAGGTTGATGGCAACAACCATTCCTAATAACAGGGACAGGTGTACCTCCTGGACCCACAGTGGTAACTCACCAAAACACATACAGATACACATCACATCACTTGTGGAACAAAGCAGAACAAACAAGCTTGCTGTACCCATCTGTCATGCCTATTATGGGAGAAAAGTACCTGTTTTCTGAAGATTATTGGTTTTTTTGAAAACTGAAAGGACCTCTTTAGGTCCAAGGGACATTTGAGGTCTAGGCTGAACTAGATCTGCTGAATACTGTGTGATGTACACACACAGGCCTTCTGTGAGGGGAATCCCCTTTAAGTTGGTGGCACAGAACAAGGCCAACACTTCTCCATATTGCTCTACACCAACAATGTTGTGCAGATATCAGAGTTATTGTGCTGAGACACTTTTACTCAAGGGCTTTGTTCCCATAAAACAAACCATGACAGCTTTGAAAGTATGACAGTGTTGATAATAAGGTGTAGGTCTTAACCTGTCTGTAGAAGGAAGGAAAAGCTAGGACTAGAAATAGAGATCAGCTCCTTTGAAGTAGATGAAGAATGAAACTTGGATGTCAGAAAGTCTCACCTTTTGAAATCCAAGGTCTGTGGAAGAACACTAAGGCTCCTGCAGCAAAGGTCAGCTCAATCTGTACTGTATTAAGGACTCAGTGATTAAAGAGAGAAATGGAAAATAGAAGCATTTGCTCTGTGATTCTGTAACATGCAGAGGAAATAATGTCTGTCAGGCAGCAAAGCACAGCCCTTTTTCCCCACAGCACAGGAGGCTAAGTCATTGGCAGTTGAGACACCTTTGGATTTGTAGAAGGCAATGCATAGCCCAAAGTGAGGCACCACAACTCAGGCTTGCAGCTGGGACCTGGCCTGGCCTCAGTGCCAGGTCTCCCCTCCCACTCCCAGAAGGGCAGAGGACGCTGTGCAAGCAGCGCTCTCGGGGCAGAGAGCAAGAGCCTGGCTCACGTGGCCAGGGCAACGCTGAGCGAGCAGCACTGGAGCAGAGCTGGTACACACACACCAGACCTGGTACACACACACCAGACCCAGTACACACACACCAGACCCACAGTCTTCCTAGACTGGCGCAGCAGTGCTGCTGCAAGCATCACTGGTGGTTTTGAGGAGCTCTCCCAGGAGGGGAAGCCAAGGGCATTGCTGTTGCTGTACCTTGAAACCAAGAGGCCAGTGCATGAGGTAGAGATCCAGGTAATCCAGTTTCAGGTCAGCAAGGGTCTTCTGGCAGGCTCCCTTCACCAGAGGCTTTTCATGAAATGTGCACCACAGCTAGAGACAAAAAGCCAAGACACACTATGACCTCCTGGGTTAAGCTCTTGGAACCCTTCTCTCCTGTTTGGGAGACAGCCTCTCTTTGGGAGGTGATACAGAACTAGGCCATCCCATTGCTCTTCAGATGGGGCTTGCTCTGTGAGCAGGATTGACCTGTGATACTGAGGGCAGTGTAAACATATTCTATATGAAGCAGGCCTCCCCCAAGATCCCACAGCACCAGGTCCTTGCCTTACTGACAATGAAGAGGTCCTCTCGTTTCACAACACCTTCCTTGATCTTCTGCTGGATCCCATCCCCAATTTCCTTCTCATTCTGGTACACGTAGGCACAGTCAAAGTGTCGGTACCCAGCATCAATGGCAGCCATCACCGCAGCTGTTACCTTCCCGGGGGGGGACTGGAAAAAAAAGAAAAAGGTTAAGATTCCAAATCAGATTTCTTAGTGATCTAGAATCTAAAGAAACATATAAAAAGGCACTTTAAGAAGAGTTTAAGAACATGCGGTGCTCTTAACGCCATATTCATCTCACAAATGCCAGCTGGGAAGAGTTTTAGTTTGCTGGAGAGGGCAGTGGTCTACACCTTAGTGATCCACATCACCATGGCGTTCTGTACCGTGCTGTAGCCCAGCTCCTTTAGATGATTAAAGGCCTGGAGCATCTCCCCTACGAGGAAAGGCTGAGTGAACTGGGGCTGTTCAGCCTGGAGAAAAAAAGACTGAGAGGGAATCTGATTAATGTTTATAAATATCTCAAGTGTGGGACACAGGGGAAATGGCCAGCCTCTTCTCAGTGGTCTGTGGGGACAGGACAAGGGGCAGTGGCCTCAAGTTGGAGCACAGGAAGTTCCGCACCAACATGCGGAAGAACTTTTACACAGTGAGGGTGACAGGGCACTGGGACAGGCTGCCCAGGGGGGTTGTGGAGTCTCCTTCTCTGGAGATATTCAAGCCCCGTCTGGACATCTCTACCTGTGCGACCTGTCCTAGGGAACCTGCTTTGTCAGGGGGGTTGGACTCTATGATCTCTGGAGCTCACTTCCAACCCCTACGATTCCGTGACTCTGATTCCTCTCCTGGCACATCCCACCTGTCTTCTGAAGTTTACATCATCAGCTTCCTTCAGAGATGGGCGGGATGTGCCTTGCTGCGCGTTCCTTTAGCCTGAGGGCACACAAGAGCTGTGCAGAAAGGAGCGTTACCGGGTCTTGCCCGGGCAGGCCAGCACTGTTCGCTTCCGGGCGCCGTGCGGATTACCGTTTGATTCTGCCGTCACCCTAAGAGCGGTGCAAACCTTTGTCGGAACTTGCTTGAAACGCGTGACTTGTCCTCTAAAGCCCTATCTTATTACACCGTGATTCACGGCCACCTCACCGAGGATTTCAAGTCACCGGGCACAAACGCAGCGGGCGAGGCGTCGCTGCGGGGCGGGACCGGGAGCGGCGGGGAGCGGGGCCCGGAGGTCGCTGCCGGGAGGGGACCCGCGCTCCGCTGAGGAGGGAGGGAGGGAGGGAAGGAGGCACGGCGAGGGGCGGCAAGAAGGACGGAGCGCACTTTGGGGGCAGCGGATGAGAAGTAGCGCGGGGCACCGCCGTACCGAGAGGGCAGCCGGAACGTCGGACCCCGGCGCCCAAAGGCGCCCCCGATCCCTCCCCACCGCGGGGCCCGTCGGAACGGCCCGGAGCGCTTTGGACCAACCGCGGCCCGGGCGGGGCTGGGCCGAGAGGGAAGCGAAACCGGCTGCGGCTCCAGCTCGCCACGGCCGTTCCGTCCGGGAGAGACGGGCCGGTGCCCGGCCGGGAGCGCCGCCGAGATCTCCGTTACCTTCCATGTGCCCAGCCCCAGGAGGGGCATCTTGGCTGCGGTGTTCAGCTCCACGTAGGTCGCCATGGCCCCACTCAGGAACACTGCCTGGCAGCGCAGCCAGACGAACCTTTTAATAGCTGCGAGGCCCGGCCGGGCCCGCCCCATCCCGGATCCCGCCCCGGGACCTGCCCCGGGTCAGGCCCCGGTCAGCCCCGTCGTACCGCGGCCGGCCCCGGTGACACCGAGCTAGGGTGGCTTCGTGCTGAGCCCTCCACGGTTGCGGGTTGGGAACCAGGGGCCGCGGAAAGCCTCAGAGCCCTTCGGCTGGGAGCTGTGTCTCCCCACTAAAGTGATGGTGGCCGGGCTCTTGCGACGCTCCCGTTGTGTGACTGGCAAGGGGGCAAGGGTTGGGAGGTTTCGGGCCTTCAGTTCTGCTCTGGAGGTGGGATGAATGTCGGCTGTGCTTGTGGAAATGGGGGAGGAAAAGGGAGCTGCTTTGTCGGAGTACTTTAGAAAGCACAGGTTTTCAAGAATGCTATTTTTAATGTTTCAAGGTTTTATTTTTTTAAAGTTGCAGAGGTGTAATGAGAGTTTAATGATCACGTTGCTGTTTTCAGGGTGTTAGGTGGGCTGTCTTTTCACATTACAAAGTGGCTCGGTAATTTTGGGAATGCAAGAGGTGCTGCACTGTTGAAGTGGTCATCACGGTGTGGTGGGGTAACAGAGGAATACCTGCACGACCCAGTAGAAGACCCAGGTTGTGCTGTTAAGACCACCTGGGAAGCTGTACTGCTTGCTCACGTTTTGAGAATCAGTTCAGGTGCAAGCGCTGTTTGGGGGTGTAACAGTGTGTTTTTCTCTGGGTGCCTTTCCCACACAAGTGCCTGGCTGCTTTGTGCTATTTGCTCTGCTTACCTGAGGGCAGACAAGGAAATTGGTTGTCTTTTTAATCTCTTTAGTGTCAGCATCACCAGCCTCCTCAGCAGGACATGAAGTTTCAGTTGCATCAGTTACAGACCACAAGTGTTTGCCTTTTACCTTTCCCTGGATTCCTTCTCTGTGAGTCTGCTCCAGGTATACCCAGTCCCTTGGGGGTTGGTCCAGGGGTCAGTGAAATCAAGGGAAAGCTTGCCATTCGCCTCAACCCGTTCCCCCTGTTCTGCCCAAAAGTCTGAAAAGCAAAACACTTGTGCCAGAGAACTCCTGCCATGGCAGCCCAGGGGTTTTCATGCTTCCCAGTTTGAAACATTGGAATGATCACCCGCACTGGTAGTAGGCTGCCCCCTTTTTGCTGATGACTGCTAAATTTCATGCAGTATGCACTCCACAACTTGTAGTGTCATGATTTGGCTCGAGATGATGTAGCTCTTGGTGTAGGAACTGCCACAATCAGTCTGATTTTGTGCCAGAGCAGTGACACTGTGAACTGGTCCTGTCAGAGAGTCATGCCCTGTTAGTCAGTGGAAGCTGGCCAAGCCTGGCTCTTTAGCCAGTAACCCAGGATCTCTGTTAAAGGGCAGAAAACCTTGTAGTGCTTGTTCTCAGTCTTCTGAGTGTGTCTTTTTGGGGAGAAGTTTCAAAGCCTGAGGCAAAGAGATGGGTAGAGTGTGTATGATGACATGAGGCTTGGTGGAGAGCAGAGCTGAGATGCAGTCTGCCCTCCTCTCATTTTCTTTAGAGATTTTTGTTTTGTTCAAAGGAACTGTGGCCTGTTCACATTCTCCTGTGCAGGGGGGTGCTTGGTTTTACCCAACGGTTTCTTGCACATGAGATGTCTGTCTTTTAACAGAGGGTTTTGGGCAGGAGGTTTGCATTTTGCTTTGGTGTTTCCACCAGTTGGTGTGAGACTTTGCCCAGATCATGCCAAGACAGAGGAGCTGTCAGTTGTTTCTCTGTCCTAAAGGTGTGGCTGGGGTTGTCAGGTGACAGTAGGGCCTCTGGGAAGGAGGCGCCACATGCTAGCCAGGGTAATACAGCAAACTGCATGCTCAGTAACACACCCAGCAGTTGCTTGCACGGGATGAGGAACTGTGTGTGAGGAAGGGTCTGATTTGATCCATGTGCAGGGTCTTGCACTAAAGCACCTTTCAGGTTGGTCGTGTTGACATTTGCATGCCATGAAAAGCTACATTCAAAACTCCATAGCCTTAGTGGCTGTTAGGCAGGCATTCTTTATTGCAGCACAGGGGATCACTCCTCCTAATGTCAGTTACACAGCTTTTATACAAGAGATATATGCATATTTGTGATATATGCATATTCATAGGGTTTCCAAGGAGTGGTTAATTCCTTGAGAGCTCATTATCACCCCAATAATCTTCTGGTAGGCTTCAAAGACATGTGTTGGCCATTTACTTAGTTTACTCTCCTTCATTTCATGGTTTTACATTTAATTTACTCCCCTTCTGGTGAGCTTTAGCTTTGCCTTGCTAACAAAGCAAACTTGAGGCACACTCCTGTTCTTTCTCCCTCTTTGAGAAGGGAGTGATAAAGAGGTTGTTCCTCCTGAGCTATTACAATGCACATAGTGTGCTAACATTGTAGACCTTTACATAGAACTTTGCACATCTTTTACAGAGGTTGTTGCTGAAAACTAGTATTTATCATCTTCCCTGGTTCATAATCTAATTCAGGAAAAATCATTACTCCAAGAGATGAGTAGTGTTTGGCATATCAGAAGAGTAAGACACAAAATGGTAAGAGTGACTCCACTCTTCTCTCACCTCCACATCCATCATTCCTGTGTAATTAAGATGCCACACACAATTGTTTTCCCTGGCTAGTCAGCTGTTCTTCATTATATCCAGCTACTCTACTGCTGATCAAGGCAAGATCTTGATGCTTCTGTGATATCCCACCTCTCTGCCTTTCTGACATGTCAAGCATCTTTCATACATGCACTCAATTACAAACTAATGACATACAAGTAGCTCAAGCTTGTACAAGTGTATTCACTTGTTGAGCACTAACTTATAGCACAGGTTAGTGTGGCACAAGGACTAAGTCAGCCAGCCTTGGGTCCTAGTACTATACACTTCTATAAATGCAGGTTTTCTGTTAAGCACCTTCTTGTCAAGGAAGGTTCCAGGCTACCCAGCTGCTCAAGGTGCAACTCAGACTTCACATACTTTTGTCAAACCCCATTTATCCACTCTGGCTGCTACAGAACAGAATGCAGTGGTGGTACTGCAGTTACCCTATACCCACCACCCTGAGGAGCATCACACTTATGGACCCTGAAGCACCACTGTCCTAACTACCCTGGCACCACCCTGTAAGGCTCACCTCCATCCACCACCCCAGGGGATGGACTTTGGCAGGGGAAAGCCTTGTTCAGGGGTACAGTTAACAGAACTCTCCTGCTTACTGTTACCAGCCAAATTAGTCCATGGTCCATACTAGGGCTTCTCATACTTGACTGTTCTTGTCAGCACTACACAGCTCAGCCAAAGCCTACTGTACTGAGTTACTCAACTTCTGATCAAAAGAAGTCCTTGGTGGTCCTGTGAAGTCATTTAAAATAAAACATGGATGATGGTTTCCAGTGACATTGTTGAGACAAGGGGCTTGGTTTGTCTTTTTTCACATTACACTAGGACTTCCAAACCAGCAGCAATCTAAACCTTTTTTATTTTGGATAGGAATAAAGTTGAACACTACTCTCTGTCCAGTTTCAGCCTGTAAAAACATGTGACTGAAATAAGGCCCAGTATGAGCTGGCACACATCTCCCTAGGACTGGATGATTCTCTCATTTACTCCTCTTTCCAAGAAAGCTTTGGGCTGCACTCTAAAAGTGAAGGCAGTTGTTATCTCTTCTCTTCAGGCAGTGATCACGTAGTTCATTCTTTCAGGGTGAATCTTCCTTCTGTGCTCAAATATCCTTTACCTGCAGCCTTAAGGGGTGTTGATGCAAGACAGAAGACAAAATAGAAATCAGGTCCTAGTTCTTTCTTTGTGACTCCTGCTCTGCTATTTCAGCCATGCACAGACACTCATCTAATGATCAGAGAATGATTATAGCCCATATTCTGTTCCTTAGAACAATGTTCTTGTTTCCTTCACCAGAGAAGAAAAACCCAAAGTCACTGCAGACCTATACTGTGTCTTGCTGGCAGGAGAGGTGGAACATGCATGCTACACAGCTGACAACTCTAGGCAGTGGTAGAAGCTCATTGGATGCCAGGGGCCTCCAGGAGGGCAGGATAAAACTACCTTCAGTATTCTGCATGGAAAGGGTACTCCTTGTGGTTTTTGCACCTGAAGGAAATCAAAGAGGAAAAATATTATCCTCAAAGTTGAAATAAACACTATGTAGAACTACACCAGCTGTAGAGAGGAGCCTTCAAGGGCAGCTTCAAGTTGTGTAACTGCAGAGTGAATTTAAGAGACTTCTTTGTGCCTAAATGGCACACGTGACTAACAAGATCAAGTCTTTTCCTATTGTTCAGAAACTGAATAGTGGTGGGATCAAGTTATCTTCTGAAGAAAGAGGTAAAGTTCACATTGCTTGTGGAGAGAACAATGGTTTATGTGGCCTTTCAGCCAAGACTTCTTCTCTGACTATAGGTGTGTCTCTGCAAGCAATTGTTCTTCCCATGGTACTTCAGATAGTCATTCCCTCCCCCAACAGCCTACATACGAGCTGGCAGGAGTTTATAGTGGTATTTGTTTTCTGGGAGCTTAAAAAGGCCCAATGCTCCTTTCTCCAACACAGACAGTCACCAAGTAGAAGCTTCCTTTTGGAATTCCAGGTACAGAGATTCCTGGAGAGGATTCACAGCAAGTACCTAGGGCGACTTATACTCATCATTTGGTCAATTAAGTGGCAAATATAACTCCAAGATGTTAAGTGACAGATGCACCATCCCTCAAATTATTTTAGATTTCCAAATATATCCAATCTAAACAGCTATAACATTACTCACAAGATTGAAGATTTGTATACAGAGTTGGAAGGCAACAAAAGCTGTCACTTACATGACCATTTCACAGATCCTCCAGTTTCTGTTTAAGCTGAGAATGGTTGCCATCTCCTCTTTAGTCAAGTCAAAGTCAAACACCTACCAAGAGAAACAGCTGGAAGTCACCTCTTTGAAAAAATCAAGTCAGATGCAGTTATTCCTCAAGAATAAGTTCACATCAAAAGAAGTCTTGAGACAGGAGATGAGAAAGGAAAAATTCTCTCTGGGTTTTCAAGACTTTACTGGCAGAGGGGAACAAAAAAACCCCAAGAGATCACCGGATGCAGTTAGAGGTGCCAGCTGTTCCAAGGTATTTGGTGAGCACTTAATGTTACTGAATGCCTCTACCAGTGGAAGATGCATTTCTCTCTGAAGAGAAGTCCAGGTGTTACTCCTGAAATCCTCATGTCCAGTATCAGGAAAAAACAGACTTAATAGTGAGAGGAGCAGTTTAATTTATTGACACTGGGACTCTTCCCTTTGTCCTGCTTACTCCATGGTTTGAAGAATGTTACTGCACCAGAGCTCCAAGCAAACCCTGCCTACCACTTCATCCACAAGTCACAGAACAGGAGATACCATGTCAGGTGACAGACAAGGTGAGCACCCCCTTTAAGAGTTGTGCCGACGTCATTCCTCCAAGCATAGTTTTCCCTGTAGCCCTAGCTTCCAGACAGAGAGAAAACCCCAGTCCTCCTGCCTGAGGAGGATCTGGGAAGGGTGAGAGAGCCTTGCTGCTGGCTGCACAGGCAGCAGCCATGCCAGCCCTGAAGCGCAGCACCCAGGTGGCTCGCAGTCACTCACCTTGAAGTTCTCCACAATGCGCTGGGGTGTGACTGACTTGGGAATCACAATCACGTTCCTCTGGATCTGGAAGCGAAGGACAACCTGCAGGAACAGACCACCGAGTCACAGAATCGCTAGGCTGGGAAAGACCTTTGAGATCATTGAGCCCAACTGGTGACTCAACCCCCTCCTCCCTGGGCAGCCTGTTCCAATGCCCAATAACCCTTTTGGTGAAGAACTCTTTCCTAATGTCTAATCTGAACCTGCCCTGGTGCAGCTCGAGGCCATTCCCTCTTGTCTTACCACCTGTTGCTTGGAGTCAGAGAGAGGGCAGCTCCTGCTCTGGAAGAAGCAGAGCCTGTTCAACAGCTGTTTTCCCCAAGCTATACCCACTTCTCCAGAGCTGCATTTCAAATCATTCCCATGCCTGGAGCCTTAGTTAGGCTTCCTGGAGAGCCAAGAGGGAAGCAGCAAAGCATCACATGGAAGACCTCCTTTTCCATCCAGTTCCTACTGGGACTTCCAGCAGTCTATGCAAGGCTTTCATTCTCTGCAAGAGGACTTGAGAGAAGTGACATCTGAAGATGGGTCAGGAGTCCCATTCTGGCTGAGGGCCACAGTGTATATTGCCAGCCACTTAGCAGACATCCTGCATTGCTAGCTAATACCACAGCTCACAGGGAATACACTGATAGAGGCCGGACTCCTTCAGGCCTGGCTTTCTTGATGGCTGTGCTACAGTAACAGGTACCCACTGTCCAGCACCCACATACCTGTGCTGGGGTTTTGTTGTGCTTGGCTGCAATCTCTTTGATCTTGGGGTCATCCAGAAGGGTAGGCTCCTCTGGTTTAACCCTGTGCAGAGACAAGAAGGAAGAAAAGGCAAAGAACACCTGCTGAAAGCCTCTACCTAGTATGTTGTTGGGTTTTCCTTTAAGTATCTTTCTAAGTGTGCACACACCCCCCTGTGCCATTACTCACTTAGTCTGAGCACTTCAAACTTCAGCCACACTACCCCACATGGAAGTTACCTGTCAGGGCGCCCAAGGGGACAGTATGCAGTCACAGTGATCCCTTTGGATTGGCAATAGTTGATTAGCTTTTCCTGGGAAAGGTATGGATGACACTCAATCTGCCAACACAGGAATAGACAGTTTAGAACAAATGTAATATTCACATGTTCCAGAGATTGTCTTCTGAATCTTAGTTTAGTTACAGGCTGCCTGAACCCTGCCCTGTCTTGTATTGTCCCACACACCACATGCAGTTAATTCTATAGATCACCAACTTTTCTATTGTTTCATTCTATGCCTTTGGATAGTATCTGAGTGGGTTCATTATAGTTGGTGATCACAGTCAGAGGGACAGCTTGTGCCTGGATTCTTTATAGCTCCAGAAGGAATGCTTCATAGGAAATACTCCAGAACTTGTAAGCAGTGGTTCAGCAAGGTGAGACAGAAAGGAAATACTCCTTTTTTGTACCAGGGAATTTCCACACAGTGAGATTTAGAGTACACACTGTTGTCTATTTTGTTCTCCCTTTTCCCATCCCCTCATTCAACTGGAATCACATCTTCATGGTCCCTGAAAACGATTCACCTGCAGTCACTTTGCAGCTCACCTGGTTATTTGCAGGCTTGTGTTTCAGCCCTGGCTTGTTCAGGATTCTCTCAGTCTGCTCATGGTTGAAGTTGGAGATACCAATGGCTTTTACCAGGCCAGCATCCACCAGCTCTTCCATGGCCTGTCAAAGTGGAACAGATTCAACATGCAGTACAAGACATGACTTGAATACATTCATTCCTGATGTGCTTTACCTGAAGGAAACCAGCCATGAAAGAAGTATTTGGACTTGCCAGGTTTTTGAATCTCAATGGGAAAGCAGGGACTGGAATTATCAGTGCCATGTCTTGATCACACCAAAGCCCCACATCATTATGGAGACTGAAATGAGTTACACAAGGAAAAGAAGATACAAGTCACTGCTGTCTCAGCACAGGAGGGCTATGCCCTCAGAGGGTGGCAGGATCACAACCCACGTAGGTTCTATTCCTGCAAAACCTGCTCAAGCAGTTCACAAACCACATGAGAACTGTGATGAAGAAAAAAAATAATCATACAGGCATGGTCAAGTAAATCACTTTTTCTAACCTCAGCCTGGTCTGCAGCTCCACCAAAAGTGACTGTGCACCTCAGTGACTTGAGATGGAATAGCAGCTTGACTAAGCAAGCACCGTTTGAACAGCAGCTGCATACTTTTGTGAGTTCCTTCCAATTAATCCTGTGTTTGAGCTGTTTGGTGACTGCTGAGGACAGAAGACACCATTTCCCCCCATCCACCACCACGGCTCAACTTACCTCCCACGTATGCAGAATGTCTGTGTCGCTGGGTATTGACATGCCCTTGTCATCTGTGGGCAACAGCTCCTCTCCTGCCTGCCAGTAAGAACAAAAAGTGCCTGAAACTCTCCAAGAAGTTTTTGCTTAATACCATAAAGACCTCACAGCCACAAGAGGTTAGAGTTCTAGTGCCAGCAAGAACACTGGTTCTTGTTGACATTCAGTCATGCCTTCCTGAGGAGAGGAATGGGAGGAATTTAGGGCATTTCTGCCAGTGACCCTTTGCATACAGACAGGTTTTCCTGCTGGACCCCTTAGAGGGATGACTCACCAAGTACACCACTCAGCTACAGCCTCCAGCCTCACTCATGTTCACTTCACCTCTTGTTCTTTGAGGCCACACCTGGAGTTTTGTGTCCAGTTCTGGGCCCCTCAGTTCAAGAAGGGCACATAACTCTTTGAAAAAGTCCAGCACAGGGCCACCAAGGTGATTAAGGGAGTGGAACACCTTCCTTATGAGGACAGGCTGAAGGACCTGGGTCTCTTTAGCTTGGAGGAGACTGAGAGGTGACCTCATCAATGTTTATAAATATGTAAAGGGAGAGAGTCAGGAGGATGGAGCCAGGCTCTTCAAAGTGATGGCCAACGATAGCACAAGTGGTGCAAGCTGGAGCACAGGAAGTTCCACGTGAATATAAGGAGGAACTTTTTCACTGTGAGGGTGATGGAGCACTGGCACAGCCTGCCCAGAGAGGCTGTGGAGTCTCCTTCTCTGGAAACATTCGAAACCCACCTGGATGCATTCCTGTTAGTCTAGCTGATCCTGCTCTGGCAGGGGGTTAGACTAGATGATCTTTCAAGGTCCCTTCCGACTCCTAATGTTCTGTGATTCCATAGTTTTGTGCCCACTTAGGAAGAACTGTTTTGGTCTTTTTGCATCAGGGCACTGGGGACTGATGTTCTGGGAACACATAGCTTTAGTCACACTACCACATCTGCTGAAAAGAGGTGTTACACACAGTGACACTGTCATGACAAAACTCAGTGCAAAGCCACTAATACAAGGAAGATTGGAAGAGCCTTTGTGTACAAGAGGTAAATAGACACCAAGGCTGAACTCTGTTTAGCAGCTGTTTGTTACTGAGACAGCTTCATTGCCACAGTCCTGTTAACATGAAGTTGAACTAGAGTATGCTAACATAAGGTGAGCATCTCAAAAGCAGCAGGTAGGACGGAGACTGATCAAACAGCAGCAGGAAGAAGAGGCCAAGACTAGGAACAGTCAGACTGTGACAGCAGCTCCTTCGCTAACCAGTGAAAGAGTTTAGGCACCTACTGAAGTTTCACCTTTGGAAAAGCAGCAAAGAGCAGAGCCCTTCTTCCAGCAAGTAGTACACTTCAGGTGACCGCACACCGATTCAGAAGAAAAAACCCACCTCGTCTTATGCTTCAGCTGAGAGACCCGCTCCTAGTCTTCAGGCTATCACTCCCAGTATCAAAGGGTGATGTGAGCAGCAGTTCCAGAGGTAGAGGTCAACAGCCTGGCTCACATTGCCTGAGTAAAGCTGAGCACCAGAACAGTGCTGGCACACACAAGAGACACCAACTTTCTTCCTTAGCTAGAGCAGTGCAGTGGTTGGGCTGAAGCCACAGAACTCCCTCAAAGCAGAAGCCACATGAAACAAAGCCAAGGGCATTGCTGTTACTGTACCTTGAAACCAAGAGGCCAGTGCATGAGGTAGAGATCCAGGTAATCCAGTTTCAGGTCGGCAAGGGTCTTCTGGCAGGCTCCCTTCACCAGAGGCTTGTCATAAAATGTGCACCACAGCTAGGGAGAAAAAGCCAAGACACACTGTGACCTCAGTAGATTTTGGAGGGGAGGAAAAGTTGTCTTTACTTACTTCAGTGCCACTGAACTGACTGGGGAAGAAAGCAGTCACCTGATAGCGAAGGGTGATTGTTAAGATAAGGCTGATTCTTCTCCCTGCTCAAGTAACTTACTCTTCTTATCCAACAACTACATCAAAAATATTAGTATTAGTGGACAGGCAAGAGTCTGACTGCATCACTGTGCTGAAGTGAAACAAGAAGGTAGCACCAGGAGCACCATCATTTACAGCACAAGTTTCTTCAATGCCACAGCATAACTACTTTAGCTTCCTACAGAAAAACCTCTCAGGTAGCACTGATCTGTCCCTAACCCAAGAACATCTCGTCCTTACCTTACTGACAATGAAGAGGTCCTCTCGTTTCACAACACCTTCCTTGATCTTCTGCTGGATCCCATCCCCAATTTCCTTCTCATTCTGGTACACGTAGGCACAGTCAAAGTGTCGGTACCCAGCATCAATGGCAGCCATCACCGCAGCTTCCACCTTCCCTGGGGGGGACTGAAGGAAGGAGAATATAATTGTCTCAGTTTTGGGATCAAGTAGTCACAGAATTGTCGGGGTTGGAAGGGACCTCCAGAGATCATGGGGTCCAACCCCCCTGCCAAAGCAGGCTCCCTAGGACAGGTCGCACAGGTGGGCATCCAGACGGGTCTTGAATGTCTCCAGAGAAGGAGACTCCACAACCCCCCTGGCAGCCTATTCCAGGGATTCTTGCAAGCTGCTCCTTCGGCAGACAGACAGACACCCGAAGGGGCTTTTCCAGAGAGGTTTCTGAGCCCTGCAGACATCTTGAATACCGGCTCCCGAGGTTAAACCCAGCCGCTCCGGTCGCCCCACTCCCAGGCCGGGCTCCGGGGAGCCTTCGCCGAGCTGAGGCTCCAGACCCAGGGCGGCTCGGCCGGGCCGGGGCGAGCGCTNCCGGGCCGAGGCCTGCGCGCTTCCCCGCACCACTCCGCGGAGGAGAAGCCGTCGACAGCTGCCACGGAGTGGTTCAGCCCTCAGCCCAGGCCCCGGCAGCCCACGGCCCCGGGCAGGGCGCTGCGGCGGCGCAGGGGCGCGGGCTGCTGCGAGGGGCAGCAGCCAGGGGGGAACCCTCGGTTACAAGCGCGGCCGAGCTCCCCCATCGGCACGGCGATGGCCGTTCTCACATGGCGGCGGCCCCTGGCCGCGCTGCAGGAGAGCTCGCCACGCTTACCTTCCACGTTCCGAGCCCCAGGAGGGGCACCTTAGCCGCGGCCCCCAGCCGCACACAAGCCGCCATAGCCCCGCTCA
>VZTU01015229.1:16663-29550 GCA_013400835.1 Zapornia atra
AAAAGAAATCCTTTAGTTGTAATGGATTATTCTGATAATAACAGGGTCTTCTTTTGTTTCCTTTTCACTGATATTGAAGAAATAACATTTAGTAGAGGTTATGGGTAAAAATGAGATACTATTTTTTCCCAATTATTTTATTATGTGTACTAATGATTATTAGAATCAGTTCCCAAAGAATATTTCTTTCAGAAAAATAATTAATATTGTTGATTGTAAGCAATCTACTCACTATACAGAAAATTCACAGGAAATACAACACAGACACTCTTATTATAAAACAAGAAAAGGAGGATATCCTTCAGACTGACTTCAGACATGAACATTTACTGAGATGAAACAAAATTTGGCTTCCAGGATAAGGCATAAGATCATCCTGCTAACAAAAGCCTCTTGACATTAATCCTGCTTTGACTTGAGGTGAGATTCAGGCTACCACAATGTCATCTGAAATGGGAAATAGGTAGAATTTAGGTATCCTAAGTGCAAGAATGTAGGTTAAATAAATTTCAGCACCAGCCATTTCTGATTCACAAATGATCATCTTTATTATGCTTATACTGCCAAACTAAATAGCTCCAGGACCCTGTCCCCAAGAAAATATAGTGCTGACTGCCATTTGTACCTACTGGTCTAGATTGTTTTCCTCTATAAAAGATCTGTGTTGGAGAGAGATATCTATAATAATTCATAATGGTGGTAGCTTTTAATGGGTTTTAGCTCACTTAGAATCAAAGCAGTTAATTTTCTTTTAAAATTTTTATGGAAATGTGCAGTTTCACATCAGGAAACAGAGGTTTAATAGAATGATGAACATGAATGATGAACCTGAAATGAGAATGAAAGAGTAGTATAAGCTAAAGTAGCAATTAATGAGACAACAGTTAGAAATGAGCTTGAATTCTTGTGGGTTGAAAAAAATTAAATACAGTTTTCCTATTTCTCCCCTATCCTTGAAAGCAAGCATTTTTGTCACTAGAACATTGCCTACTAAGAGTGCTGCAGTACTACTGAAATATGTTTAATGGTGGGAAGCAGAAGCATAGCTTTTTGAATTTTGTTGAACTGAAATATGTTTCAGGTATGTTGAGCTCAAAATGTGCCTGAAGAATGGTACATGGATGGAGATACAAAAATGTGAAAAACAGAGAAAAATCAGACACTGTCTAAATTACCATGAGACCAAAGTAAGACCTGAGAATTTCGTGTCATTTCAGTGGGCTACAAAGACAGAAGCTTTCAGTCAGCTAGGAAACGCTGAGGTCTGATCTGCAGGTTCCTTTCAGCATTGTGACATCTACAACATAGTGTTTCTGGTTTCTGCATGTAAGTTTCAAGTACATCGCCATTAGAAAACCAAAGACCTTCTTCAGCCTTCACCAAAGAATACAACAAAACTCTCCAGATTGAGCATATAAATATGGAGTCAACACAAGCACTGGTCATTTTTTAAAAAATTACCTATTATCAAGAAGCATATTTTTATTATGATGACATCTTATTTGGGTCTTGTAGTTTGTTGTTATTCAAGTATAACTTTTCTGTCTCACTACCTGACTAGTCCAGTATAAAGGGAACTGCCAGGTTTCTATTCAGGATAATTAATGGTCATCTGAATGTTTTATTCAGACTGATGAGCCTACAGAGACTCATTCTAAAAATGATGCAGCTGTTAAGTTTAAGGGAATATTATAAATTGGAATCCATTTGGATGTGACTGATTTGAAAGCATCTATGTAATATTCAAAAGTAGTCCCTGAAGAATTTTGCATACCAAATGCTACACAGCTATAATTTTGCATTCACTCCTCACTAACACATTTAATCTGTGGTAATTAATTATCTACCTGTGAAGAATTATGTCTGTATATTTACTTCAAAGTTTGGAAATTAAAATATACATGATTTTCATTGTGAAAAGAATGCATAAAAGATTTTCTTTCTCCTTATACTGCAGTTTGCTACACAGAGTTATCTCAAAGACCAAAACAAACAGAATAACATTTTAGAGAAAAAAATTTATTTAAAACTTGCCTTACCAGATGTATTTGATAGCAGTGGTTAATATACCAATGCAGCAGTGATAACCTTAGAGGTTCAAGGACATAAAGTTTATAATCAGCATACTATATGTAACTATATAAAATGCTTCAGAATTTTTTCTGAATATATTATCAACTCATGTAACTGCTGATGAAAGTTTTAAAGTACATATAAAATATTAAGAACAAAAATACAAGCTGATGTAATTACGTAGGATCTTTGCTTACTCAAAATATTACATACATAATAGAATGTTCTAATTTACATTTATCATAGCAATAGTACAATTTCTGAGTTTTGAATCCATTTTTAATATCTCCAAGGATGAGGCCTCCACAACCTCTCTGAGCAACCTGTTTCAGTCATCTACCACCCTCATTGAAGAATTTTTTCCTAATAATCAACCTAAATCTTCCCTTTTTTAAATTAAAACTATTATCCCTTGTCCTACTGCTACGTGCCCTTGTAAACAGTTCTTACCCAGCTCTCTTCTAGGCACCTTTCAGGTATTGGAAGGCCACTATAAAGTCCCACTGGAGCCTTTTCTTCTCCACAGGAGAGGTGCTCCAGCCCTTTAATAATTTTTTGTGGCCTTCCTCTGGACATGCTCCAACAGGCCCATGCCCTTGTGTTGAATGCTCCAAAGCTGGATGCAGTACCCCGAGTGAGGTCTCATCAGAGCAGAGTAGAAGGACAGAATCACCTCTCTCAATCTGCCGGCCACTCTTCCTTTGATGCAACCCAGGATATGACCGGCCTTTTGGTCTGCAGATGCTCATTGGTGGCCCATGTCCAGCTTCTCATCCACAGGTACTCCCAAGTTCTTTTCCTCAGGGCTGCTTTCCAGCTCATCGTCTCTTACCATGTATGGATAATGAGGATTGTCCCAATCCAGGTGAAGGACTCGGCTTTGTCGAACCTCATGAGGTTCACCTGGGCCCACTTCTCCAGCCTGTCCAGGTCCCTCTGAATGGCATCCTGTCCCTCTAGTATGTTAACCTCATCACTCGGCTTGGTGTCATCCACAAACCTGCTGAGGGTGTACTCAATCCCATTGTCAATATCATTAATAAATATATTAAACTGTTGGGGAATGGTGCTGCTAAAGCGGTTTGGCTGGAGTAAAGGCACTGTCACAGTGTTAGTTAATAGCGGCGCTGCGGAAGCAGCGCGGGTCCGGAGTAAAGGGATCGGTCTGTCTCACGAGATGAGACTTCGGACATGCCTCACCCGGCGGCTACCTGCCGAGAAGCACATACACCCCTACCTGGCAGGAAAAACGTGAGCAACCAGCTGCCAGGGGATGGGCCCGGAGGTGTCGCCCTTGGGACCTCGACCCTGCCGTGGTCATCGGCGTTGGCCGCGTGTTCGTCTGCCGTCTCGTTTTATTAAACAGCACTGGTCCCAGTACAGATTTTTAAGGAACACCTCACCGTTTTCCATCTGGATATCAAGCCATTGACCGCCTGGATGCAAACATCTAGCCAATTCCTTATCCACTGAACAGTCTACGCATCAAATCCGTATTTCTCCAATTTACAGAGAAGGATGTTGTGGTGGACTGTGTCAAAGGCCATGCAGAAATCCAGATATATTGCAACTAGTGGATCGATTCAGATACATAGTATGGTCTACAGTTTTGCTAAAATTTTACTTCAGCATTTTAAGAGTATTTTAATACAAACTGCAATGCATGGTAGAAAAACTGTCATCCTGCTTCCTACTTTCACACATCTCTCTTCCAGTTTAAGAAAGAACTCTTTTTAACTAATTAGGTTATTAGGTTATGCCTTTTGTTTTCATCAAGCTTGCTCTTCATAGGAATTGTAGAATTTATAATTAACAATCAAGGTTTTCTTCCAACAGAGTCAGTGCCTCTTTTTGTATTTATCTTGTAGATTTTAGTCAATATTGTTCAAGACAATAATATTATATAGACTTAATATTCTCAGTATTTGGCAATAAGGACAATATTAAACAGGTAGAGTGGTGAAGAGTAAAAGGACATCAGTTTGTTGTCTTTCCTCTGCTGTACCATATTTATAAAATCATTAAATTTGAGGTTAAAAAAGAAAAAAAAAAAAACTAACCTTGCTTCTTTTAGAAAGCAAGCATTGCCTTTAATAAATGGATGCTTGAGCAGAGAGAATTAACTTGGTCATTTCACAAAGAGCTGGGGTATTCAGACAATGCTGCCAAATCTTCAGCCACAGGGGGCCTCCAGGCTATTCGAACCCTACCTAGCATGTATGAATCTTGTTACTTCCACTCTGTTGCTTTATTATGTCAGAGTATGAAAAACTCTCCCTCCCTTGGGGTACAAGGATGTCTCACCTTTGTTATGCTATCAGGAAGTGTATTGTAATTTTCCCATTTTGTTCCATTTGAAGACAAAGTGTTTCAACATTTTCACTATATTAGATGTGGGGTTTTTTTTCCTATTTTGTAAATTTAATATGTATGATTCGAGTGTACAAGGGAAGTAAAAATAAACCACCTGCTTATGCTTCACACCTATATGGACATTCTCCCCTCAGAGCAGCTTGTATATTCACTAGACACATCACTAACAGAAGGTGACTTGCACAATGACTGAGGATTCTGAACATTTCTTCTTGTATCCTCTATTCAACCCCGATTTTCCCAGAAGTAATATATTACAGTCCAATATCTGCTACGAGGCGGGCAGGAAGTTTGTTTGTTTGTTTGTTTGTTTGTTTTCAAATAGAAAAATCCTTTTGCACAACCTCTCAAAAAGTCATATGCAATCATTTAGCAAAGTTTTATTATACATGTGCAGAAGTTTTAGTGAGCAATTGATCATAAGTATATTTTTAAATATTTTACCACTTTGATAAAAGAAAAATATTTACCTGATTTCTCAAATCAACATTTTCCTATTTAAATGTTTTTAACTGTATCTGAAAAGAAAACTTTCAGCCTCCTATTAGATTTTCCTTTCCAGTAATTGCACCATTTTTAGCGATTTCCTTCTTTAAAGGCATGTTCCACATAGTAACAAGTTAACAGAAATTGTTTTTCTCTTGCCCTGAAATAGAGAAAACTGACTTCATTTTTGAAATTTCTGTGATTGCAGTTAACAGGGAAGAAAATGTTTAATATGTGTTTGTACATTTGTATTCTACAAATTATTTTCTGTGGATGCAATTTTTTTTTTAATTAGTAAATCACATTTATAAACATTGCTATAACGACATTAACCATTCATTCCCACTGAAAAAAATAATATATTTTGCTGAAATAAGGAGGGAAAGGAAGGTCTTGAATATTCATTCTCTTTTCTTTCAAGATCACCATTTCAGTTCAGATTGCTGCTGCTGCAAGCTCAGTCTCTGCTCCCTCTCAGATAATTGTTTTTCTGTTCTTAAATATTTAAAAAATCTGACATGTCTTTTATGTGAATACAAAGTGCATTTTCATGTACCTTCATCCTTTAACACCACACTTAGCAAAAATTACCCTTTCTCCTCACCTGAGGATATGTATCTTGCACTGTGATTCAAAAAGAGCGCCGCAAGGCTAGAACACATCAATATTACATACTGCTCACTTCATGTAGGCAACCAACAATCCTACAACATGTTATGGAATTGCATTAGAATATCAAAAGTGAAAGCAATTGTATCATAGTTTTGTATCACAGCCTGCAAAATGAACCAAAATTACATGCTTAATTTAAGCTAGTCCCAGGAGTCTCTTCACTTGTGGGCACTTCTAGAAAATTATTTATCCCATCACTAAATATCAGAGTGTACTAATCCAGGTAGTACTAGGTTTAGGACAGAATAAGTTCCTATTTGGAAATTATTCTTCTCTTATAGTAGAAACAGTCCACATGAGTAGATATTAACTTATAGCTATCTTGCATTACGACACATTGCAGGTTTGGGAGGATACATTTCACTGGACCTATGCCTTTAGAGTCATTTTAGGTACTAATAAATTTCTGGCAAACATTTAGATGTCATTTAGTAAAGGTGAAGTTCTTCCTCAGGTTCCTAGGCTTTGTTGAGGGATCTCCTAGGAAGGCATGAATTGCTTTAGAAAGGTGGTTGCTTTTTATAGATTTGAGGCAACACACAAAAATTTAGGATTAGATATCTACATATTTATATAATTAAGCTTAAGAGTCACACCTCAATTCCTTTATTTTAGATAAATAATGGTATGTGAGGTAAATCTAAATCTTACAAAAAAGAAGCAACTTTCAATTCTGGTATCACTTTTTACAAATGGTACTAAGTTAGTTCTCCCAGATTTTCAGTTTTCCCTGGCTTATTGTGTTACTGTGAAGATAGCAAGTAGGAGATATTAGTACTGAAGCATTTATCTTCTAAAAGTTTCTTTAGCAATGTCATAATAGAGCTTTCCTTCTTTTAACTCTGTTTTCTAATATATTTACCACAGCTGAATTTCTAGCTCTGAACTTTCAAATATACAACTTCTCACTGTAATAAAAAAATAGTAACAGCACTTATTATTCCAGTAATAATAATAATAATAATACTTGTAATTAAAACTGCAGGTGAATATCTACTTTGGGTTTTTTTTAATGCAATGATTCTTTTTACTTTCTAATTTGCTTTAAGTTTTTGAAGCACATGCATATAATGCATGTGGATTAGGAGTGTTGTTTTTTTTCTCTATGTAAATTTTTCTCGGTTCATGGCTACTTTTGCCAGCTGTTAAAAATGTGTTAGAAAATGCTTTGTAATTTTATGAATAGGTTTTCCGAGAAAAAAAAGAAAATTAAAGTAGAAACATTCCGGGAGAAAAAGGGAAAAAAAAAAAGGCCAAATAAACAAAAAAAACTCAAACAAAAAAACCNNAAACAAAAAAACCTCAAACAAAATAACCCAGCACACCAAAAAAAACCAAGTAACAAAAAAAAAAAATCCAAACCCTAGTAAAACAGAAGGTCTATATAAATGGAAATGCTTATGCAAATATGATATTTCCGTGTGGTTTTATCCCAGAAGAATAAATATCTGAATTTTTTTTCTACTTATTGAAAAGTTTGAAATTTGTTTTCATCCTGTGATTTTAATGCTAAAATGACAAAATATTATCTAAGCAACTACATAAGTCAGTAAAATGGAACTATAAACTCCTTTATGGTACTTGTGAGTGCCTTGCTTCAGCCTGATCTGAAGGATAATGTCCTTGCAAAGTGTTTGTTGCTAGTCACTTTGGAGGAGCAAAAGACAGAACAGCCAAGTATGATTGAGGACTGTCAAAACAGTGGAACAAAGGGATTTGCTTCAGGTAAACCTAAAGCAACCCAAGTAAACAAAAATTTAGCTAGCAGAGGAATTGGAGCTTGAGATGAAGGATAAGAGAAGAATAACTTTTTTTTTTTATGGTTTGTTTGCTATAAGTGTAGTTTGATCTCTAGTGGTTTGCCAAGTAGGTCAACAAAAGTATTTGCAGTAATTGGAAATGAGTTTCTAGAATACACTGTTGGAAAACACAGTATAACTCCTGAAGAGTACTTGTTCCTAAGAGAAAAGAACTTCACAGGATGAATTAGAATAATTTTGCACTACTCAGTGAGACAGTTGGTTAAACTGGTGATCTTTTTTCTTTTTTTTTTTTTAACTATGGCTGTGCTGAGTACTTCTATATTTTTCACTGAGAAGCCATTGAGCACAAATATGTTTGCATATTATAATAAGCTGCTCCAAAGGGAACAAAATGGGAATAATTTCACATTGTATGTAGAAACTATAAAGTGTTAAACTGCTAGTGCATGTTTGCACTTGGTAGAGGGGAGTTGCCAGTATCCTTTACAAAGGTACAGCTGAAGCCAGGAAAAAAACAGAGCTTATCCTGGGTAACCTTCCTCTTCACAGTTGTAAAAGAAGGGGAAAAACATTTTTAGTCCAGTAGAATTTTAGTGTGAAGGTTGCCATAATAAATTAGGTCAAGGAAAAATAGACTGGATAAAGCTAAGGAGAAGTGGGGAGAAAGGAATTTAAGAGTAACATACAGTGCCAAATGTTCCACTACATCTACAGTAGAATGCCTAGAAATTTCCATTATAAAGAAATCTGAACTTACCCAAGCCTTTTATACTAGCTTTATCCACTTAATTACCTTCATGGCCTTTCCTGAATATGCTCTTCACTCTTCTGTGTTTGAATCAGGATTGATTCTTCTACACTTCCAGGAAGGAAGCTGAGACACAGATTAAGAAACTGTTACTTAAAATTTAGTATCTTAATACATTCTTGGGTCTTTGTCCCATGACATTCCACTCTAAATAAGTATTATTTTATTTCCAAATGTCAAAAAATCTGTATGGAGACTTCTGGGGAAGGTTTACTCCAGGGACTAAGGGTGGAATAAGAAAGCCCCTCTACTCTCTGCAGTTATTTATGTTCTTTCAAAGCCACATCAGTAGGTTTTGAAATTTTAAAGCTCCTATATGCCCTTTATTATATGCTCTAGGACTCTCAGCACAGACATCTGATTTCTCTGCAGGTAGTCTGGTGGGCTGCAGATTGTCATATTCTTTTTCAATTTGTACCATTCATACTTGGTATCATCCATAAGTCTCTGTGTCTATTGTTATCTGGGTTGTTCCTGGAGGCATTGAACATTGTCAGCCCTGGTCTTGATTTTGGGGTACCCTGCTTTTTAGCAGTCACCAAATGGATTTCAGACCACTGATTATTACTCCTTGAACCTGACAGCCCAGGCAATTTTCATCTCATCTGACAGCACAATGACACAACTCACAACTCCTTGGTTTTCAAGAGAAAGTGTTGTGGTAAAGATTGTAAAAATATTATTGAAGTTAAGGTATATTACATCCACTGCCCTACCACCATCCATTTAACCTGGTAGCTCACTTAAAATGCAGTCAGGCATGATGTCATCTCAGTAATATGCATTGACTTCTGATTATCTTCATATGCCTGCAGAAGTATCCAGTGGTTTACATTCTCTGCTTCAAGTCCTTTGCTCCCAGATTTTCTCTCTGGACTCTCAGCAGTGGCATCTCCTACAAGCAGCAAGTGCAGGGCTGCAGATCTATGACAGAAAAATTTCAATGCAAAACTATGGTTAGTTTCAGCATCAAACATATAGTTTTCTATTGCAAATCCATTCACTGAGCTATCAGAAAACCTTACAATTTGATCAATTGAAGAGTTTTGGATTTTATTTTTTTTCTTGCAGTTTGAAGAATGTGGCATATTCCATAGAGGTAACAGAATCAGTGTTATTGTCAAATCCTATAAATCACTGCACAAAGATAAAGGGTGACACTGTTCAACATAAAAAAATTGCTGAGGACCTGCAGTTTAAATCAAATCATGATCAAAGCGTTTTACTGATTTCTTAGCAACATGATACTGACTAATATCCTCAACACACACGCTGTTGTGCAATCACCCCCTGAGGATGCATACACCTCACCATGAGCTGTGGGTCCTCACATGTTGCACCCCGCAGTGTCACTTGCTGGACTGCAATGGCTCACAGGACTTGGCAGGGCTTCGCTCCATCCTGCGAACCCCTGTGTGCAGGGGTTGCGGTGCTGCAGGGAGACTTCTGGCAGTCTGACAACAGCACTGGCACTTCTGAGTCTTTAATCAGTCCAGGGCCATAACATTTTTATTTAAGTCTTTACCTGTATTATATTAGGTACCTGAGGTACTAATCAATTTGGGATTCATATCCATCCTCGTCTTTTCAATTTATTTTTTTTTAATTATCTAACTTGCAGACACATTTATTTGCTAATCATAGCTTTCTGCAGACTCAGAAACCAGATGAATCTGCATGTGACGGACTGCACTGAAACTTGATTGATATTACAATGAATATGTCGTGGGTTTGTTCTAACTGGTAGCTGGCATTCTGGAAATATTAGACAGCAGTGTCAAGTTAAGACATAGAATTTGATTTTTATTCAAAACACCAGTGGATGTTATGAGCTTGATACTCTGCATAACATACAGAAATTAAAATGGTGTTCACACAAATTTATGTGCTCCTTGTATGTCAGTTTTTTGCCACTAATGCCTAAGAAATTAGTATTTCCAGAATACTAAAGCAGTCAAGCTTTTGTTGTTAAAAGCTACACTTGCAGTTACAGAACTTAGGTTTGTTTTTTTCTGCCATATGCCCCATTCATGTGATGTACTTTTGTAGCCTGATTTAAATTGTTGATAACATTGACAACCTAAACCTGTTCTACTTTTACAAGAAGAGGAAATAATTCAGATTTGGGGGAGTGTGTGGGGGTGTGTGTGGAATTGGATATAAGAAAGCAAAATGGTTGTTTCTTTTCATGAAATTATGGCAAACAGTCTAATTGGAGAATCAAATAAATTACAATTTACTAGTTCTGAGTAGTTCTGAATGCAAATCCTTGCCTTCTTATTGGGCAAATATATTACAGTTTTAATGTCTGTGTGCCTGTATGCCTAGATGTAAAACATGTTTTTGTGTGGGCTTTTTTTGTGTCTATTTGCAAGAATGCATGGTATGTATCTTTCTGTGAAAGAAAAGCAGGGATAAGGAGTATAGTGGGAAAGTGATTTCCCTCAACCTTCCTTAAATCAATAACAAGATCATTTTGAATTCTGCAGAACTAGGACTTTTCCCTACAAATATTCCCAGAACAAAAAACAACCCAAACAAACATTGCTTGATTCAAGGTAAGATAGTGTGTATTGACTGAATAATTTAACAAAGGAAAATACCTGTAGCTTGCACAGTTCTGCATGTCTTAGTCCAATTATAAATTCAAAGATGAAAAACGTAAGTATTGTTTAGCCAGACTTAATCGTGATTCCCTAAATAAAAATAAATAAATAAATAACCCCAAGCAAACAAAAAACCCCCTTTAAGTAAGGTTAAATCCACCTAAATAATCTATGTTGGGGTTTAGCAACCTAAAATTCACATAGCAAAACTAAAAAATTGCCTGTGCCAACAGCAGTTCTAAATTCATTCATTTCTTTCTCTGTAGTTTGAAAATTCCCTGCCCAGAAGTCTTGCAGACGCATGCAGATGTTTACCCAGAGACAGCTAGTTGACATTTAGATTTTCTTCCAGAACATTCTGCCCAACCTCCAAACGGTGTTTCAGAGGACACAGGATTCCCTAGGTCCTGTGTCTCATCTACCAGTCATATGTAGACACCTCATGCATGTTGCAGCATCTAAGGTAGTAGTACCTATCAGTGTATAGTTATTTCAGCTGCTCTTTGTTCTGTTGTGCTCAGAAGATGCGTCTTCTCTCCATCCTATAAGGATGGAGGTATCCTGTCAATCCTATAAGGATTTTAGGAAATTATGACATTAACTGTATCTTTCATCAAAGCCCAGTATTTATACAAATCTTGATAAAATTATGCCTGAAATTATAATTCAGAAGGTAGGTTACATCCTGCGGTTTCTTCCCTGGAAAATTTATTCCCTCCCAAATAATCTTCTTACTTCTGACACCAAATGGAAAAAGAGTTTGAAATATTGTATCTTCAAACCAGTTACATATATTGTCATCTATAGCGCGAAACACTATAAAAAATAAAGGATTTGCTCTGAGTGCTTCAAGTGGTCTCCGATTATAAATATATACTCAATTTTCTTTGTGACAATAATAATACGATCCAGTGTATTTTGTATTAATATCAATAGAATTTGTGTAAGGACTATTCGAGAGATAAAAAAAACAACAAAAAAAACCTGCAAGCCAGCAAGAACTCTTTCACTTAATTAACGTGAAGACAGTTTTATCCAGCGTGAAATATAACAGATATTCTCGTGTGAGGATCTCAGATCAATTAGAAAATATTACACTGAGCTTTATGCATCCTGGAAATATTTTAATAGGAACTTGAGGCTTAAAAGGAAAAAAAAGAAGAGGAATTAGATGCCGAAAAATACTCTCAATTAGTTTTCAGTGAATGAGTGGAGAAATGGAGGAACAAGAACTATTAGGTTTTAGGATTTTAGAATGGCCAATTTGAGTCTCAGATATTGAGGCGAAGTCTGAAGGACAAATCCTCAATGTCTGTTCTCACTGTCCTGTCCATCAAGGAGAGGAATGACAATTTGCACCAGCTGCTGAATTGCCCTGTGAGTCCAGCTGGGGCGCAGGGGATAAAAAAAAAAAAAGACACTGTAAAAACAGAGTGCTGCCACAGCACTGCAATGCAGAATGTTTTAGAGAAAATCAATCATAAGCCAACTTGATAGATGGCTCGGATTTGAAAGAGAGGCAGAGCTACACTGCGTGCCCCACTTTTGCTGACTTAGTCACAATATATATATACCGAACATCCGCATGATTTTATTAATTTTTAAGAGCCAGACAGTATTGTTAAAACAGCCATAAAAAGACATGCTTTGTAAGTTCCATCAGACTGTGAGTGGGCACGGGAATTGTTATGACTCAGAGACTAAGGCTCTAAAATTGAAAATGGATTTCACATACAAATAAGCACTGTATCCATGTAGATTTAGGTTAAGTTTGAGACGAAGAAATTGAATGGCATAAACCAGATCAAAAAATAGGGAAAAAAAGTAGGACTAGCAAATACTATTTCACTGATCATTTTATGAGCTAAAAACTAGTGTTTTCTTTGTTACAACTCAGAGTAAAACAAATGAAAAGAATCCTGTAACTTAATATAAAAAAAAATTGTTCATTTTTGGTTAATGTTTCATTTATATTGACCTTTTAAAAATTTTTCTTATGCTAAGAGATTTCTGCATTACATTAAAAATCCATGAAAGTGTATTGCTATACCCATTTAAAGTTAAAATTATAAAAAAAAATAGAATAAGCCAGTACAATCAATTTTT
>VZTU01015231.1:0-12647 GCA_013400835.1 Zapornia atra
TGTCCCTGCTGGCCACCCCTCAACATTCATTGGTTATTCCTGGAGTCATCTGTAAATCGAACAAGACACTTTTGAAATATCACCAAAAGTCCTTTTATTTTTTTTTTTATAAAGTGAATAAACTTTAGATCTTAGTTGGCTTTAGGACTTAAGATTTTTTATTTGGTCATCTGAGAAGAGTTTCTGTAGTGTATTTTGTATTTTCTTAACATCTTGCAGTTGTGTGGAAGCAGCTAAGTATAAAGCAAACCATGGGTCATTAAATAAATAAATTTTAATTATTCACTAGTGAATTAACTAGAATTCAGTCCCACCAGTCAAAAGCATCTGTAGAGAAGAAAAAAAAAAATTCCCTTTTGGAAAAAAAAAGGAAGAGATGATTGGTCAATGTCATGGCATATCACCACTATGTGACCAGTCAGCTCCTGCACATTTATCATACAGCCAGTTCAGAATGTGTTCATTGAAAGGTTTTTACCAAACTATAACAATACACAGAGACAGTTTCTCACAGAGTTATTGCTTGTGTTAGTTCATCTTTAATATTCATCAATTAAAGCACAACCTTGCTTGTATGTGTGCAACATGACACATGTTTAACCACAGGAGTGAGCAGGAATGGCTAGGGTTCATCTGCACTTACATCTCCAACTCTCTGGTCAGAAAAGGACAAGTCAGCTATTGACCCCCAAGGAGACAGGAGGGGAAGTCCAGGATGTGATTTCAGTCCATGAATCCTACTACCACATGGGATAAAGAGAGAAGAAAATAAACAAAAACAAAGCAAAACAAAAAAAAGAGGAAAAAAACCCCCTCCACAAAAAAAACCCTCTGGCTTTTTCCCTATTAGCCAGAGTGGGAATCCCACTTGTCATGTTGTCTGTGAATCTCCCCCAGAACCCAGCTCTCCCCAGGCCCTGATAGAACTTCAGTTCCCAGGTCAAACACCCCCACAGTGCTGGCTGTGTGCCTTCTCCACGTTGCACACACAGCTTCACAGCACGAACAGCCCACGGCGGGGATAGGCAGAGACTGCTTTGTGCTTAACGCAATGCACCAGTCTCTCGCCAGCTCAATGGAGCTGTGTGGCTACTGGGAATATTTCATGTTCAGACTACCAGGGGGAGGGCAGAAGGAGGCGTTTCTCCTTTTTTTTTCTGAGAGATCATAATTTTAAGTGTGGATCCTGCAAGCTGAACTGCGTGGGGAACCCAAGAGAAGAAATGTAATGATGAAGGAATCCGATTGCAGCAACAGCTGCAGTGCCACATGGATAACTAGCTGGAACAAATCATGCTATCGCTCTCCAGCACTCTCCTTAAGGCAAGCAAACGTGGCTCAGCACTACGTTCTCCAAAGCAGGGCTCCAGTTCTCAGATGGAGGAATTTCAAGGAAACTGCCACAGTCCTTTTAGGATTGGTAGGCTATCTTACAAAAGTACTTCCTCGTCTTCTTTACTCCCCCATCTTTATACTTCCAAGTCCCTTTTACTGAGGTACTGCTTGCCAACATTCTGAGATTACACTGACAGGCATCAGAACAATCTTTTCAAGGCTTATTTTTCTTCAGCATCTGTACCACCAGGCCCATAGGCCACAGATAGGTGGTTCTAACCGTGCTCTTCTTCAGAAACTGAAGCATTCTTGGGAAGTTTTTCAGCCTTTTTGGTGGTAGTTACATTCTAACTGGTTTTACTCCAGACTAGTAAGAAGTGAAAAGGAAACAGCATCATCTGATACACAATTAAAAGAGGAGGCCCCTTCAAGCAGTTCTCCCAAGCCATTTCCAACAATTTGCATCTCAGCAATAAACCCTTGTCTCTATTAAAGCCAATCTTCATTAAATAAAGTTATGTCCAGCCTCATCAAAGTGCTGAAATTAAGCATTTCTGATATTTTGCTACATAAAATATATGATTGGGCTTTTTTCACATGCACAAGATGATTGAGTGGGGCAAAAATGGAATTCATAGATAAATACATATGCTTTTTTTGAAGAAGGTCATTTGGGCTATGCCCAACTAGCACACAGAGGTTAGATCTGTCTGAGAACAGCAAGGCAGGGAGTTGAAAAGGGATAAAGTCTTGAAACACAAGCTCTCTGGGGTTGACCCTACCCCAATCTATAGGAATCAAAATATATGAACTGCCAGTGAGTTTCAGTCAGACTGATTGCTGTCAGTAAGCATGCAGCAAGGCACTTTACCATTTCATAGGTTAATCATATTTTTAAATATTTTGCTTGGAGTCAGATGAAGTCATTGCTCTTTCTAAATGAGACTTTCACTGGACATTGTGTTTAAATAAGAGAGAACTACTAGATGCCACAGGCAGACAGACTAGGGTTGAACCAGTCTTCCCAGCTGCCTTTCACACATATCTTGGAGTAAGAGATATATTTAGATCTTTAATGTGCCTGGTTAAACAGCTATGAGTCATGTGGATTTTGCTGAAAGGTAAATGGTTATTATGATGACCAAAGGGTGTACCTTTGTCTGAGCTTTCAACTTCAGGGTCCATGTTTATGAGCTGCAAGCTCACTGCCTGTGATGATGCACAGCACTGATGGCAATTAGGAGGAGCAGGAAAACAGAAAGGTTTTATTGTCAAAAGTGAGTTCAAACAAAGCAGTGAACTCACCTCAGTGTTATTTTAAGCCCCCTACTTTTCAAGTTAGCCCAGGCATACTGCTGATCATTTCTGCTCAGACCTCCTCTAACACTCTCCTTCTGAAGGGCTGTGTGAAAAGAGTGGTTTAAATACAATTGTTTGCAGTCAGTGATCACTGCCTCTTACTTTTTCACAAAACCAAGAGGTTGATAGTAACTTCTCTCCCTCTGCCCTCTTACTACACTTCAGAATAAGAATACTCAGAATGAACTTTCTCTCCTTGAATACTGAAATTAAGGAGTTTAGTAAGAGCAAGGAGGGGGAATGACTGCAGCTATAAAGAGTATTCAGAAAGCTTGGAGAGATACTGTACTTCCCAACAGCTGCACTGCATCAAGGCAAACCACAAAATAGTTTTGCAGCAGCTCCCTAGAGCACAGTGGAAACAAAAGCCAGACAAGGCTGTTTTGGGTGGGATTTTTTTTTTAAAGGTAGAGGATAGGAGGGAGAAACGAATAGAAAGCAAAGAAAAACAAAACCCTGTGCCAATATACCACTGTATATATGCCACTGTAAATATATAGGTAGCTGGCAGCAGTGCACGTCATTGGATGTTACCCATTTGCTGCAATTTATGTGCCGACTCTTTAGGGTGGAATTTCTAGAGTAGTCATTAATCTACTACTATAAACATCAGCAAAGATAAAGGAATACCTAAAGTTATAGAAAATTTGTATTTTCAAACTAGTGGCACTCTAAAGAAAGGTTCATTTAATTTACTAGTTGCAACAGATTGAAAGTAGGGTAAATAGGGACAGCTTTTCTGTTCCCGTTCAGAAAACTAAAGTCAGTTACTCTGATTGTGTTCTTATGTTCCTCCTCTGACTCTCCATGAAAATACAGACCTTGTAGTCAGAAAAAATTGCAGTGATTGTCTGTGGCCTTGACTGTAGCTACTCAGATACTTAGCTTTTAATGAGAGGGTTAAGAAAATTAACTCCTCCCCAGGACCTAAAAAGCTTCAGCTGAAATCGTAAAGAATGTCTGAGTTGCAATCCGGTCTCCAGTCCCTGCCCCCATTCTTCTGACTGCACTTCGCTTAAATAAACTATTTGGTTGGAAAACATTCCTTAGGTCTATTCTGACTCATGATTTCTCTGCTGCTTTAGAATCTTTAAAACGCTGGGCAACTTGTCAAAAGTTTCAGTCCATCTAATCTGCTGGGGGAGAAAAGGCAGCTCCTCAGTTCCTTGAGCTCAGGGAGCTCAGTCCAAAGTAAGTCACCACTTTGGGTGATGGCTGTTGCATGACACATGAGGAGGGAACATGGGCTCTTTCCTAGATTTCCTAATGACACTTTCAGAGGGACACAGAACTGGCTTGGAAGAACTTTTTTCATTCCAGTTTGAGGTTTTTTTCCTTATTTTTTTAAAAAGAGATTTTGGGACCAATCCATCATAACATAGCCTTCAACCAGTTAAAAAAAGAAAAGATGACCACTCCATCTAAGTATCAACAGAGAGAACACAATGTAAGAGGGAGTGTTGCTCTAGTGTTGATACTACAGCAAAACCATAGTCTCATTAAGACTAAGATGGGTTTACTTCCCAAACACTTACATGGAATACAGATTGAGGTCGTCCCTCACATAAAGAGAACCATGAATTTCCAGGTACACAGTTTAAGATAGAAACAAGGTATAGACCAATACACACAAACAAATCAGTGGTTTAAGTTTATATATTTGCTGTTTGTGTTATTTTCTGTGTGCACACAGTTCATGTAAACTGGAAGCTATTAGAATTTACTTTATCCCTTAAGGGACTAGAGATAAGGTTATCTCATTTTCTCCTGTGTTATCACAAATTTCTTTATCATTCTGAGACACTGATCGCAGCTCAGCTGGTGTCAGAACTTTTGTCAAACTACCTGTATGCAGTAGTTTACTTGCTTCTTTGTGATTGCACTGTGTACAAAGACTTGTGAAGACCAATAGAGCTATGGGTTTCTTTTGCCAGCTACTGTGACTACAGAGTATTTTATTGCAAGGGATGGTGTATGTTTCATTTGCCATCAAAGCCATCAAAGGGCATACAGTAGAGTAAAGAAACTATTCTAATGCCTCACAGCAGTGAAACACAAGAGTTTATAGTGAAGAAAGTGAAGAGTCTTCTATACAGACCAAGACAACCTACTTAGCATCTGGGCTCTGTGTTACTAGCTGTTTAGACCCAGCTCCATTAAGTAGCTCAGAGAGAACAACCCAGAAATCAAGGAACAAACGACACCCATTTCACTACAGTGTTTGTACCCACTCCCTGCAAAGCCAGCACTCTCTGCTAGTCCAGCCCCTCTCATGCCCCACAGCAGCCTTTCCCATGAAGCACACTGCTCGTCCTTCTCACAGCTGGCACACAACTGCAGCTCCCACCCATCAGGGCAGAGGCAGATGAACCATGGACACTTCTCAAAGCTCCTTACCTGCCCTCTGTCCCTTTTCCATGTCACCTGAGGAAGCCTAGCAGCTGCACCCACCCCACAGCACCCAGCTTATTAGAAACTCACATGCAGTGCAGAAAGCATACAAGAACCCAGGTCACCTAATTATGGGACAAGTCCTGGAACATCCATTTATTACAGTGCAAGTCCAGGAACAATGGACACTTCTCACGTGCTGCTGTGAGGGGTGGTAATATGAGTAGGGCTGAGCCTTAAGAACAGATTATATCACATATACATGCATACAGGTATAATCAGAAGACAGAAAGGTTGCCTTAAACCATCTTCTGACCTTGGCCACAACCCTTCTAGGTCCCCCATGCACCTTTTTCCTGTACTTTGTCTTCTACCCCTGCACTGAAATGCACGATGTGTTTACATTCTGCCTGCCCAAGAGACTTCTGCAACTCTCTGATCAGCATGATCATACAGAGAAATATTTGTTAGCTGGCTCTCTGTAAACACACATATTCTTCAAATTAGGGCTTGGACACAAGGGCTACCTGTTTGCTCTGGTTCTTTCACAGGCTTACTTGGCAGGTAAAGTCTCTGCCAGTGACAATATCATCCATTCCTGGCACTCATTAAGAAATACATGTCAGAAATAAAGAGTACCTACAGCACAGCCACTTTGCTGTTGTTTAGAGCTACTGTCTCAGACCCTCAGAACCATAATCAGCTATAAATTTCCTTCCAGAATTTCTTTAAGACTAAGATAGACCTGATCATCAAGACAGCATCTTCCAAGTAGCATTTTGATGGCCAGACAGCCTCTACGGACACCTTCCCAGTGAAGAAGACCATAAAGCTGAATTATATCCACTACTGAATTCAGGTAGCAAGAACTCCAACTCAGTAATAAATAAGGCCTGACTTTCTGCTTGGTGGAAGGATAAATTAATATTAAAGGATCACATATGAATTGCTTGGAGAGATGTCACACCCAGGTGTAGCTAGAGCTGAGTGGATAGACGCAGCACTAAAGGTTCAGACTGGCATTAGCTTTGCTGGTGCAAAAACATTAACATTTCTGTGTCAGCTGAAATTAAAGCAGGGCTGAATAAAAGAACATTTAGCACCACTGCTGAACTTGGTATCTTCAAAGATGCTGTGCCGGCATGAAACTGTTAGCATGCATCACACATCTGTAAGTCATGTAAATGAAGGCTCTTATACGCATTATTCAGGGGGAGAAACAAGGACCCAGGAGGTCAACTGTCAGAGGTTAACTAGTAAATCAGTGGTTCCACGTGATGATAAATATTTGACTGCTGGTTTTAGGGCAAATACCTTCATACTGCCTTTTTATAAAACTTGCATGCAAATGTTCCATTCATTGCAGGAAATTAAGACATTATCTGGAAGCTTAATAGTCCCTTGAAATTATGAGATTCTAAGCAAATAGGGGCTCTAACTAACCTGAGCCTTTTAACTACATTCATGACCTGAAAACTGAGTATTGCTGGATGCAACATTTTCATCATGTAACTCGTTCAATTTCTGAATTAAATTGGATTTAACTGGTAAGCTGGGGTGTGGGAAGTAAAACAGCAAAATTAGTAAAAAACCAAGAGAAGGAAACTATGAAATATAGGCTGCAGGGAGGGAATGTAAATTCATTCTTTACTTTTCTCAGTCTAATTTTGGCAAGGATATTGAGAATGAAAGCCAAGTGCTTTCATTTTTAGTAGCATGATTCTTGCACCACTGAAATTCTCTGATGTGCTGCAACAGATTCTCCCAGGTGTAAACACAATGATTATTTAGTTCTGGATCTCTAGTAAGTGAGCCACTGCTCCTGCTCTCACCTTAGGTTAGGAACAACAGTTACACTGGAATAAGGACTGAGAACCTGAAATCTGTGTAAAAGTTGGTATCGTAATATTTTCAATGAACAACTTTACAACTTTCAAATGCAGTTCTGTATACAGACAATTAAACTAGGAGCTAGATATACTATTTTTTACTTAAAATGGAACTGAGAAAATAACATTGGTAGAAAGAAGACTGTAGATGTAGGAAAAGAGGCTAATTGTGGGAAACAGTGAAGATATCGGGGCAAGGATTATTTAATAGAGATGAAAAATAAGACTAGGATGTAGTTGGAGATGGTTGCTTTTTCTCACATACTCCTGTTTTTTACAACAGTTACTTGCTACCTCCTTTTGTGTCCTGATAGTTTTCATAGGCTGGCTAGTGCCTGTCTGGCATCTTCACTGCCAGTCCTGGAAGAAAGGGTTTCCCACCTCACTACCTTTGAGATATCCCCATTAGTCAGTCCAGGAACAAAGGCAAGCAATTACAAGACAGAATTGCACCCATTGAATGTGGGATATCCCTTGAAAGGTCCTCTACTTTTTGGCAACCTTTCAATGATAAGAAGATGGCTTTGAAGTTTTTGATACAGAACTCATTGGAACCTGGAATGTTTGAGTATATTTTTTCCTCCTGTTCTTGAGATAATACTCTTGATAAAAACCCTTTGCTGGAAAAGAGAAAATAAACTTTCAGTACTGAAGTGTAGCAGTATAGAAATGAATGTACAACAGGTTTTCTTTTTTACCGAATAAAACCTCAAAATCCTACTATTTCACAAGCATTCCCCCTGCATTTTGGGTTTGAATGAGAAAATTTAGCTGCTCAAATTATGATGTCAGCAATTCCATGCTAGTTACTGAGCAAGGTTTCCTTGTAAAAGCCTGAAGCATTGCCCTCAAACCCCTCTCATTCCTTTTTCTCTTCGATTTCCCAGTTGTTGGAAGTCAATCCAATACACCAAGGCTTCAGAGATAGAGGCTCACAAAGGAAAGATCACTCAGACTCAACTTCTGTAGCCCTAATTCCAATGAATGCACCAGCAGATCAGATCCCTGATATGTGATGGATTTTTTTACCTATAAGCTCTTTCTATAATTCACCATATCTCCTATAGCAGGTGGTAAATACTGTTGTTCTAGATGTGATCAGCAAACACTAATTAAAAAACACCTTCTAGGATAACATAATTGAATTTCTTTTAGCTAAATAAGTTGGAGTTTTTTCCTAATTTTGAGTTGATTTCTATTTCTGTTGAACTCTTTCCTTCTGTATTTCCTGAAATGAGGATGAAAGGAGATTCTACACTGTTATTTAGGCTATCTGACATTTTAAGTCAAATTTATGCATCATGAGAATTTCTCGCAAGCCAAGTGAATCCACAAACAGATCAACCCTTGCTCATCAGGCAGAATGCTTCAGTTTGTTTTCCTGTTGGTTTAAAACAGAAGAAAGCCCAATGCTTCCCTATATATGTTTAAGGAAATCTTTAGATACTATGAGTCGTGTGACAAAATTCACCATTCAAAACAGTTAATACTGCATAAACATAAATAATGTCATTCTTCTTATCCCAAACTCATGTTTGTGCATGAAAAAGGGGCAACAAGCTTGTGTGTTCCCCTCCAGTTGGGTTTTTCCCTGCAACAGGGGTAGCAGTTCCAGCATCTTGGAAAGAGCTGAGAAATACAAGAATCTGGAAACAAAGCCATGAAAGTTCAGCTGGGCAACTTCAGTTAGAAATCATCTAGAATGTGGCAATACTGAGTTGCAGGGTAAGTCATGGATTTAGCAGCTAAGGAAAATTAAATTAACCCAAAGCAAAGAAAAAAGAGAACTCCCTAAGATACATATTTTCTGCTGCAGTTTGTTTTTCCCTTTGTTGCCACTCAGACACCTCCGATGATCAAGTATCTGTTCAGTAAAGCTCGAGATTCACAAGCAAATCTTGCCTGGAGCTGATGATGAAGAATATATGATGTGGTTTAAAAATGCTTGTAGGGAGAAACAGCACCATACTGTATGCCATTCATTGATTCTACCACTTAGAAAAGGGAATGTTGTGGTGTACAAGTAATTCTGGGTCACAGCAGGGTACTACACTCAGCCATGCCTTAGATGAGTGATGCATCTGCTGAGATTTCACATTCGCCTCTGTGTGACATGAGCCTATGCCACGAATCCTCAAACTCACATTCTCCAAGATTTTTCCTAGTCTGCAGCAGGAGATGTTGTTTGTCTTTTTAGTGAGTGGGGAGTAGAAAGTTGTGAGGAGGAAATCCTAAAGTAATCAGCATGCAGACAATTTCCTCAACATCCTCGCTCCACAATGAGAGGTTCTAACTACACGTGAAACAGAACAGATGTCCACCTGCTGTAGGAGATGAAAGCATTTCAGGCCTGTGCAGAAGGGGTTTTGCCTCTGAGGGATGACAAGGGGTGAAAAGTTTTCAAGTCACAAAAAAGCCTGGACTGACACGGCAGTATTGTTCCTGAGCCTTACTGATACCTGCATGCTGCCTCATTTTTCAAAGTAGGATTTAGATGCTACTACACCCACTGCCTGTGGGAATTCAGCTGCTTCAGAAGCTAACTTCAGTGATGTGCACTGTCTGAAACAAGCCTTTACCTGCGCTGCTGCTTATTTTCAACTGTAGGCATGCATACCAAGCAGTATCTGCACAGTGAAGGTTCAGGCTGAAGGTGCTTCCTTCATTGAGACAAATTTCTTACCCTAACCTCATCAGTTAGGAACTTTTTACTGTAGTTGTAAATTACCATTTGATATGGAAAACTACCATTTATTATTATGCTTATTGAAACTTGGGGCCTGAAGATAAGAAAAAGACTGATTATTTTTCCACTTGGTATAAAAAGTTCTGGTAGTGAGTTCTTTTGGTGGGGTTTGGTTTGGAGGGTTTTTTTTATATTCTAACTCTGCAACAAACTTTTTCAGCAGTTATTTTCACCAATGATTTGGCAGGCTCCACGTATTGCCTGCGTGAATTTGATTGCTATAATAATTGTATGAAGTAATAACTGGAGCTTTATACAATACTCTCCTCCACGTATTTCTGAGTCCTTGACCTTATCACTCCGAAGCCTGTTGAGAATGTGAAGGAATGGGTCTATAAAGATCTGCTACAAGTGATCCTGATGGCATTTTCATTTTCCTCTTCTCATAAAGAATATTCTGAAAGTCCCCAGGAGCTAAGGGTCTGTAGCTGTCACTTCACACTTTTTAAATGCAGTTACTTGATCTCCATTTCTGGAATATGCTGATTAACAGTGGTACAAGCTTAGTATACTGGAACTCACCACCACATCAGAGACTTAGCAGCTTGTTCAGAGTCAAAATTGGTTTGCTTTTATTAGATTTTACAGAGACTGATGATGATTTCGAAAGGATCATCTGTCTTAATTTTATCTTGCCTCCTGTTTTTGATGAGAATCTTGTATGCCTCATGTCATAATTCTAAGGCTGGCAAACAGAATGGGCAGAAAAACCCCAATTAAATTAGATTATTAAGGCTGAAAAAGTTTAAAAAATCTGTGATACGTCTTAAATACTTGTGAGATTTTCTGAGCAAGTGAGATTTACAACTATAGTGAATATTAGCCTAGCTCTACTATTACTGAAGTCAACATGAGTTTCCATTCTATTATCTGCGTGAGAAGAGGATCAGAGCCAGTGTTGAGGGCTGTTTCTAACAGCTGCGCAGGTTTACAGCATTGTTAGCTGGAATGGAGGTGAAGTCCAAATGGCCTTTAAAAATTAGTTTTGAAATTGGCTTTCAGATGTGAACTAGCATGTTAATAATTGCATTATTTTATTGGATGGCTTTCAGTGTCACAGAGCAATGGACTGAGGTGATAGTAGTAGTTTATGTGTCCTGATTTACATAAGCTTGATAAATTGGCTTGGCCCCTGAAACAACCAGTGAGCCTTCTATCAACAGGTTGACTAAACCTTTGTTATTTCCTAAATATGTAACCTCTGAGGAATAAAGAAGAAAAAGAAGAGGAAAACCAGTAAATATTTTAAATAAGCAAACACCACCCAGAAAGCTCACTGACTGCTACTGTGTAAGTTTACCACTTTTGAGAAGACCAAGTAGACATCTCAGTTTCAGTGTAGCAGCCTTGAGCCATTCTCTTTTTTGTCTTTTTGCAAGCATAAGCAAGGAAATTTTTCCATTCAATTTGTCCACTGATCCCTTCAACAGCCCTCCCCATGGGCTGCTGAGCTGCCTTCTGCTTATCAGTTGTTTCTTTTTGAGAATCCATGACCATTGCTTCTGCTAAAAATAACAAATGATGACTTATTTCAAGTGTACACAGACACTGGGAAACAGAAACTAAAGGAAGCAGCTGCTGTAGCTGTTCACACAGAACCCGTTTGGTCCTCATTAAAAGTCAATTTGCTGGACTAGTACTTCAAAAGGCCATTTAAAATTATTCTGAAAGAACTGTCTTAGAATATCAAAGAAGTATTAGAAGTCAATGGCTATGTGCTGTTTGCAGAAAGAACAATGTTCCTGACACTCTACATATTCCTTCTACTTGATGATCCGTGGATCCATGACCCAAGTCATGACTCTGTGTACCAAACCCAAGCTCCTAGATCTCTGTATGCCTTTAATCCTACATGGGAACATCATCCTGACCACAGGAACTTAGCAAAGGTGACCCTTCAACACTGCATGCAGGGGACTTATGGAAGTCCTTTGCACTGTCTTGTCTCTCCTCAGAATTTTTCCATAGAGCTTAGAGCACAATTTTTGTTAGGTTATTTTTTATTATCATCCGTTTCAGTTTAAATTGTGCCATAGGCATTACTACCTTCACTTCCTTTAATTAGATATGATCCAAAGCGAAAATGAGTTCTTAGATGTTTCCTTGTTAAAGCTGGCTGATCAAATCACTTCTGGTATTTTAATGGCTCCAAAAGCTGTCATGTTACTTCTGTTAATTTAGGAGTCCCTGTACTAGTAAAGATATTTCCATAATAGCAACCATTTGCAACAACTGTAGTTTAAGGGGAAAATATTTTCCCTGTTCACATGCTATAGAACCAAATTCACTAAGCATTCCCTTTATTTTACTACTGTTGTCTTTTCCCAAAATTTCTAAGATTACTTTTGCATGCTTAGAGACAATGAGCAATGTAGCCTACCCTCACCACAGGAGCTGTGACATTATAATTGACAAAGATACCGTGCAGAAAGATCAAATTAAAAGGCCTTTGTCACCTTGAAATCATGTGGTGTTCCTTGAATTAGTGCAGCTGCTAGAAGGAAAAGAGCTTCCTTTTTTTTTCCCTTCCTCATCTTTCCTCAAATTATGAAGACTATGGATGAATGTTAGTGGAAAAAGGCCACGTGTGCATCTGAGACTGCTATGTCAAAGGTGCCAATCCAAGAGAACTTCAGTTATGGGTTTTTCCACATGGTGTTTTGTTGAAAAGACATCTATAGACATGGGAAAAAGAGTCATACCAATGCATTATTATTCTGTATTGCCTTCGGGTTTCTTTTCTACCTCTGTGCACCAACCCTGAAATGGCTGGTGCATACCAAGAATGTTATCTTTTTCCAAGCCTAGAAGCTGTAGTTTCATGTCATCACAACAGCTGTGTGTTGCTGTTGGTTATGTGTCTCCCTCAGGCATTTGTTTTTATGGTAGATGTGGTAGTTGAAAATCCATGTCTTTGGGGGGGGGGG